>OU343221.1:30093879-30350935 GCA_910596185.1 Chrysanthemum makinoi | reverse complement strand
TTGTAGATATAACTTTTCACATACACATCATAACATTAACACAAGGTAGAATATAGATGGAATTCTAGAGAGAGAAAGTTAGAGGTTTAGGGAACTTAGTGAGAGAAAGTGAAAGATATTATTATGAGCTCCAACTCTCTACCTTGGGAGGTAGAGAGTATTTATAGTCTTACATAATCGCCACACATCGGCCGTGGATCGTGCATACAAAGGTAAAGACCGTCTGGCCCTCCACTGTGTTACTTAACTAAATACTACTTAACTTAAAATAACTACTATGACTACGAAGCTTTCTAACGACACATATACTTGAGGTGACCGACTCTTTAATACCGGAATTTCTAATTCCTAACAATCTCCCCCTAAGGGAGGTCACCTCAATCATATACTAAAATTACATTGAATACAAACAGATATTACATTAACAATTGATCTTGCATTCTTGATGTAGTCCTTTGTTCCTAAGCTCGTAGTCATTGATTCTTCACATTGCATGTTTGGTTACTTCAAGTGGAGGTCTTTAATGATCCACGGATAATAATGTTGAGCCGCTTTTGAGATCATCACTATAGAAAATCTCGATACATCCATTGTGGTGTTGGTATTATGTGATGTTGTGACATTCGTACCGACATGCTCACATTCTGGATCATGATATCTTCTCATCGAGTAGCGGAAGCATTTGTTGATTCATGATATTGGCGCAGCAGCAGAAGCATGGAGTGAAAATATCCGAGTCATTGATGCACTAATCATGATTTCTTTTGAGATGAATGTGTTAAGTGAGCATGCGGCTATAGATTGACCGCTTCATCATCGACAACCGCAACGCCGGGTGTACCTGCATAAGACAGCATATAAAGCGCACGAAAGTGTCTTTGATCACTTTCGTTGTATTGAGGTACACGGCCCACGGTTCCCCTGATCAAGCATAAGTACCGCCTCGTGGATCGTATAATTCAAGAATTTCCTTGACAGGTTTTCGCACTTCTAGCTGTTCTCAAACCGAACGTCTCAAAGAAGACAACACGGAGTGAGTGAACCAAATAATTTACGTCCATCGATTGATGAAAAGAGATTTGAAAAACAATCGTGTATTGCTCAATAGAAATTGTTTTGCAATATAACGAAGGTTTTAATGAAAATCAATTATCAATCATAAAACACCTTTTGATTTGAAAAATTAGTACACGGTCGACATGCTAATGAAAAGAGTTTTAAAGCACAAAGACCGGTTTTTCAAAGGTATCCGTCAATCCATAACCTGAACCGTGATTGATTCAAAAGACTGAATCGCCCCATTGTTTCGCTCGCTTGTCACATGGTTGATCAGATAATAGATCTCACATGCCACCTACCAGAGCTTGTTAGATGTTGGCTCAGAAGGCTTTCCATCTTCACAGTGAATATGTAAACACATCACTCAGATGTTCTCGCAATACCACAAGGATAATGCGTAGGACTCAAGATATAATCTCTCTTTCCACATTGTGTGAAACAGAGAGTCTTCATTGAAAGTGTCCTAATGAGATTTATTGATGATCTCGTGGCTCTAGACTCAATTTGTGCATATTTGGATCCTATATCGGAGACTAGGAGAGGGTCTCCTTCTTCAATATCAACAATCTCTAAGAGAAAATCGATAGATAATGCCTGCCTCGTGAGAATGAAACAAGTCCTTTTAAGAGGAACTTGAGTGGTTTGGGAAGTTGAAGTGCAAGGCCACCGGGTCCATGACGCCTTGTCTTCAATACCGATGTTACCATCAGTAGTATATGAATTGAACCCGGTTTCGCCTCTAAGGTTGAATAAATGGAGGGCTATTTGTTTTCACCCTTTTCTCATTCAATTCATTTTAATTCTTCAACCCCTTCGCTTAATACCGAGACTTCATAGCTAGAACCTTGTTGGGTTTATTCCAAAGACTAGCTCAGCCTCAAGTCCGCACTCTTCCCATATCTCATTTTTCTCCTTTTATCATCATACCTAAGAACTCTACACTAACTAGTGGATAGTCCCTCGGTAGATCCCTCCGGTTCTGGCGGATCATGGGAACAAATACCTAACCTTATCATCCTTATATCACCATACATAAAGTAAAGTTGGTCGGTCTTTTGGTATTGTTCATCTGCCATTGGAACCAATTGAAAACCATTTGAAAATCAATTCAGATACTTGTGATATATTATCAAAGCATTTTGTACCTGAATTGTTTTTTATATTTTTAGAAAGAACTCCCTCAACATGTGCATCAAGTATTTGAGAAATGTTTTGCACACGGAGGCAAGAGAAAGAATTAACTTCTTTGATTACCATTTTCTAAAAGATATCAACATCACTTCCCAAATCGAATCAAGTAGATAAAGCATTTTGGGAAGGATGAGATTTTCATGATTTTGCTCCCCCTCAATATGTGCCTCGAGGTTTGAAAAGAGTTTTGCACATACTAGAGGGACCCTGCACATTGAGATAAGTGATCACGTTTCAAATCATTGTGGTTTAAGATAGATGCCCCCCCTCAATGTGTGTGCATGGAAAATTTGAAATCGCTTTGTCACTTACGGGAGGCAAACATGTAATCACTTAAGAAACCATTTATCAATTATCGTTTAAATCCTATTTAAATCACAACTTCTCCCCCGATCACAATTATCAAATCATTTGAGATTTGTGATCTTCTTAGATTTAAATTGATTTTGAAAGCTTTTAAGGAGAATTGTGACTTGATTATGAAAGCGTTTTAACTGATAAGGATCTGATGTTGAGATTTTAAACTCCATTTGTTAAACATGCATGTACATCTTTTGAAAACAATTTAATGCCAAATAACTTTTAATTTAATTGAAATCATTCTCCCTCAATCAATGACATAGGTTGTTGATTGAGAGATAGAGATTTTGACAGATAAGTCCCGATGATTATCAAAAATAGAGACCGAGTTATTTTTCAAAGCATTTAGTTTTCTGCAGATAAATGTTATAGAATCGAGCATGGAATTTGAAAACATGGTAAAACATGGCTCGTTCTTTCTTTTAAAACCGGTTATTGCCTAAAATGACAATAAACCATTGTTTCTCTTTCTCTCAAAAATAATTTTTTTTGATTTTTGATTTTTAATTCGAACAACATCTAAAGTCCCGTGTCATTCTTTGAATGACAGCACAAAGACCGTAGATATTATCGAACCGATAAAACGCATGACAAAAAGACAATATTTTTGAAGATTTTTTAATTTTTCGATTTTTTATGGATTTTGAAGGTTTTATAATTTTGTATTTTGTTTTTCGAATAAGTATTTACAAGAGATAGATGAAGATAGACCTTTACTCCTCGTCTTCCTCCCCAAGACGTTTGAGAGTATTCTGGTTGAAGGCTTTTCAAGCCAAGACGTGGAAGAATAAACTCAAAACGTTCTCTTGGAAGAGCTTTGGTGAAGATGTCCGCTAACCGATATTCAGACCTCACAAAATATAGTTCCACCACACCTTTTTCCACTTGTTCCCCGATGAAATGATGTCGAATGTCGATATGCTTTGCTCTTGAGTGTTGAACGTTGTTGCATGAGAGAGCAATATCACTTTTATTATCACAAGATGTAGGATTTTGTTGAATTCAAAGCCATAGTCCGATAATTGAGATCTCATCCATAAGATTTGAGCACAACAAGATGACATGGCTATGTATTCAGCCTCTGTAGAGGAAATAGAAGTACTCATTTGCTTCTTTGAAGACCAGCACAAGCTTATCACCCAAAACTCGAGCACCTCCGATGTACTTCGACGAGTATCTTGACAACCTGCATGATCAAAGATCCTGCATAGGTCGTTAGTGACATACCGTGTCCTTCGGGTACCATAGTCCCATATTGATGGTTCCTTGGAGATACCGAAAGACCCGCTTAACCGCTTCAAGATGCTTTTTAGTAGGCTTAGCCTGGTATCTAGCACACATGCAAACAAATAACAAGATGTCCGTCTACTAGCGTGAGGTACATCGTGGATCCAATCATACTACGATATTTCGTTTGGTCAATCATGATCCCCGAGTGGTCCTCATCTAGTTTGGTTCGATCAATCATGGGAGTGTCAACAGGTCACATGAATCAAATCCAAATTTCTTTAAAATCTCTCTGCATATTTAGATTGATTAATGAAAATGCCTCCGGACTTTGTGAAATTTGTAATCCCAAGAAAAATGACATTTGTCCCATCATTGACATTTGAAACTTAGAACTCATTTCATTAGAAAAACGATCACATTCCATTGGGTCTATCGAGGCAAAAATAATATCATCAACATAAATTTGAACATGAGTTAAATGTTTGCCTGACTTCCGGTGAACAATGGGATCAATCGCTCCTTTATCAATCCGATGATAGAAGAAACTTTGACAAAGGTATCATACCATGCCCTGGAGCTTGCTTTAAACCGTAGAGAGCCTTCTTCGGACGATAAACGTGAGTAGGATGCTCTTGATTCACAAATCCTTCAGTTGGTCGACGATGACGACTTCTTTAAGATCTCCGCTCGTAAATGCCGCCTTCACATCCATCCGATACACTACCATGTTCTTACTAGCAGTAAGTTAGCCGAAGATTCGATTGCCTCGATTCGAGCAAAAGGAGCAAAAGATTCTTCAAAGTCTATACCCTCCTCTTGACGATATCCTTTAGCAACTAAACGAGCCTTGTTCTTCAACACATCACCATGCTCATCAAGTTTTACTTTGAAGATCCATTTTAGAGCTATAATCATAGCACAGCCGGAGCAGTACTAACTCCCATACATCAAGTCGATCAAACTCATGAATTTCATCTTGCATGGCATTGAACCACCTGTCTTCATTCATGGCGGTTTTAACATCTTTTGGTTCGATCTTAGAAAGTACGGAGTTGAAGAAACACCATAAGGCATCGGTTGCAAGTTGTTTCCGGGTTGATACAGGACGAGAGGGATTTCCAATGATGTTGTCTAATGGATGATCGTGAGTCCATTTTCTAAGGTGTTCATGTGGCAGTTGTTGAGGAACCGAGGTAGCTGAGTCGATGTCTCCTCGAAGAAGATGGTTCATGATGATTCGAGTAGCAAATATGTTTTCAAATGGAGCATCCTCGGGAGTAGCAAAGGGATTAACTTCATCATTGATGCCATAAACATTTCCATGATGTAGATTTGAAGAATGATGATTTGTTGATGAGACTCAAGGATCAGCAGCAGGTGCTTCTTGACTTAAAGATATTGAGACTAAGGATTGACTTCATTCACGGAATATGAGCATCCTCTCAGGGAATCATTACCTCATTAGTGTTTGAATCATACAGTTCATCAAACATAGGATCAAACAATTTCTTTAAATCATCTTCCGATGGAGGTACATATGGAGTTTCTTGAGTAGAGTTTGGAACAAGAGATGAACCAATGGGACTGTTTTGAAGTGCGGGTCCTGAACGGATTGTCCAGAGCCATTTGACCGGTCAACTCATCAAACGTAACGTGAATGGTTTCCATGATATTTCGGGTTCTTTTGTTATAGATTCTGTATCCCTTTTTGTTTGGTGCATATCCTACAAATACTCCAATGTCAGCTTTAGCCCTAAGTTTTCCTAAGTCTTGACCCTCATTAGTTGGATAGCACAATGCACCAAACACACGAAGGAAAGAGAGATTAGGTTTTCTACAAGTTCATATGGAGTTTTTCCATGTAACGTGTGGATTAGGAACGATTTTGTGTATAGCATGCAAATGCATTGCTTCAGCCCAGAGAAACATTGGAACCTTTGAGTAAATCAACATTGTTCTAGCGCTTCAACCGAGTCCGATTGTCTTTCAACTACACCGCTCGTTGAGGAGTTCGTGAAATTCTTTGATGTGATTCCAACGCTTTCATAGAATTCATTAAGTTGTTTGTTGACAAACTCAGCCCATTGTCCGTTCGACATTCGACGTTTTGTTAAGTCGAACCTCGCACTGTTTGATGAGTTTGATGATGATATCAGAGTTTCATCCTTTGTCCTTAAGAACTTGACCCTGTGAATCTAGAGTAATCATCAACCACAACTAACACATATTTCTTCCCAAAGATATTTTGTACAGACCTCATTGGTCCACATAAATCCATATGAATCATATGAAGAACTTCTGTGACAGAGTTAGTAGGTTTGGGTTTGTGGGCATACTTCTTGCTTTTTCCCAATTGACATGTGAACAAAGATGATCCTTTTCATACTTTAGTCTAGGTAAACCTACAACTAAGTCCTTTCTAGAAAGATCATTGATGGTGCCGAAGTTCAAGTGATTGAGACGACGATGCCATAACCATGACTTTGTTTTTGAAGCCTTTGATAACAAGCAGATTGGAGAAGACCTCATCATGTCATCGATAGAGATGGTGTAAAGGTTTGACCCACGAGTTCCTTTTAACAGTTCCTTACCATTAAGATCTCTAACAAAGCAGGTATGTTTTCAGAAGGCAACTTCTAGATCGAGTCACGAATTGACCAACAGAGAACCGATTATGACCCAACCCTTCAACATAGTAGACTCTCGAGATGACACTATCACCAACAACATAATCTCCATAACCCATAATAGCACCTAAATGATCATTACCAAATCTAATGTCCCGATGAACTTGCTCACGGTTCATGAGCCGCGACCGGTCTCCGGCCATATGCTTGGAACAAACTGAGTCCGTGTACCACGTAACGATTTGAACGATCGCAGCTGAACACGCACAAAATGGATAATCGGATAATTGGGATCCCCATGCAAGAATGGGTTCCACTTGGTTAGTAACAAGATTTGGAACACCCACATCGAATCAAAACATCCATATCGAAGTAGAAGCAATGGAATCATTGGGAATAGATGCAATGTCTGGTGTCAGATTTGACCTATTCAAAGTATGTTTACTTCTTAAGGGAATAGTTCTACAAGTAGGCATCCATTTTCTAGTGGGCATAATCTTAGCAGTTTGAGAACAAAACTGATTATTCTTATGGCCAAAAAGGTATCCAATAATAACCTATCTTTATAAAAGTTCTTCCTGTGGGTTTTCCACTGTTTTCTAAATTTTCGCTTTTGCCTTTTTGCCTTATTTGCACGATTATTAGCATTAACAATTTTAACTGGGCATTTGACAACATTAGACAAAGCATTCACACCACATTCATGATTAGCAATGAATTCAAGCATGCAAAGATTACAAGGTTTGCAGATAGTATCGAATTCAATTAATTACAAGACGCTCTAAGGCTAATACTAGAATCAACACGATTCGCTTTATTCAACTCAAGCCTAAAGTTCCTAGATTGGTCTTCTACTCTCTTCCAATGCACATTCTTAGCTTGCAAGGTCCTATCATTCCTTGTATTGTCTTGAGACTTTGACCTGCTCGCTTTAAAGTCACCGATTACTCCTGTAGAGGGAATGGGAACATTAGTTGGTTGATCTAATTTTGCATTCTCAACTTGATGTGCAAGGATCTCAAGTACTAGAAGGCACATTAGTGTATCCTTTTTAAGACTAGGCATAGAACGGATTTCCGCTTGGCACTAGGCATAGAACAAGGCATCACAGCTTTGCCTTTTTCACCTAAGGTTAAGGATTTTGGACATGTGGCAATTACACATTCTAGCAACTCTTGAGATCGTTTGGCCTGAGGCAAGCAAACCTAATTTCACTATCAAGAGGTTTGTTAATGAAATCCTCTTCGACAATCTCACGGAGACATTCTAGACTATCCTTAAGGTGAGCACAGGATTCATGAAAAGCATGTTCATTATTCCTAAGATGAGGAGGAATATATTTAACTGTCCAAGTGTATTTGCAGTCTAAGGGTGACTTTGAGACAACATTCTTATTGAAAACAAGTGGCGCTTCCCATTTCCCCGACTTCTCAGATTCTCAATTTCCTTTTGTAAAGACGTTATTTTTCGTTGTTTTGGTCACGGGTGACTTTCATTGAATCATATAACTCTTTAAAATGTCGCTTAACTTTTTCATTTTCTTCTAGAAAACTCTCGTTTTCCTTTTGTAAGGCATCAACTAAGTTTTGAAGATGAAAAGTTTGAGAATTCTGAGAATCTAAAGGAGGAGGGATTTGGGAGCCTGTCATATTGTTTGTTTGACCCTTTAATTGAGAGATTTGGGCTTTCAACTTTTCGATCGGTTAAATCGAGCTTGAATCGTTCATCACGTTTGTTAATTTGAAAACTGCATCAAACTCGAGCATCCGACGATGTCTTGATATTTGAAGTTTTAACATTTTCTTTAAGATGTTGATATTTTAGTTGTAAATTAAAATGCTCAACTTCCAGTTTAGAAAAATGTTTAACCAAATTGTCGTGATCATCCAGTTCAATTTTCTCGTTTAGTTCAGAATTAGTTTTTCAAGCTCAATGACACGATCATGGGAGACTTTCAGGCCACAGATAGTTCATGAAATTTGGAAGCATTAATAGAGCAATTTGAAGCAAAGGAAAAGATATCTTGAGCAACACATTCAGGAATAAGAGTCTCATTTAAGGTATGCAAGTTCTTCCTCTCAATCTCATTATATTTTAGTGCACGCTCATAATCACTAACTTCAACTACCATTGCATCAAATTCCTTATCCATTTCTTTAATATCCATTTTGTCCCCTTTTAAGACTCTCAAAATGATCTTTTAGTTGTTTAAAGAAAGGCATGACCTCAGTTAAATAACATTCTTTCATTTGCTCAATACCCCTTTCCCCTTCGTTATCCCAAGGTGTGATCCTTTTCTTACAAGTTTTCTCAAAATCAACAAATAGTTGAAGAATAACATATTGACTGATTAAGGTCTTGCTTTTAGTGGCAATAGTTCTAGGAACTAAATGCATTGGTGGATTTGGAGGATACTCACGCTTTAGGGAATTTCCTACAAGGGGGATTCTTTTCAACAAGATTTTCACTTTTGCAAGTCCAAATCCTTTTCCAACACTTGTTCGGGGTCAACAATGTTTGAGGCTTAAACATGTTCAAGGAAATCCAGTTTTCCTTCTTGTAGTCATGGGGAGTGATAATAATCTTTTTCTCTTTGCATTTAGGGTCATCTAGTTTTTTGTTCATCCTTTCCCTAGTGACTTCATCTGATTTCTTATCTTCCTCAGCGCACTCAACGCAACTAGGTTTCTGCCTAGGCTTAAGAATTTCATTACCATCATAAAGCACCTTATGAGCATTTCTAGCCTTTGTAATTACCTCTGGATTGGTTCCTCAACAAGGGGAATGCTATGCTTATCGCTTAAGACTCTATGTTTAGTGACCATGTGAGCAATCTGAATGGTGTTTCCTTGTATGTACAACTTGTTCTCAAGTTTGTTTTTCAAAGTTTTCAGATTAGAAAAATCTCTCAAGAGTTTTGATTCCTTTGCATTAAATTCTTGCTTAAGCATTTTCACATTTTCTTGAAGTTCTTGTTTTTGTTTAGATGTTTTAGAAAGTTTTTCTTGCAAGGAATTTAATTCTTGTTTCAATACTTCTTCTCTAAACTTACTTTTTCTAATTAATGTACTTACTTGGTTATCCATTTCCTGCTCACGAGTGGTCAACTCAAACTTAGCACGTTGTTCATAAATAGCAACACGTTCTTTATAGGCATTTAGTTCAGAAATAATGGAATCATCAGTGGGCACATGCAGTATTCATCAAAAACATAGTCATTGTTGACCGCAGAAGATGCATCACTTGGTACAACTTCACTTTCACTTTGTTTCACATATTGATCATATGGGACAATATTGATATTACCCATATTTTCAATATTTGATTCAATAGTTTCAGTTGATTGTACTTTGTCATGTATCTGGTGCACATCAAGATCATCGTATAGTTTTAATACCTCTGAGATGAGCTTGTCATGGGATGGCCCAGCTAGTGATGAAGAGGAGACCTTGGGAGAAACCATTGGAGAAATGCTAGCCATAAAAAATTGTGTGTGCCAGAGGTCCATCATCCACATCGAGTCGTATGCATCACAATCACGACTTGAAAGGCATTCGATGATTGTGACCTATCTCCTGAATAGGCCGCCATCCACATCTGCATCATAGGTCTTGGCATTGCCCTCAGCAAGAAACAGCAATTCCTCTTCATTCAGGGTAGCACCATTGTCCCGAGCTTGAGCCAAGCCAGCATCTTCTCTCTCAAGTAATCAACATTCTCGTGGCGCTGGAGATGTACAGCCTTGCAATGTGTCCCTCCACCACAGTTATAACATTTGATGAGCTTAGTTTGACCTTGGTTACCATTCCTTCCTCGATTCTGGTTTCCAACATAACCTCCCACCCACCTCTCCCCTCGATCATACTGTCTTTCCTCTGAATGGTTGCACCACGATCCTTCCATCTTTAATAGTGGCTTGATTGTGTGGGTTAGATGCGCTCGAGGTTGTTGTTGGTTTGTGGGAGAGTATTCATGTTTTGACTGATGAGAAGAGCTAGTTGATTAATGAAGCTTCCCACGTGAGTATCAAAGATCGCTTGTTTGTACATAGGATCAGGAATGAGTTTGTGATTACCATTACCCAAGGGTATGACTTGTGATGCTTTGGTTGTGATATCGATGTTTGAGTAGAAAGTCAGTAGAGTCATTAGACGAGCTTGTCTCTCCCTCGTTGGTTTTGAACCCATTGAGAATTAATTTTTCAAACATAGCATGTCTCTCATTCTCAAGGAGGAAGGCATAGAGTTGCTCATAGTTTGTATTCTTCAATCCTTTAGTGAGCTTCAAAGCGGTAACAAACTTGTGCCATTCGGGATTCATGTTGTTCACAAATTTTGAGTTCAACTGAATGTTAGGCATAGTCATTCCGATGTTCCTCATGTCATTAACTAACTTATGAAATCTCACATAGTACTCATAGACACTCTCATCTGGTTTCATCTTGAAATGCTCAAATTGGTCATAGAGTTGGGATTCTCTGTCTTCCATAGTTAATTCAGAACCTGAGAGAAGCATCTTAACATTGTCCCAACCGCCTTAGCATCCGTGTTATGATTGATCGCTTGTAGATGTCTTTAGGAAGACCTTGAAGAACAATGTTTGAAGCCCTGATATCTGCATCAAATCTCTTTTTATCCTTATCATCAAGCTCATAATACATCTTAGGTCTCCATTCCGTGAAACAGAGTACCATCTGCATTAGTATCAAGTATGTCTCTAGTCGCCTCAACTCGATATGGTCCTTCATCAATGGATTTGAGAATGTTGACACCATTTTCATTTCCAAGGCAATACTCAATTCGTTGAGCCCAAGAGTCGAGTCGGCCTCAAGCATGGGTGGACGAGTATCCAACCCACCGCTTGAACATCTTCGCAACAAGTGGAGATAACAAGTGGGAACGTTGGTAGACATGTTAACAGATTATACGGGATTTTATAACTCTATGATTAAACCGGGAAATGGATTCTTTCACGGGATTTTAATGAATCAAGAGAAAACCGTAAACAATCACTCAAGACTCTAGATGATAAAATACTAAATCGCTAGAAGATAATGCACTAAGTCGCTAGAAATTAATGCACTAAGTCGCTAACCATTAATTCGCTACACCCCTAAGTCGCTAGAGTCCCAAGTCGCTAATGAAATACAAGTCGCTAAGTAGTAACTCGCTAAGCATCAAGTCGCTAACCAAATTTTGGCAGCAATTCGCTACACAAGTCGCTAGAGACACAAGTCTCTAAAGAGCAACTCGCACGCAATGCACCAAGTCGCTACCAAGTCGCTACCCGTAGTGGAGAATCCACTACTTGTACTTTAACTCGCTAGATCTAACTCGCTAGTTCCAACTCTGTAAGTCGCTACAAAAATGTGAAGCAAGTCGCTACCAAGAAACTATTCCGTGAGCTAAGTCGCTAGCTTGAAAAAACCATATAAACCTCACTTTTCAATCCAAAACAACCCAACCAAGATGATTCAAGCTTACCAAATGAAAACCTAAACACTTTTGATGATTCTAAACATAGAAGTACAACCAAAATCAAACTTTAACACTAGAAATCAATCAAATGATGCAAAACCACTAAACTTTTTCAAACTCAAAAACCACCTAAAACCACTAGAAATCCAAAGATGTGTAAGATATGATCTAACCATGGCTCTTGATACCAATTGTAAGATATAACTTTTCACATACACATCATAACATTAACACAAGGTAGAATATAGATGGAATTCTAGAGAGAGAAAGTTAGAGGTTTAGGGAACTTAGTGAGAGAAAGTGAAAGATATTATTATGAGCTCCAACTCTCTACCTTGGGAGGTAGAGAGTATTTATAGTCTTACATAAAACGTCACCTAACGGGCTGTGGATCGGCATACAAGGGGTAAAGACCCGTCCTCCTCCACGGTGTTACTTAACTAAATACTACTTAACTTAAAATAACTACGACTACGAGCTTTCTAACGATTACATATACTTGAGGTGACCGACTCTTTAATACCTGGAATTTCTAATTCCTAACAAAAGTATACTCCAAGACTTCATTTTCTCATTCATTTCATTTGTCAAGTCAAGAAAAACTTTTTCTTCTCTCTTGGGGTTCTTCCAAAACCGGTTCTACATCAAAAATTAGCAAGGGGTCATCATTTTTCAAGTTCAAGCATAATCACAATCTAGTATACACTCTTGTTTAGGTTTTGAAATAAAAACCAAGAGTGTTTAGGCTAAACCTTGTTCTTTGCACCTCATCATATTCACTTGTAAGCATGTTTCTATCATTTTTCAAGTTTCCTCTTTATTTCATATGTATCTTTTCATTTTTGAGCAACATGCAAGACATATGTGATTTATACCATTTTTACTTGATTGTAGAGTTATATATATATTATGGTCATCCTATAATTATCCCTTTGGTATTCATTGGTCTTGATGGTGATTAGGAACCCATGACACCCTAAGAAGGTGTATGGTAGGATTAGATTAGTTTTGGAGTTGATTTGAAGGGATTAGAATAGGTTTTGTCCGGGAAAAACTATTTTCGATACGTATATTATATGTTCTGTCCTTGTTTCATTTTTCTGGAAAATCCGACTTTAGTCACGACATTTTGGCCTTGATAATTAGAAAATATACTTTAAAACGAATGCGGGTCAGCTTGGAACGATTAAAACGTAGTTATAACGAGCCGTGGTGAATTTTTCAAGTTGACGATTTAAATATAATATTTTTCAGAAATTTCAGCAAGTTATTTTTACTTTATTCGAGTCAAAAAAAAAAAACGAGCCTTAAGCTTCACAAATTATTTCACTTTTCAAAATATATTAGTATACTTCGATACGAAGCTAAGGACGTATTATACGTAGAAAACGGATTTGAAACGACAAATATATGCACGTTTTCATAAAATTGCCGTAACTATTATTTACTGAAAAACTATATTATTTTTACGATACAAACTTTCCAAAACCGTCGAGTTCGTTCTCTAACGTTCGACGTGCACCATTTTACGACTAGTTTTCCAAAGCCATTTTTGTCACTTTTATGAAAATTCCGACGACATTGTTTTGCTTACCTAAAAGTGATAATTTCACTATAAATCATTATAAAACCTTTGTAGGATGACATTTTGACGTAAAAACTTGTAAAGTGCTTTTTGATTGGTCAAGACGTCAAACGAGTATTTTTCGACGCGATAGTATTAATTTTCAAAACTAAATGGTATAAATAACATACCTAAATGCGTGCATACAACATTACATCATGACTTATTGCATATCATATCATTCGCATAGGTCCCGTTAAAACATCACATTATACCTCGTATACTCACTCTTGTCGTCATACAAGGCCAGTTTACCGTGTGAGTAATCACACCCCTTTTTACCGTTTTACTATATTTTGGGGTTGAATGCATGAACCATACTTGAATTAAATTGATTCTTACTTTTGTGAACTCTTTTGACAAGAACTTGTGAACTCGATTTAAATCTTTGAACTTAATTACGAACTTTTGAACGGAACTCTTGAACTTTTGAACTTGACTTAGACTCTTGGATTTACTCACGACATTATGACTTATTTGAACTTATTGAACCGTACGTGTTATGACCTTGACCTAAAGTCTCCCCCGTTCGAGCATCGTTATAAAGTCTCCCCGTTCGAGTATCGTTATAAAGTTCCCCCGCTCGCTATAAAGTCTCCTGTTCGAGAGCATCGCTTATAAAGTCTCCCCGTTCGAGCATCTATAAAAGTCTCCCCGTTCGGAGCATCGCTATATAAAGTCTCCTGCTCGAGCATCGTTATAAAGTCTCCGCTCGAGCATCGCTATAAAGTCTCCCCTGCTCGGAGCATCGCTATAAAGCCTCCTCGTCCGGAGCAAAATGTCTCCCTAGTGGGAACGAGCATTTTCAATTTAAGTCTCGGCCTGTGATTGACAGTGGAGCGTTCTTCAATAAATCTCTAGGTGGTCGAGTGACAAAGGAGTCTCCCCTTGTTGAGCAGGCAAAAGTCTCCCATGTTCGGAGCATCTTTAAATTATTATATACTTGGTACTATATTGTGAACTAGTTTGACCACTTGATACGCTATATTTTGTGCAATGGTTGTGTACACAAGGTTGCAAGTTTTGTATGGGCGAACTTGAACTGAAAGTGGATATACAATGCCTTTGCTTTGGGAACTATTATGACCGTTAACTTGACTACTTGACGACTATATTTTTGTGCAATGGGTTGTGTACACACCGGTTGCAAGTTTTGTATGGGCGGAACTTGGAACTGAGTGGATATACAATGCCTTTGCTTTGTGGACTATTTTCGTTGACCGAAAGCTTTAAATATTTCTTACGAGATTTCTTATTTTGCTAAACGTGTTTACTCACCAACTATTTTCATAGTTGTCCCGTTTTTTCTCATGCATTTCGTGTGATCATAGTAAGCTTTTCTATCAAGTCTTGCATAAAGAAGTTTTCACTTGTCGCTACAAGTCGTTATGTAATAAAACTCAATATTTTGGAATCTAAACTTTGTAATATATTTGCCGATGACGGCTAAACTAGTATTGTAATGGGGTATTATTTCTTTTTAAATCTTAACGTTGGTATGTTCTATTATCTTGTGCTTATGTTCCTTTCCGTTACACCTCGTATTTCTCCCATGTAGGGTGTGACACTATAACTTAACATTTGTTAATTATTAGTTTGACTATCGGGTTGACTAGTCAAGTCTGCTAAGTCCTTAAGCCAATTTCGATCCTAGGGTAGGGCCTATTTGTATTTCGGGATGCTGGGTGTAACAATTCTATCCCCATATTTAGATTTCGCCCCCCAAATCTCGTCTATTACCATCTAATACATAATTCAAATTTTGCACCATGTCACATAAACAATCAATTTATCAATTTATTGCGAAGATTTCTTTAATTTCGCAATTCAAGGCCCACTATAACATAACTAATCTCCATATCCATTCTACTTTTCGATTAATTTCTATAACCAATACCGCCATTATGTCACCCGAGACATAATTTATTCAAAACCCATTATTCTAATTAGTCAACTCTTTTACTATTACAATACATACTTGATCGCTCTCATATTGTTTTGACTTTCCTTAAGTCAAATTCAACCAATGCTTCCATATTTTATCAAAAAGATTTTTATAATTTCAATAACGATGTTACTATAACGCCAAGCTATTACTATAACGTACTGTTATCACTATAACATTCTTATAAATTTCACCATTTCCATAACCACTATGGTCTTTTTCATATTACCATATGCCCCCAAGGTATACTATAACCCATTCAAGCTTTCAATTTCACACAATTCATGATCTCCACGATTATTTCCATAACATATCACACATCATCAACGATTTCATTTACTTAGGCTTTAGTTTCTTATAACTTAAGTTTACACAACGACTTACCTTACCTAGGGTCCGGACACAAGTCTCCTATTCCACATATCATAATTCTTATGACGTCTAATAAGTTTTAGACTTTCATTTTCTAATTCGTTACCCTTACTCATGCCATGTCGGAAACACATAAGCCTACTCATTTATACTTCTTCATTTATTTGGAGAGGCGTCCCAAACAATGTAAATCAAAAAATATAAACTCGTAGTTCGGTGACTCATAATTTCCCCACTTAAATGAAAAGGCATCCCAATCCATTTAAATAAAGAGATTATAAACCATCCTAGTTATACACTTCCGACATAACACTAACACATAACTGTAACACACTTTAACAATCAAAAATTTCATTCAATAGCATTGGATCCTTTTTACTATAACGCTCTCCAAAGGAGCCATTTCCCATTCCAAGATTATAGGCAATTCTTTTCCAATGAAGGCAATTTAATTTATCCCGAAGGATTTCTATAACTTGCTCTTGCCAACTCGAACTATAACACATACCGTAGGAGTCACTATAACATATCCCGAAGGATTACCATCATATATATCCCGTAGGATTTTATAACAACAACTGTAACATCTTTCGAGTGGCATGTAACATCACACTATACGAATATATAGGATCCAAGCTATTATTATATTATCATACATACTAACACATCCATTTTCATTTAACCAATACAATTTCATAGGGCATAAAAGCCCGCCTTCCATATTGACACATAAACCATGGCACAAATAGCACATAAGGCAATAACACATACCTTAACACATCTTTAGGCAATTAACTCTATAACCAACATCAATTCTCATATAAGTCCAATAATTCCTTAGCTTAACTATAACCAATCTTTACTATAACAATCATAAACACATCATATCATAATTTCCACATTAAGCATTTAGTAAATCAGATACTTACCTTAGCAATCCATGATAAGCCATACACAATTTATCATCATCTTCATCAATAGTGTCAAACATCATCTATAGCTAACATCGTTAAACATAATAATCAAAGTACACTTAAAATAACATCAAATAACTATAACCATGGTTTACACAACCATTGGCTTACATAAACATCCTCTAATCATCACATAATCGTATATTGATTATGTGATGATCCAACCCATAAATTACTCAAATTTTACCCATAATAAGGTTCTTCCAAGATTACTATAATTCTTTATAATCAAACCTTATGATCATAACATGATCATATCTAATTTACCCATTTGCTTCAATTTAATAAAAGGGGTTCCACCCAATTACACTCTAACATCTTAATTAGTGTTTAAAACAACAATTACCCAAAACCCCCAACTTGGGTACATGAACCCTAACTCTTCAATTCACAATTAAATACAATTAGTGATACTTACTTGTACAAGGATGATAGAAACTAGTTTATTACTTGATTGGAAACACTAATCCATCCCAATTGATCACCAACCTTACCATCATTTTCCTCTCTTTTGCTCTAAACCGACATTTTCCAACAACCTGGAATTTATGAGAAATCTGCCTTTTAATTCATAAAGCTTTCTTCATTTTAAAGTTATTTCACCACCTGACTCTTTTGGTCCCTCAAGTACCTTTCTTTCTATTTTGACCACAAGACACTTATATTAAGTTTATAATGTGGCAACTTAAGTCCCCCTTCATTTCTATAACTATAACTTAACATTTGTTAATTATTAGTTTGACTATCGGGTTGACTAGTCAATCCTGTTAAGTCCTTAAGCCAATTTCATCTAGGGTAGGGCCTGTTTGTATTTCGGGATACGGGTGTAACACCATGCGCATCAGACATCATAACCTGCCCCTCTAAAAGGAACTTATTAACCATGCACATTTCTATTCATTACTTGTTTTTGGAAAAAAATATATGATTTCCGTTGAAGACCACGGATCCAGTAACCTGTTGCACAATTAGATACAACGATTACTCACAACTCTGAAGTACATATGTGAACCACCCAAAACCTAACACGCTCTTTTACAATGCACGTTTCCTTTCAAAATGGATTTTTAATCACAGTTTAGCTAAAAATGGTGCAACCTGTGTCTCAGGTCTTAGATTCTTATTAGTTGCACTGGTGCTTTTATATATATGACAACAGTCATAGTGTTTCTCGAATATGTTTGACATCCTTATAGATTTTCGCAATTGTAATGATATTTTTTGTCTACTTGAAGTAACTACATTATATGTGAATGATTTCTGGTGAGCAATTGTATATGCCTAGCTCGATAACCAATCTGCGGCTATGTTTCAACAATAATAACAAGTTAAAGCAGCTCATTTGGTGTTAGTTACAGTAAGCATATGACAGAACATAGTTTAAGAACAAACAAACTATAACCCGCAGTTAAATCGTACTCTATTTTCTGACTGAAGCTGGCTGGGTATATAATGATTTCTTTTGAGCTTTTATAAGTCCAGCACCATGTACAACTTGAGATGTAATATTTTTCACATAGATGAACTTATTAGCCTATGGGTTATCTAACGTCAGAATTGCGTTCAAGCTAGCCTTTTTATAATCTTATAAAATGACCAGGCTGTTGCATGACGACGTATATGGCCCGTCGGCCGAATGGCCGGTGGACCAAATGCCCGAAAGATTAGCGCACCGAAGGGCCAAGTCCGAAAATACCGTTGACCTGACAGTACATTTGGCATCTAGCCTGGGAGCATTTCGTCTCATTCTCCTGGGTGTCAGAGATGATGTCAAGGACAGTGTCAGGGACAATGTCAAGGACAGTGTCAGGGACAGTGTCAAGGACAATGTCAGCCCTGACAACGTCAACCGCCCCAGAGAAAGCGACATGAGCAATGACCAGATAGTGACAACCTACAGTATAAATACGCATACAGTAACTGGTAAAAAGGTATCATTTACAAGCACACATATTTATACTATACCCTTCGGTAAACCCACACTTACTCTCACGCCGGAGTCTGGTCCTGGGATAACACCCGGGGCGAGACTAACGCGTTGTTTCATATCTGCAGGTATCCAGAAGACTTATTTTGACAAGGCTGGAGGATATATGAAGAAGCATTAGAACCTAAAAAAAAATACTTCAACATTGCATAAGCTAACCATTAAACATCTTTTAATGCCCATTTGCTTATGAGTTATGAATAGGTTGTTTCAGGATATGTGTTCTCTCTAACATGTCGGGACTTTTAAAATAAAACAAAATATCATAAATGAAACGGCTTTTGCAGGTCACACTTGTCTAATGGATTGGGATTTGTTCAAAAAGTATATTCCAATGCAGAACACTTCATAAATTATTTTGTTCGAAAATTCAATGATTATTGAAATTTATACATTTTCCCAGACCTCATTGAAATTTATACAATTATTCGTGTACACTTACTTATTAGAATAGTTCGCTTTTTGTGATTAATGTTTTTGGGCTTGTAATCCGCGCTTCATATCTACGACTTGTGTTCTTGTTATATAACAGTTTAATAACACAAATTATAACAGAACTTAAATTGATACCATGTAAAATAATGATCATAACATGTAGATCATGATAAAAAGAGTTAAGTGTAAAAGGAACCGAAAAAAAAACCCCAAGAAAGTGACAATGCAACAAGTTGGTTTTTGTTGAATCATCCATTCCCGATTTAACATTATGTGGAGTTGTGAACTTTAATGGATAATATTAATGAGATAGATGCATCAAGTGATTTTTTAAAATTAAATGCAAGTAAAATGACTTGGATAAACCAAAAAAAAAAAAATAATAATAAAAAATGATAAAGTGATTTATTGACGTTTTTGTTTTTTTTTTTTGTTTTTTTTCAATAGTATAAGATTTGAGGGTGAATAAAAGCATTGTGAAAAAAGTAGTCAGGTGAAATGAAAATAAAAACAAAATAAATTAATTGAAAAAAGAAAAAAATAAATCAAAACAACTCACCTAAGAAACGAGATTTAGATTTTGTTAGATGAGTGTACTTTGATTTTAACTAATGAATGACTCTTAACTTAGAGTTTTTATTTGATATCATACGGGTCGATTGACACATTCAAGTTTCTGATGATGACATCTTTGGATCTGGCCTTAAACAAGGAAAATGGTTCACTTTTGAGCTTGAAATCATGCTCTAGTGGTGCACTGTCTATTTGAGCCTTTAAGGTAATGTACTTGTTTGTAACCTCTATTGACTAGTGGTGATTGGTGAATGATAAAAATGGATATAACTTGAAGTTGCAAAAACATATGAGCCTAAATGGTAAATGCATGTAGAAGAAAAGGTATGAAAGCTGGTAGAAAATAACAATTAAAATTGATCTATTGTTTTACAAATAGTAGTAGCAGCTTGTATCCTAGTTAATTGAAACCGAAACTATAACAATTAAAATTGATCTATTTTTTTACAAATATTATTAGCAACTTGTATCCTAGTTAGTTGAAACCGAAACTATAAAAGTTCTGTTAAATTATGACAAGTTTTTGTTGTACACTATCTTATTATTTTAGTTTGTTGATGGCACATAAATTTATAAATAATTCATACATTTACTTTTCATCGATGTGGGACAAGGTAGATACAAAACCAAAACTAAACAAATTCTCATATTTTTTCGCATATTGCATTTTTAAAACGTTCGGTTTATATGGTTTTGTGCTACATGTGTATCTTGTTTTTGGGCATTAATTTAAAACACTCGACCATTTGAGCCTACTAGAAACAAAGTACATAAACCCCAATTATCCTATAACCTTGTTTATTAAAAGTTGGTTTTGGTGCTTAATGTCTTTTGGGCTTGTAATCCACAGTCACAAGTTGGTTTTTGGCTTTACATGTCCCAACTATATTTTTTGAATAGACCGTGTTACGACTTACGAGTTACAATAAAAAAAAATTGGTTTTTGGCCTTACATGTCACAACTATATTTTTTGAAAAGACCGTGTTACGAGTTACAATGAAAATTTTTATTTATCTATGTAATTAATTACGAAAAGACCGTGTTATGAGTTACAATAAAAAAATTTATTTTTTTGTGTTACCCCATGTTATGTATAGAAAATAATCAAATAAGTTGGAGAGAACACACAACTTTTTGTTAATTCTAGATTATCAGATTGTTCATTTCTGAATGGCACTTGAACTTAAAGAGTTATATACTTTTACTTTCTAGCAATGCGGGACAAGTAATTGAAAGAAATTAACAAACCATGTAAGGCATCAAAGAAGCATAATATCACAAGTAGATTGAAAACCATATATCCTTACCGAAAAGCTTGAAACCCATGTCCTTCATTGTATTTTGGTACACATAAAACAAGAAAAACTGGGAGTCAATTTTGGTAAGGATATTGGCATATGTTTTAAAAACTAGAATGTTTGACAAAAAAATGTGTAAAAAAAACTCTCTTATGCTTACGGAAAACCAAAATACAAAAGTACAATTAGGTTTGATTAGATTATCGCTTACCATAAGTGTTTCTAAAAACATATTATATATCTTTGGGTCATCTTTCTTGAGTCTAGAAAGGCAACCATTCGTGTAAATGAAAGTCGACAAATCAAGTTCCAAGAATCCTAGACCTTAATAATTGGTTTAAGCCTAAAATGGCATTTTGTAGTGTTAGGTTGTGAGAACAAGCTAAATGAAAAACAATCATATGGCCGAAGAACGTTGGAGAATCTCAAAAACTAGATCGAAGCTATACGTCAAAACCAAAGAACCAACTCAAATATGATTAATCCGGCTAGACTGATTCAAAATTGTTAATTACTTGGAAGTTGAAGAATACTATATACTAATTTTGTTCAAGAGTATATAACTGATACGACGCTACAAAGAAAAAGTATGTGAGTTGTGGGCATCACATATATGCCCTATAAAGTAATGTATGGTGATTGTCACGTCCTAGTACAAAATTGAAGTTCAGTGATACATACTGATGTTTTGTATACGAAAGAGTCCAACAAAATTGTGGCTACGAAAGAGTTCAATAAAGGTAAAAGGAACACTTTCGAGATCGACTGAGCATGTTTGATCAAGTACATGCATCATCCTTACAATTTCACCTGAATTCGAATCGTTTTACGCAACCATGTTTTGTTTTCTTAATCTGATAGTATCAGGGCATTTCGTCTAGCAGTCACATACTGACACATCAACCAATAGGTTGTGGGTTTGAGTATCATTTTAAGACATATGTATATAAGATATTACCTAAGAGAGTAGATGGTTTAGATATGTAAGATATTAGGTGCGTTAAAAAGGAAAATCACGTTGGCCACATATACCTTTTTTAGGCTACCAACCAGAGGTCACAACATAACAACCTAAATGAGTTCATAAGGCCCAGCATAAGCATTAAGCCCACGTATTTTTAAAGCAAAAGGCCCGTATAAAATCATCATGAAAATTTTCCAAAAACAGCAAAATAGAAGTTTTAAAAAGATGAAACATTTATATACTCATATGTCATGGATGATATGGATCATGAGCAAATTTTAGTTTTGAGTTTGTAGAAAAAAACAAAAACAGCAGAAGCAAGAACAAAGACAAGAAACAAGTTTTTGTTGTTTTTGTTCTTTTACACTGCTTGGCTTTACTAATGACACTTGAAGTTATATAGAGTTCATTACATTTATTCTCTATCTATGTGGGATAAGCTTTGAATGATGATGTAGGTATAAGAAACGGTACAAAATCACAACCTTTTAACTACAATGCAAAATGAAATTGGGTACAAAAGTAACAATTAATATCAGTTCTGTTATCTTTTAAAGAGTATTAGCAACTTGTATTCTAGTTGATTGAAACCGAAGCTAAGCAAATTTTGATCATGATTAGCATATTGGATCGTTATAATCACGTCCGGTTTTGGTTTGGTTTTAGTATCGATTAAGACTTCATTTTGTCTTCTTTGTGTCTCAGGTTTTTAGGCTTAGACCATTTGAGCCCATGATGAAAGAAAGTGTATAAGAACAGTTGTCCGTGTACACTTGCTTATTAGAATAATAGGTTCGTTTTGGTGCTTAATGCTGTTTGGCTTGAAATCCACACTTCATATCTACGACTTGTGGTCTTGTTATATATATATAACAATTTGATACCACAAATTATAACAAAACCTGAAATGATACCTTGTAAAATAACAGTTTATAATTGTCGTAAGATGAAGATCTTATGAAGAAAGAGAGTGAAAAGGAAGAAAAAAAAGCCAAAACAAAAACCATGCAACAAGCTTTCTTGCAAAATCTTAATGTTAACTTCAACATGTGAATGACATTTAAAGTTATAAAGAGTTCATTATTTCTACTCTCTATCCAAGTGGGATAAGCTCTTGAAATAAATTAACAAATCATGTTGACACTAAAGAAACATAAGATCACAAAGTAGAATTAACAAATGACACTTGAATTTATATAGCGTTTCTCTGTCTATGTGGGATAAGCTTTGAATGATGATGTAGCTATAAGAATCGGTACAAAATCACAACCTTTTAACTACAAAAGTAACAATTAACATTAGTTCTATTATTTTTAAAAGAGTATTAGCAACTTGTATTCTAGTTTATTGAAACCCAAGCTAAGCAAATTTTGATCATGATTAGCATATTGGATTGTTATAATCACGTCCGGTTTTGGTTTCTAAATGGTTTTGGTGCTTCATTTGTATCATGTTTTTGGGCTTAACTTTCAAACGTTGGATTCTGATTTCTACATGGTTTTGTGCTTAATTTTTTTGGGCATAATAAACGTCCGGTTTTGGATTGGTTTTAGTATCAATAATTATTAAGACGTTCATTTTGTCTTCTTTGTATCTGAGGTTTTTAGTCTTAGACCATTTGAGCCCATGATGAAAGAAAATGTATAAGAATAGTCGTCCGTGTACAATTGCTTATTAGAATAATAGGTTCGTTTTTGTGCTTAATGTTGTTTGGCATGAAATCCACACTTCATATCTACGACTTGTGGTCTTTTTATATAACAATTTGATCCCGCAAATTATAACAAAACCTAAAATGATACCATGTAAAATAACAGTTTATAACTGTCGTAAGATGAAGATTTTATGAAGAAAGAGAGTGAAAAGGAAGAAAAAAAAGCCAAAACAAAGACCATGCAACAAGCTTTCTTGCAAAATCTTAATGTTAACTTCAACATGTGAATGATATTTAAAGTTATAAAGAATTCATTATTATTATTATTTTTTTTTGGTGAAGGGATTATAATCGGTGAATATATAAAAGAATAAATGAGTTAAGTACAATTAGAGTAGATGTGAATTACTCTACAAAAGAAACTACATGGCTTGCAACAAGCAACCATGGACATCCAATAAAAACATGCCTAACACATCAACTAACAGTTAAAACTGAAGAGTATAGGATCAACTATTTGCATAACTACATGAAATCTTCCAAGTTTCCAAAAACTTGGTGACTCACGTTTTCTTTTTGAACTTGAGCGAAGATATCTTCAAACGAACCGTGTCCAATATAATTCTCACAGCTTCCTCTTGCTTCTTGGCTGGGTTGTTACGAATTCTATTGTTCCTCTCCTGCCAAATGAAATAAAAAGTCGCTACTAACAAGAGACGACCTACAATGCTCGTGACATATTGTTCTTCGAAATGGGAAGTAAACGGGCAAGCACATCATCCAAAATAGGGGACACACTTGGAAGATTAACTTCCTTTAAAACCATAGACCAAACCAACATTGAAAAAGAGCATTCGAAAAACAAATGCTCATGTGAATCAGGTTGACCTTTACACAAGGGGCATCGAAGCATGTTTAAGTCGACATCAATGCCAACGTCCCATTGCCTCAATCTATTTTGTGTTTTGAGCCGTCTTCTAATAGCTAACCATAGATGAATTGAATGACGAGGAATACCATATTTAGACCACACCAAATGAAACCAAGCAACGACGCTCTCTTATTGGTTTTGGTTTGGTTTTGTTTGGATTTAGTAATTTGAATTATCAAAAATCTTTGTTTTGTCTTCTTTGTGTCTCGGGTTTTTAGACTAAGATCATTTGAGCCCATCAAAAAAGAAAGTGCGTAAGCACAATTGTTCGTATACACTTGCTTATTAGAATAGTAGGTTCGTTTTTTGGTGCTTAATGTTTTTGAGCTTGTAATTCACACTAAATGTCTACGACTTGTGTTCTTGTTATATAACACTTTGATACCCCAAATTATAATAAAACTTAAATTGATACCATGTGAAATAATGATCGTAACATGCATATCATGAAAAGAAAATTTTTAGTGCAATCTTTATGAATGAAAACTGAAATTATAAAGGATTCATTACTTCTAATTTCCATCTATGTGGGATAAATCACAAAGTAGATTGAAAACCATGTAGGGTCCTATAAAAAGTTAACGTTTAACATTTAAGTACCAACTCTTACCAAATTTGTAACAAGTTAAGAAAATGCTTCTTATATTTTCCCGGATGTAACACGTACATGTTATAAAACGAAGATATCCCTTTCGTAAGCAAATATAGAAACCTCTACAAAGGCCTCCAACAAATATAGCATGTATGCCAAATTGGCCTGTTTGTGCTATTTGTTATCTGTAAATGATGATAAACAAATCTTTTTTTTTTTTTGAAAGGCGAAGATAAACAAATCTAGTTCCAAGAATCCAAGACCGTATGTTAAATTTGTTGCATCGGTATTATAATCTAATTTGTGTTTGGTAGCCAAATTTCATTACTCGTTATGATGTCATATTTCCTCTAAGTATCCAACGACTATACTAAGGGTTTTCATTTTATATCATAACGGTCGATTGAGACATACAAGTTTTGGATATGACATCTTTGTATCCGTGCTTAACCAATAGGGAAAACGGTTCACTTTTGAGCTTGAAATCACGCTCTCGTGGTGCACCATCTATTTGAGCCTTTAAGGTGATATACTTGTTTGTAGCCTCTATTATCAAGTGATATGATCAAAAATGGATATAAGTGATCAAATACATCCCCATGAAGTAATGCTTCCAACAAAAGTAGAAGGGACACTTTCATGACCGACTGAGATTTTTCGATCAAGTACATGCATCGTCCTTGCACTAATGTGACTAATGACTCTTTCATCGAGACAAAATTCGGTAATAAACTCATGTAATCAATAGCTAAGAAACCTTAAAAGTGGTTCTTTTTTGTATGACAACTAGCAATGATATATATCCAGTCACACGTTCGTAATACATATGCCTTGATAAAGTACGACCATTCTAAATTGTTATTCTATAGGGTATCAAATTAAGTCTGTTTTGCGGTAATTTATTATGATCCCATGTCACAAAAAAGAGTTTGAAGTAAAAAGAAATGATATTAAAAAATCATAACTTTTGGATAGAACACACTCGAAGTTATAAACAGTTCATCATTTTTACTTTCTATCAATGTGGGAAAAAAATTCAAATATATTACAAATCATGTAAGCCAGATTGAAAACCATGTAACCTTACCTCGTTATATATCGGTAAACATAAATCTAGAAAAACCAGGAGTCAATTTTGGTATGGATGTCGGCTTATGTTAAACATTTACGTGCTTGTTTAAAACCTTAAATGTTTGACAAAACAGTGTAAGTAACTCTCTTATGGCATTTTGTAGTGCCAGATTGTGAAAACGAGCTAGATGAAAAAGTCATATGGTCGACGAGGCAACGAACGTTGGGAAATCTGAAAAAACCAAATCGAAGCTACGTACAAAACCAAAGAACCAACTCGAATATGATTATCCGACTCTTATGAACACCTATTTTTCGATTGTGCTTATTCTTCGCAGGTGTGGTCGTTTATGAGGAATTTTGCGTTTATGGATAATATTTGTCCTCGTATGTGTTGGTTTGTGGGAGTCTTAAAACATGACAAAACGACTATTAGTGTGTGAGCCGATGGGGCACACGCGATAAACACGAGTATACGTGTTGAACTAAACTATACTTGAATAAATATTTACCACTACAAGAATCAGGAGAACAGGCGACGAATACAATGCCGAGGACACTGTGGCGTCGGCAATATACGCTACACGACGAAAAAACTCTTGACCAGGGGCGGGGTTGCGTTGAAAATTTATGTTAATATAATGCCGACGACACGTCGTCGGCAATGTAAAAACAAAATTTGACTTTGTTATTTCAGGCAATTTTTTGGCGGGATCTTTTGGCGCTCGTATATTCCCTACGCCAGGTCTTCGGGAATATAAATCCAAATAGTTTAGCGTGTGATTAATGCAATTCAATTTTGTTTAACAATGCCGACGACACGTCGTTGGCAAAGTTGCCTGCATAAATTATTTTAGATTATTTAAAAGTAGTATAAAAGTCAAGTCCATATAATTGCTGAGTGGATTGCGTACATAATCTTACTAATGTTGATTTTATTTGCACATGTTAATTATAATTATTTAAAAGTGTTCAATTTTAAATAAACTTGTATAATTTTATTTTTTACAGTTTAACCTAACCGATTATACTCGTTCGTTTAACACCTTACGTATAACCATAGCACCTAGACTCGGTCGTTTAACACGTTACGTATAACCATAGCACCTACACTCGTTCGTTTAACACGTTACCTATAACCCTAACACCTAGATTCGTTCATTTAACATGTTACGTATAACCATAGCACCTAGACTCGGTCGTTTAACACGTTACGTATAACCATAGCACCTATACTCGTTCGTTTAACACGTTACGTATAACCATAGCACATAGACTCGGTCGTTTAACACGTTACGTATAACCATAGCACCTACACTCGTTGGTTTAACACGTTACCTATAACCATAACACCTAGACTCGGTCGTTTAACACGTTACGTATAACCATAGCACCTAGACTCGTTCGTTTAACACGTTACGTATAACCATAGCACCTAGACTCGGTCGTTTAACATGTTACATATAACCATAACGCCTAAACTCGTTCGTTTAACACGTTACATATAACCATAACACCTAGACTCGGTCGTTTAACACGTACGATAACCATAACACCTAGACTCATTCGTTTAACATGTTACGTATAACCATAGCACCTAGACTCGGTCGTTTCACACGTTACCTATAACCATAACACCTAGACACGGTCGTTTAACACATTACGTATAACCATATCACCTATACTGCTCGTTTAACACGCTACGTATAACCATAGCACCTAGACTTGGTCGTTTAACACGTTACGTATAACCATATCACCTATACTCGTTCGTTTAACACGTTACGTTTAACCATAGCACCTAGACTCGTTCGTTTAACACGTTACGTATAACCATAGCACCTAGACTCGGTCGTTTAACATGTTACGTATAACCATAACACCTAAACTCGTTCGTTTAACACGTTACATATAACCATAACACCTAGACTCGGTCGTTTAACACGTTACGTATAACCATAACACCTAGACTCATTCGTTTAACATGTTACGTATAACCATAGCACCTAGACTCGGTCGTTTCACACATTACCTATAACCATAACACCTAGACACGGTCGTTTAACAGATTACGTATAACCATATCACCTATACTCGTTCGTTTCACACGTTACGTATAACCATAGCACCTAGACTCGTTCGTTTAACACGTTACGTATAACCATATCACCTATACCGTTCGCTTAACACGCTACGTATAACCATAGTACATAGACTTGGTCGCTTAACACGCTACGTATAACCATAGCACCTAGACTCGGTCGTTTAACACGTTACGTATAACCATAACACCTAGACTCGGTCGCTTAACATGTTACGATAACCATAACACCTAAACTCGCTCGCTTAACACGTTACGTATAACCATAACACCTAGACTCGGTCGTTTAACACGTTACATATAACCATAGCACCTACACTCGTTCGTTTAACACGTTACGTATAACCATAACGCCTAGACTCGGTCGTTTAACACGTTACGTATAACCGTAGCACCTACACTCGGTCGTTTAACACGTCACGTATAACCATAGCACCTACACTCGGTCGTTTAACATGTTACATATAACCATAACACCTATACTCGGTCGTTTAACACATTACGTATAATCATATCACCTATATACTCGCTCGTTTAACACGTTACGTATAACCATATCACCTCAAATTTTAATAAATATTATCTTCAAAGATGCATTCAATAATTATATAAAATATATATTTTTTTATGATTGTATTAAATAAATTTTTTATTATTTAAAAGTGTTTAATTTTAAATTTTAATTATATATAAATTAACTCATATTTTATTTTTTTTATAGTTTATATAATTTTATTATTATTTTTAAATTAAATTAAAGTATTTGTATCTAAAAAAAATTTAAATAAGTATATTTGTACAATACCGACGACGGGTCGTCGGTATTATTTAAATAAGTATTATTTATACTGTATTATCCCAAACATCTACACGTTATGCTAAAATGAGTCAAAATGGGTGAAACGGGTGTAATATAAACGGCAAAGTTACTTATTAGCACATGTTTGGGCTAATGAGTAACTTTGTCTTCTATATTACACACGTTTCACCCATTTTAGCCGAAACATGGACTAATAAGTAACTTTCTTGTTTGTTTATGTCATTTAACTTGTTTTGACCCATTTTTTCCCAAACAAGTACACGTTATGCTAAAATGGGTCAAAATGGGTGAAACGGGTGTAATATAAACGACAAAGTTACTTATTAGCATACGTTTGGGCTGATAAGTAACTTTGTATTTTATATTACACACGTTTCACCCATTTTAGCCGAAACATGCACTAATAAGTAATTTTCTTGTTTGTTTAAGTCATTTAACTTGTTTTGACCCATTTTTGCCCAAATAAGTACACGTTATGCTAAAATGGGTCAAAATGGATGAAACGGGTGTAATATAAACGGCAAAGTTACTTATTAGCACACGTTTGGGCTGATAAGTAACTTTGTATTTTATATTACACACGTTTCACCCATTTTAGCCGAAACATGCACTAATAAGTAACTTTCTTGTTTGTTTAAGTCATTTAAGAAGTTTTGACCCATTCTTGCCCAAACATGTACACGTTATGCTAAAATGGGTCAAATTTAACGGGTGTAATACAAATGACATAGTTACTTATTAGCACACGTTTGGGCTGATAAGTAACTTTGTATTTTATATTACACACGTTTCACTCATTTGTTTTTTTAAGTCATTTTAACCTGTTTTATTGATTTACATAATGTACTAATTAACCCGACTAATATATATATATATATATATATATATATATATATATATATATATATATATATATATATATATATATATATATATATATATATATATATATATTTTCAACTTTTGTAGGAGGAGATGTGTCGCCTACGGGATTTAGGTGCGGACAACCCTCTTCGGCACCTACACGGAGGTTGAGATACTTGCCATTGTCCTCACGCAAAGCAGCGAGTGAAAAAGTCGACGGTGTAGGTAGGGTTTTGAGCTTAAAAGATGATTTTACCCCCTGTGTCTCCGCGTTCATCTTCGTACGACAAAGAAAAGATTGATGAGATGATGGCCGCCAAAGACGAGAAGATCGCAAACCTCCAAAAGAAGAGAGGAGCAGCGAAAAGAGTCGGCGTCGTTCACGCTGTAGTTAGTGAGTTCTTCAAGGTTGTACAGACTCATCCTCCCGATCGGTTCAACATCTGACGTCGGGTCGGGGAGTGGCGCTGGCGGTAGTGTTGATCTTGACGAGGAGGGCTCGGATCATGATGATGATGACGAGTAGATAGATGGAGGTATATTTACGGGTTATTTTGTGTAGATGTATAAACCCGCTTAGACTATGCTTTTGATCATCTCATCCTTATGTTGGCCATTGTACACTTTGAACATTTTGGTGACTTGAACATTGGTGATTTAGCAACTTTTGTGTATGTTTAACCTAGATGCGTAGTTAATATCACCTGTTTTGTATAATTTGTAACTTTTTAGCGATTATATATGTGATTTAGTCGTTATGAGTTGTTTTGGGATATCGGCATATTGGTTTAGAGGTTTTGGTTGAAAACAGCAGGTGCAGGTTATGTAGAATTTTTCCGGAAAAATTCTGAGAAATTGCTAAAATGCTGCAATATTGTGGCATATGTGATACATATTGCCGACGACTAGGCGTCGCCAAAATATAAACATTTCATATATTTACGTACTTTCCCGACGACATGTCGTTGGTAAATTGAAAAAATAACATTTGGCAATATTTTCCCTACGCCATGGCGTCGGCATAATAAGTGGCTTAATGCAAGTTTAATACTATCCCGACGCCGTGGCGTAGGGAAAATATTGAAAAATGTTATTTTTTTAATCATTTTACCAACGACCTGTCGTCGGGAACGAATAGTATAAGTTAATTAGGTTTTAATTTTGCTAACTAATTACATAATTAGTAATATGTTGCCGACGACGTGTCGTCGGCAACATATGTTTTCTACCAAAAAAACTTTGACCAGAAAACAATGTGGGTCCCACGTTGGCGTCGGGAAGGTTTAATTTTTGTCGTCGGGAAGGACTTTCGCTACGAGGCTCAGCCGACTAACTGTTGCCTACGCCACGTCGTCGGGAACGAACGATGCCTACGCCATGTCGTCGGGAAGGTGTTGAAAAAGTCGTAGGCGGAAGTGTCGATTGTACTAGTGTACCCGTTATGCATGATAATGACCCGATTACATTAATTGATCCATGGACTGATTTTAGTTCTAAAGTGGGTCGGTTATGGATTGCCTTAGGCCATAGAGTTCCATCCGATTGGGTATACAGGTATGGTGTTGGGTTTGTTTACTTGTCGACTAAGATAATGACTCCTACTAGGAGTTGGGTTGCTTGACTATATAAACAAACACACCCTACTCATACTCACGCATAAAATCATCCCTCTAAATCCCTAAATCGATTGATATTTTTCCTGCTTCTGCTCTTGGTCGTTTGATTCCACAAGTCGACTAAGGGTTATAAGATTTGGTTGAATTCTAAACTTGTATTCAAGACAAGTGTTTAGATTAATTGGTTAGCTCTTGTTTCCTTGTTTCCTAGTCGACACCTGCAAGAAGGGAGTAAACTGCTCCTGCTCGTGACTTTATATCTCGGACAGTGAGCAACATATATCGGACAAGGTGTGTCCGATATCTAAAAGCATACAAGCTGTTTCAGTAGCTTGTTGATCTCGGACAGAAGATACTTTGTTTACTTGGTGGTATTCTGAATGTGGGTTTTCATTCAAGTGACAAAGGGTTGTTTGGTTTATTGTTTACGTTCTCGACTAGCTTTAATCGAACGTATACGTTAATCGGGTTTGTGTGTGATACTTTTCGAGGTATCTAAGTTTGATACTAGGGTTTCGTTTTGGTTTCTTGTTCCGTTACTAAAGGTCAATTGCCAAGCAAGGTTAGGTTTTCTAAATCCCTTTAAATTAATTAATTCTTGTATTAATTATTTGTTTATTAATTACGTGTTTAACACAATTGCGATAACTATATCCAATATACGCTGCGTACTCGTAGAGGTTAATGGTTAACTGGTTCTAAAATCCCAACAGTATGGAGAGCATTGTTGCTGCTTTAACACCTGTTTCTCACAAGAGATAGCTAAGAGTGTTATTGCTAGACTTGATGTTGCGGCGTCGGCTTATTTTATTTGGTAAGAGCGAAAAAATCGCATTTTCAACAAAAGGTCGTGCAAGGTAGAGCAGTTAAGTGATGCTATAATATATATGGTTGGGTTCAAGTTAATGTCCCATTCATTTCAAAAATTCTGCAAGTGTTGTGCGTTGCTTGGACCAGTGGCAAATTCCAAAGTATATTATGACTAATGGCGTGTAAACTTCATCACTGGTCATTGTATGTTTGGTTTTCAATAGGGTTGTTTGGGACGTGCATGTATAGGGATACATGCATTAGGTTTTCTTTTGTTCTATATTATGTTGAAGGAATTACATAAGACTGTTAAACGTTTGGCATGTCAAACCTAGTTGGTGTAGTTATCAAGCTTGTTTAGAGCGTTTAGGTTAATATGGTGCACAACCATATTCCTTTTTACGTTTATGTTATTTTTTGGTGTTAATACATTTACCGGGATAAAACCCTTTACCAAAAAAAATTGATTATCCGACTAGACTGATTCAAAGTTGTTAATTACTTGGAAGTAAAAGAATACTTGATACTAATTTTGTTCACGAAAATAACTCATACGATGCTACATATAAAAATAAATGAGTTATGGACGTGACATATATGCCCTATAAAGTTGTTAACCGGTATTCGATCTCCAGGTTGTTTCCAAACTTTTTTCTAACTATCTCATGATGTTTACCCAACGATGTTTGAACACGAATCTCTTTTGAAACATTTGGTTGTCTCACGACTCTCACCACTCAGCCATCTTGAAGATAATTTGAACCAAGCACAAAAATTCTCAATAATAATAGCAAATATTCATACTTGTAAAACATATAATTTCCTGCGTACATTGTTCACTTCAAAATTGCAAACTTTTTATTCTAAAAAAAAAGAGTTTTATAGTGCTTATTGAAATTTGAAAATGAACTCTCGCTTGAAATTAACCATAATACTAAGGTTAACATTTATTTAAGACAAAAATATAAACCTTTAACATAATAACAAAATTAAGTGGAAAAAGAATAGAAAAGGACACACAACAAACTAGTTTTGTCTCCGTCCTTCCAATTTTTCTTCATAGCATGTGAGCTATAGTAATAAAGAGATCATCACTTTTACTTTCTATCAATGTGGGATATAAATTGAAATAAATTAACAAATCATGTAAGGCATCAAAGAAACATAAGATCATAAGTAGATTGGAAACCATGTAACCTTACCGAAAAGATTGAAACCCCTGCTCTATTTTGTATATCGGTAAATGTAAAACAAGAAAAACTGGGAGTCGATTTTGGTAAGGATGTTGATTGTTGGCTTATGTTTTACATTATCATACCTGTTTTAATACTACAACGTTTGTCAAAACTGTGTAGTAAACTCTCTCTTGTGCATACTGAAAACCATATGCAAAAGAACAATTAGGTTTTTGATTATATTGTCCTTAATTGGAAAGCTTCACATATATGCCTTCCTAATATATTGGTAAACATGATACAAGAAAAAACGGGAGTCCATTTTTGTAACGATGTTGTTTTATATTATACAATTTTGTACTTGTTAAAAACTTAATATTTGAAAAAACTATGCATCAAGTTTTCTTATGCAAACTGAAAACAAGATACGAAAGAATAATTCAGAAATGTTTTGATTTTATAACCGGTGTTTAAAAGAAAATTACATATATATGGGTCATCTTTCTTCTATCATCGTGTATCCCAAATTGGCTTTTTTATATTTGGTGCTACTTGTTATATGTCAAGAAAGATCAACAAATCTAGTTCCAAGAATCCTAGACCTTATCAATGGTTTAAGCCTAGAAAAACCCGAAAAAGTACAAACACAACAAGCAAGTTTTGTTATGTTAAATCTATCGGTGAAATATATGAGTACAGTTTAAAATGATAAAGATCTTATGAAAAAGAATTAAGTGAAAAAAGAAAAAAGAAAGAAAAAAGAAAGAGAAGGACAACGAGTGTCTTCACTTTTAGAAGTAAATGACACTTGAAGTTATAAAGAGCTCATTACTTTTACTTTCTATCCATGTGGGATAAACTCTTGAAACAAAATTTGCAGATTATCTTGACACTAATGAAACATAAGATCACAAATTAGATTGATAACCATGTAGGAAACTATTAACAAGTTAACGTTTTATCATTAAAGTCTTTTTTAATAATATGTGTTTGGGTCATCTTTCTTATGACTTCACATGTTAATGAAATATTAGAAGTTTTAAAGATTTAAAAATGATGAAACGTTATACTCATATGTCATGACTCATGGATAATGAGCAAATATTAGTTTTGTGTTTGTAGAAGACAATGGTATATAATCGGCAAGATTGATTACCATTCCTCAAGGTTCGATCACACAAGTTACTACCATACTCATTCTGTCCCTTTCCGTGGTAAAAACATGTTTTAACCCAAAAAAGTCGTTCTTTGAAACTTGGTAATAACTTGTACCTTTCATATTACGTATATGCACGTCATCATAAACCCTTAGCAGCAGAACTTATTGATTGAGATTGTTGTAACTGAGCTTACCTAAAAACCCATGTTGGTATGACAATGTTAATCCCGTTGAGTCAGACTTTCTAATGAAATTCCCATTCGATATCCTATGTTCTCTCAATGTTAGAAAGCCAACAACATAGTCATCCTTTACAGATTTAGCATTCCCAGAGGCAACTACTTTCTAGACACCATATGCATCGATCACCTACACTATAATGTTCATTGAAAACTTTGTATGCTTTAGCACTTTTAGTCAATCCATGTATAAATGCTGACGAAATATATACATTATACTGAGTTAAGAACCAACCCTTAATGTGTGTAGTAATCTCCGAAGATCTTTGAGAACTACCGTGGGTTCTCATTCGATTGATATCATAGGCGTCAACTGACACATACAAGTTTTTGATGATGACATCTTTAGATCTGGGCTTAACCAATAGGGAAAACCATTCACCTTTGAGCTCGAAATCACTCTCTAGTGGTGCACCATCTATTTGAGCCTTTATGGTTATGTACTCGTTTATAAACCTCCATTAACAAGTATTGAATGACTACAAATCGATATAATTTAGAAGATGCAAAAAAAAAATATGAACCTTTGAATGATGATTTAGGCAGAAGAAAATGCACCAAATCACTACCTTTTAACTAAAATACCATAATAATATGGTAGAAAATAACAATCAAAATAGCTGTATTATTTTAAATATAATATTAGCAACTTGTATTGTAGTGAACTAAAACCGAAACTTAACAAATTTTGATTGTTTTTAGCACATTGCATAGTTAACACGTTCGGTTTTGGTATCTAAATGGATTTGTGCCGCATGTGTATCATGTTTTTGGGCATAATGTAAAAACGTATGGTTGTGGCTTCATGTTTTTGGGATATCGAATTGTTAAGGCGTTCGTTATGTTTTCTTTGAGTCTCGGGTTTTTAGGCTTAAACCATTTGAGCCCATTCATAAACAAACTACATAAACGCAATGTTTATTTTTTTGTGCATAATGTTTTTTGGCTTGTAATCTACACTTCATATTTAGGACTTGCGTTCTTGTTATATACTCGGTTTTAATCACATGTTACTAAGAAAGATTAATCGAAGAGTGAAAAAAAATAAAATAAAAATGGAAATGAGAATTATCACAACAAACAAGTTTTGTTGTAATTGATCTCACTTCCATGAAGTCTTTTGTTGACACTTAGCTTATAAAATGTTCACTACTTTTACTTCGTAACAATGTGGGACAAAAGCTCTTGTAATAAATTAACAAATCATGTTAGACATTAAAGAGAAACATAAGATCACATGTAACCTTAACTGAAAAGCTTAAAACACCTTCCCTTCGTCATATATATTGGTAAACATATAACAAGAACACATGGGATTCGATTTTGTTAAGGAAGTTGTTTTATGTTTTATATGTGTTTCGATCATGTTTTTTATGTTACCATTATTATCAATCATATAACACCAAGCTTCTTATTTTTTTCATTAATGGAATACGTACATGCAAGCAAATTATAATATCTTTGTTGTAATGTAGGTATTATGTGCATTTGGATTGCATTATTATGGTTTGAAAATTGCAAAAATAAAAAAGATCAACATTTTAAGTAATATGGAAACCTCCACTAAGGCCTCCAACCAATATTTACATATGCTTGTGGTACATGAACTTGCCAATTCATATACTACGATATCATTATAGAACTTGTAGCTTGAGATTGTTGTCAATGAGCTTACCTAACCACAAACTTGGAATGAAAATGGTAATCATATCGGGTTGAACTTTCTTCGAAAAATGCCATTTGATATGCTATATTTTCTTCATGTTAGAATGCCAATATAGTCATCCGTTTCAAATTCAGGTTTCCCAGAGGGTACTACTATTCCGACACCATATGCATCGATCACCAACTCAAATCTATCTAGCGATAAGCATTTTCTTTGATCTAGATTTTTTTTTTTTTTTTTTGTTAAATCGAATAATGCAATACATATATACCAATAACTTAAGTTCACTAAAAACTTTGTAAGTATTTAAATCACTTGGTAATGTTGACTAGACTTTCCTTCTAGTCAATCCGTGTATTAATGTTGAATGAAACATACACACTATACTCTCCTGGTGCAATTGTTTGTGTACACTTGATTATTATTGTAAAAGGTTCGTTTTTTGTTCTAAATGTTTTTGGGCTTGAAATCCACATATCTACGAGTGTTCTTGTTATATTACAGTTTGATACATGTAAAATAATGATCATATAAAAAGAGTCAAGTGTAAAGGAACAGAAAAATAAAAGTCAACACTAGGACTGATCACTGATGCAACAAGTTAGGTTTTGTTGCATCTTCTTATGATTAATTTAACTCATTAATGACAATTGAAATTAAAAAAAACTTCATGACTTTTACTTTCTATCCATGGGATAAGCTTTTAAAATAAATTAAGAAACATACAGTAAATACCACCAAATGGAGTGTGTTTGGAGAGGGGCTTAGAGGGGCTCATTGGGACTTGAGTTTTTAAAATAAGTAGACTTATAAAATAAGGGAGGTGATACTCACACCACATTTTTTGATTCATTCACCACCATGTATGCATTACAGTATTGTACTGTACAATACTGTAATGCATACATGGTGGTGAATGAATAAAAAAATGTGGTGTAAGTATCAATTCCCATAAAATAAGCCACGTTTGTCATGCAGGCTTATGAAGTCATTAGCCTTTATAAGCCCCAGCCCCATAAAAAGGGCTAAAAACTTTTACCCGGGGCTTATAAATCATAAATTACATATTTACCCAAAAAAATATCAAATATATACCATAAAAATCATTTAATTGTGTTCTTTTTAGTAATTTTGCAATAATAAGCCCTAACCTATTTGCCAAACAAATCTATAAAAATACAAATTTCAACTTCGACTAATAATAATAGCCCTAGCCCCAGCCCCAGCCCCAATCCAAGCCCTAGCCCAACCCAAGCCTCAGCCCGAGCCCCAGCCCCAGTGTATTGCGCCAAACATACTCTTAGTTTGCATATCTTTTGTCAACAAGCTTCTTATATTTTCATGAATGGAACAAGTACATGTTATAAAACGAAAATATCTTGATTGCATTATTATTATTTTAAAAAAGTCAACATTTCAAGCAATTAATATAGAAACCCTACAAAAGCCTCAAACCAATATAGCTGGCATGCCAAATTGGCCTTTTGGTGCTATTTGTTATCTGTAAATGAAGATCAACTAATCTAGTTCCAAGACCATATGTTAAATTTAATTTGTTGCGTCAGTGGTATAATCTAACGTTTTTTTTTTTTCCTCCTCCTTAAACTTTAGGAAACAGCTAATTTTGAACAAGATAACAACTTAATTTTATGATACTTAAAAGTCAAAGAATTCATTCAAGTTGTAGTAAACACCAGATATATTTATTCATGCTAGATGTCATACACAAAAGAGTCACTATTAAGGTTTGGAGAAGTTTGTCTCGACGAGTGACGACGAAGAGTCATTAGTCACATTCGCGCAAGGACGACACATGTAGTTGATCGAACATTCTCAGTCAGTTTTGAAAGTGTCCCTTCTACTTTTCTTGGAAGGCTTTACTTTTCGAAGACATATTTTACATGTTACGTCCATAAAATTAATTTTGAACAAGATAACAACTTAATTTTATGAGACAAACTTCTCCAAACCTTTAACTTGAATGAATTCTTTGACTTATTCGAAAAAAGCTCGAATCATTTATACCTCTATCCACTTTTAATATTTACGACTTGTATTCTTGTTGTATGCTCGTTTTACATGTTACGTCCATTCTAAGCTGTTACATGCTGTATTCTTGTTGTACCAAATATTCTTGCTGTATTCTTGTTATAAGACAATAACATGTATTCTTATAGTCGTTATTGGATATGTGTTATCATCGTAAGGGTTATCTCAACCGGTATATATACCGAGCCATTATAATGAATGAAGTCATAGTTTTCAATCAAAACAATATTCTAAGTTCTCTTTTCTGCTTCTTAAGGAGCTCGCCCCCGCTTGAAGTGGTGCATACTAGCTATCGATACAACCTTAACGGGTCGTATCAATATCAATATAAGTTTTGTATAAATCTACGGTAATTTTACGACCCCATGTTTGAAAAAGAATTAAATGAAAAGAATTATAAAAAATCATACAAGAAAATACCCACAATTAAATTTTTGTAGATATTAGATTGTACAACTAAATATATGAATGACACTTGAAGTTATAAAGAGTTTACTAAATGTGGGACAAGCTATTGTAATAAATTAAAAAAAATTCATGTCAGACATTAAAGAAACATAAGATCACAGGTAGATCCCCGCCCTTTGTCATACATTGTTAAACATAAAACAAGAAAAAAATGGGTGTCAATTCTTTAGAATTGTTAGAATTGTTAATGACAGTAGAACTTATAAAGAATTCAATGTCTTTAGTTTCCATCGATGTGGGACAAGGTGTTGAAGTACTAAAGTAACCACTCTTGAAAGACACTAAGTAAATTAAAAACAAGGGATAATGACAAAAAGACCCAATTTTTTAAACCTACTTCACAGAATACCCAATTTTATACTCAAAAACCCAAAATACCCAAAAAAATCCGCAAATTTTGAGACTTTTGCGAAATTGAAAAAAATATCGAAAATTTTCGATATTTTTAAGAAAATTTTCTAATAGTACACACTCATGCAGCCGACTAGCCGGGGTCATGAAACAATACAACTGCGATGAAGTTCTAAACTAGCTCTACTCATCATCATCATGGATATCCATTTTTGTAATATGCTTGAAGGGATCAGTTCCCATATAACGATAAAACCCCAAATCATTCATTCTATTGCTTATTGCGTGAAGTATTGCTTTCTTCTTCCTATTAGTGGATAATTAGGCCCAAGCCCGATTTGTGGGTTTTGGGAATTAGGGTTTTACTATTATAAATAATGGTCATCAATAAAGTTATACCCACGGGGTTTCATTGTCTTACACTTCCCCCCATATGCATCTTTGTCTTGTTCCACCAACTCGTTAGCCAACTTGTTCACAAAAACAAATATATTATCCTCCCACAACTTCAGTTGCTCAATGTCGTAACCCACCAGTTTCCCAGTCTCCCATATATCTATCCCGCACCTGCTCTTCCACAAATGGGGTTCTTTCCTGTGCGTATCGAATCATCTCATCTTTTTTTGTCTGCGTGCACAGAAACTCACATAATGACCACAAGATACAAACTTATAACAGTGGATAAGTTAATAAGCCAAGATATAAATTGGAGTGTAACACTATCAACCAAGCCAAAGTTTTTTTTGTTGCAAAAGTGAATTATATTAACGTTCAAAACATATGTACATCATAAGGATTACAAAGAGAGATTTGGACATCCCCCAATCTGCTACTAAACACAACTCTATACAACAGATATCTTGAAAGACTCAACCAAGATATAAATTGGAGTGAAAGACTCAAACCAAGATATAAAATATCGAAAATTTTCTATATTTTTAAGAAATATCGCAAGCCTTTGCGAAATTTCTTAAAAATATCGAAAATTTCGATATTTTTTTCAATTTCGCAAAAGTCTCAACTTCTGTGGATTTTTTTTTGGGTATTTTGGGTTTTTGAGTATAAAATTGGGTATTTTGTGAAGTAGGTTTGAAAAATTGGGTATTTTTGTCATTATCCCTAAAAACAATGTAACCTCTGCCTTTCGTAGTATATTGGTTAACAAAAACAACAAAGTATGGGAGTCGATTTTTGTAAGGATGTTGTTTATATTTTACATTTTCAAACTTGTTCAACAAATTTTTAATGTTCGACACAACTTTGTAGGAAAGTTTCGTATGCATACTCAAAATCAGATACAAAAGAAACCAATTTAGGTTTACTTTGATTATTCTTTATCATAAGTGCCTTTTTAACAATAAGATTATATATGATTGGGCCATCTTTCTTTTATCTATAGTGGCCTTATTGTAACCTATATAGAAGGTATGCCTAATCGGCCTTTTTTATATTTGGTGCTACTAGTACCTTAATCACAGGTTTAAGAATCATAGACCTTAATCATAGGTTTAAGCCTAAAATAGTATTTGTAGTGTCGGGTTGTGAAAACGAGCTAAATGAAAAACGGTTATACGACCGACGAACGGTTGGGGAATCTGAAAAACCAACTCGATGGTAGGTACAAAAACAAAGAATCAACTCGGATATGATTATCCGGCTAGACTGATTCAAAGTTTTTAATTACTTGGAAGTTAAAGAAGACTAGCTATATACTAATTTTGTTCAAGAGGATAACAAATACGACTCTTCAAAAGAGGTATTTTAGTTGTGGATGTCACTCGTACACAGTTTAAGTCAAGTGCGAACTAATGTTTTGTATACTAGCTTAATCGTCACAAACTTGAACTATTTTTTCCCGAAATTGTGGCTACGGAAGAGTCCAACAAAAGTAGAAGGAACACTTTCAAGACCGACTGAGCATCTTCGATCAGGTACATGCATGATGATTGCACGAATGTGAGTAATTACTCTTTCGTCAAGACAAACTTTGGTAATAATTTCGAGTAATCCATAGCTAAGAAACCTTAATAGTGACTCTTTTATATATGAAAATAACCATTAAAATAAACTCAAGTAATCCATAGCATACACATTATAAATATATATATCCGGTGTTGCACTTTCATTATACGTAAGGTTGAAAATAACCATTAGAATAGCTCTATTATTTTGATAGTGTTAGCAACTGTGGTTAAATGAAACCGAAACTAGATTTTGATCCCTTGGCTTTTAGCATATTCAATCTTTTTGGTTTCTAAATGGTTGCGTGCATTTGTATCATGTTATGGTTTTAGTATGTTGAAGACTTGAATTATTAAGACGTTCATTTAGTTTTCTTTGTGTCCCGTGTTTCCAGGCTTAGACCATTTTAGCCTATTAAGAAGCAAAGTACATTAGCCCACTTATTACTGTAAACTTGTTTATTAAGGTTCTTTTGTTGCGCTTAATGTTTTTTGGCTTGCAATCCACACTTCGTAGTTACGACTTGTGTTTTTGTTAGAGTAGCGAGGACTATATCATTATCACATACCTAGGTTGGGCTTAATGGTGAGCCATTCACATTCGGAAGACCAGCCAAGCCTTTCATAGAATCCTACACCTGCCTCACGAAAACACACTCAAAGAACAAGTGTTCATGAGAGTCCGGTTGAACATCACAAAGAGGACAATTCGCATTCATGGTATGAACATTCAAATCCCAAGGGCGCAACCTGTCTTGAGTTTTAAGTCTCCTATTTGCCACAAGCCACATGTGAAACGCATGCCGAGGAATACAACTAGGAAACCAAACCACGTTATACCAGCTCACCTCAACAGCTCGCGGACGGATGCCTTCTCACACTTCCTTAACAGAAAAGACCTTAGCAATACCTTCTCTATTATACCATTCCAAAGTATCATCATTATTTGAAAACTGAGTAACAACCAAAGAATTTAAAATAGGGTATTTAGTCACCCACTCCGTAGGCCATGACCAAGCCCCATTATGAACCGCGTCAATAACCTTCGAATATAATTGAAACCCAGCTCTATGCATGTCCCTGCATGAAAGAAAATCAAGTTTCAAAAATATGATCTTTAGTGGAAAAAAAATCAAGTTTCAAAAATATGATACTTATACTATGAAAGAGTTTTAATGTTTTTTTTATAAACAAATGTTTTTGGTTTTCGGTTCTTGTAGGTATTACCCGATTTGTGAACACCCAAGGTCTGCTTTTTGTGCTTAATTTTCTTGGGCTTGTAATCCACAATCCATATTTACTCGGTCATACATGTTACAACTATTTTTTTTAAAGGCCATGTTACAAGTTACGATTATTTTAAACGTTGTTAGACATGGTATCAATCTAATTTGTTTTTATTTTATTTGTGTAAGTTATGACCCAACATTATGAAAAAAGTTAAACAAAAAAGAAATTACATATAAAGAAATCAAACCAAATACACGAATGACACTTGAAGTTATAAAAAGCTCAATATTTATACTTTCTTTCAATGTGGGACAAAAATTAAAATAAATTAACAAATCATGTAAGGCATTAAAGAAGCATAAGATCACAAGTGGATTGAAATGTTGGGATTTAATACTCATAACAATTATATAAATCAAATAACATCATTAAAGCATGCAGCGGAAGTAAATAGGAATAATATATGTAAATAATTAACCGAACGAGAAAGTGCGTACCTTTTAGCAATTCAATAATCAAACGATGATTGAACAAGAACAAAACCCAAAACCCTAATTATAGGGTTTATGTAATTCGGCCCGAACAAAGAATCGACCACCAAGATTACAAGCTCAAGTGTGCTTGTTCTTCGTTCTTGTACACACGTACTAATAGCGATTTGATGTGGAAAAGCTAGTTCCTTGAATCACAAATAAAACCAAACACTTGTGTCTTTGAGTTAAGCAAAATCGAAAACCCTTGGGGTTTGGGTGTTTCGACCGGCCACACAAAGAGGGAGAGAGGAGGAGAGAAATTAGGTATATTGGTGATCCAAGATTAAGTTATGAATGAATACAAGGGTTTGTATTTATAGGTAACTTAACTTGGTGACCAAGTTTGTGTGTGATTGGGTTTGGAACCCAACCGATCGGCCAAACATAATCCCAAAGGGATTCTAGAACTTTCCCGACTTTGTAATTTCATCTCTAGTCCTTTTAGTTAATATTTAACGACCGTTAACCAAACTTCGTTAATTATTTAACTATCGTTATGTTTTATTTCGTGACTAATAATTAATAATAATAACGTTTTATTTATATTAATTATTTACATCAATTCTCATACGTAATGTGTGCAATCCCGAAGTCTCGAGTTCGAATCCGGACATACATATATTTAAATATTCATAAAACCTTTCAGCTCCCACTTGGATATTACTAAATATAGTAATGACATTGGTTAGTCTAGCTTTCACACGCCAATGCCCCTAGATCAAATCGAGTATGGTCTCCTGGAAAAAACCATTTAATGATTCATCATTTTTACTTATCCTTTTGTTACTAATACTACATTAACTATGAATATGGATCAAGTCATTTCATAAGTTAACATTCTGTTTCTCGTTGTATTTGATTGAACAAGATTACCAAATCATCTGAACGTATTCCAGATAGATCTTGGGTATGGCCATACAAACATCTTGTCAACCCTACGAGAGGCCCAAATATAGTATTATGCTTTGAAACAAATTCAAAGGAACAAATTCTCTTGACTACAAACATAACTCATGAACTTTGCAACACTTCTGAAAATAGCCCTTATAACTACCAGTTATGGATAGCGTTAGACTATCTTACACAAATGCACTACATTCATATCAGTTATCTGGTATCTCAAGTCTGAGGATAAATACTTTATGATATACTTAATGTGAGATCCATAAAGTATCATCATGTAAAGTTGGGATAAGTCCTATATTCAATTCATTGAATATCATGTGAATCTGGTATGTCCCACGCATCAATATACTTTAAAAGTATATTCTACCAAAACTCAGATTTGTCTTAATTCAATGACATTCCCACATCATTGATCGACAACGGACTATTTAGAATAACATAAGTTATTCACGGATTAAACATGCAAATATATGATATAATATTAAGAAAATGAAAATAAACATAACCAATATTTTATTTCATTTAAATAATATTTGTTCAAAACATCCCTTATCCAAATACTAAATAGATCAATGCATCATAATACTTGTTAATGAATTATGCCTCAAGTAATGACACTCATACTTGTTGACAAGGCATAATTTCAACTAACTTTGATCTATTGGAATTTTGAGAATACTTATTTCAAGAATTTAACTAGTGAAGTTCTTGTATGTGTGCATTCAAAATATCTTGATATTGCCACATAATATTTCATAAAGTGTGTGACATCCTCAAGCACCAATTTATGACAATCAAACTTTCAAACATTTTTAAAGTTTAAAGCATTCTAATTCTTTATTGTATAATGCAACTATGCTCTTGGTTAAGCACAACTAGTTCACATGGCCATTTACAAGGATGAAATCCTCCCATGACTAGTATTGAGTGTCATCTCAATTATACCAGCATCATTGTGTACAAACAACAATATGCTCTTTAAAAATTTCGTAAACTTCAATATCTACAGTGTAATGTTTGATGCCTTCAAACTTTCAAGTTTGTCAGCTATGACAATTTCACAACAATTGTTGTATTGTTCATCCATAGAATTTTGAGAGCAAATCCGGGTTGAGGAATGTAATTCTAAATTCAAACATATTCCATTAGAATATTCATTACACCAGTTATCTAATAACTTCATTAGATATCAATGTTGTCAAATCATCTTGCATTCAAGCATGATACAACAGTAACATGATGTACATGAAAAATCCTTGTATCAAACTAAGATTTCATTCATGTTCTACATATCCATTTTCCAAATGATATATCATGTTCTATTAGACTCATTATTTAATACTGCCATGTTTACTAACAATAAACATATACTTCAAGATTGTATGTCTTATTTTCTAAATCTTTCAAGTGAAGTTCCATTCCAAACTAAAACTTAACATTTAGCTTAGATGGAATGTTACTACCCACATCATATAAGATTTTAAAGAAAATAACCATAATACTCCCACTAGCTTTCAGGAATACTTAGAAATTATCTTATTTTAATTTTTAAACCAAAAATTGGATTTAATAGTTAAACATAAGAATCCTCTCCTAGATGCATGCATATATCCATTAATGGATTCTTGCCTTTTGTACATTTAAAGATTATGTGAATTCATAAAACTCCTTTGTATTACTTATCGTCCTCGCAAAAGTAATCACACAACAAAGAGTTTTTGATATTCATTGTCAGATTTCATATAAATGAAATTAAGTATGACAATCATAATCATTATATATTTAATGTGCCAAGGAAAGAATATTCAATCACAGTTAATCGCTTAAGTGTGATTAATAATCTTGTCACAAGCCATGCATTAAACACATGTACAATTTTGTCCATATGATTTCTACACAAAGAATTTAAACCACTAGGGTTTTCCTTGTCACAAGCCAACCTTCAGTTTTGTGAATGACACTTGAACTTTTATAGAGTTCGTTGCTTTCAATTCCTATCTATGTGGGATAAATAGTTGAAATAAATTAACAATTCATGTTCATCAATGTTTTTTTTTTCTTTTTTTTTTAATAATATATGTCTTCACATGTTAATCAAATATATATCAAGTTAACAACAAGATTCTTATATTTTCATTATTTATGATAATTTATGACCCCGTGTCATGAAGAAAAAATTTTGAGTAAAAAAAATAGAAACAAAACAAATGAAAACAAGTAGATACACAATAAACAAGCTTTTATAGAACCTTTCATGTTTTAATGACTTGTATTCATTATGTATTCGGTTTTGCATGTTACGACCATTTTAAATTGTTGTTTCTTTAGGCGTCATATAAAAGTTTGTGGTAATTTACGATCCCATGTTGTAAAGAGTAAATAATTGAGAGAAAAAAATAGAAAAAGAAAACTCGAAGCAGGGGTCGATTGACACATACAAGTTCTTGATTATGACACTTTTGGATATCTTAAAAAATAAAAGAGAAAATGATTCACTTTTGAGCTTGAAATCACGTTCTTGTGGTGCACCGTCTAACTAAGCCTTTATGGATATGTACTTGTTTCTAACCTCTACTAAAAAGTGTTGAATGAATCAAAATTGGTATAACTAAAAAGTTGCAAACTACTATTTTTAGAACAATAGAGCTATTTTAATTGTTATATAACAGTTTGATATTACATATTATAAATAAATAAATAAATAAAAATTGATACAATGTAAAACAACTATTTAAATTGGTCGTAACATGCGGATCATGAGGAAAGAGTTAAGTGAAAAAAAAAATCCATAAACAAAGAATATGCAACAAGTTTTTGTTTCAATTTCCTTGTTGCTAAACTAAATGCATGAATGACACTTGAAGTTATAAAGAGTTCATTACATTCACTTTCTATCCATGTGGGATAAACTCTTGAAATAAATGAATAAATTATCTTGACACTATAAAACGTACAGTAAGATCACAAAGTAGATTGAAAACTACTTAAGAAACTACTAAAAGTTATGTTTAGATTTAAGTACCAGAATTTGTCAATTCATGTAAGGCATCAAAGAAGCATAAGACCAAAAAATTACAAAATTTGAAACCCATGTAACCTTACGGAAAAGCTTGAAACCCCTACCCTCGTTGTAATTGGTAAACATAAAACAAGAAAAACTAGAAGTCGATTGGTAAGGATATTGAGTTATGTATTACATTTAAACTTGTTGTGACAAAACTGTGTAAGAAACTCTCATAGCATACTGAAAACCCAAACGAGATACAAAAATACAATTATGTTTAATTAGATTATTCTTTACCATAAGTGTTTTTTAAAACATATTAATATGTTTGGGTCATCTTTCTTGTCTAGAAAGGCCACCATTCGTGTAAATGAAGGTCAACAAATCTAGTTCCAAGAATCCTAGACCTTATTCATGGGTTTAAGCCTAAATGGCATTTTGTAGTGTCTGGTTGTGAAAATGAGCTAAATGAAAAACGGCCGTATGTCCGACCAACGGTTGGGGAATCTAAAAAACCAAATAGAAGCTACGTACAAAACAAAAGAACCAACTCGAATATGAATATCTGACTAGAATGACTCAAAGTTGTTTATCATTTGGAAGTTAAAGAATACTATATATACTAATTGTTAAAGAGAATATAACTCATAGGACGCTAGAAAGAAAAAGTATGTGAGTTGCGGGCTTCACATCATGTATGGCAAATGTCACGTCCTAGCACACAGTTGAAGTTAAGTAAATACATACAGTACTAATGTTTTGTATACAAGCATAATCGTCATTAATTAACTATAACTATCTTTTCACAAAATTGTGGCTACAAAAGATTCCAACAAAAGTTGGAGAAACACTTGAAGAACATGTAAAGTTTTATTCAAGGAACATATAAAAAAAGTAAAAGAAGAACAAACGCAACAAGAAAGTTTTTATTTTGTATGCTATCCAACTTGAAAACATTGATTACACTTGAAGTTATATAGAGTTCATTACTTTTATTTTCTAACTATGTGGGATAAGCTATTGAAATAAACAAACAACTCATGTTGACACAAAAGACAGATATGATCACAAACAAGATTAAAAACCATGTAGAAAACTTTAAAAAGTTAACGTTTCACATATAAGAACCAGATTTGATTTGAATATCTTTTGTCTTTAGTGTTTTTTGGAAAAATATATGTGTGGGTCATCTTTCTTATGTCTTCGTGAATGGAACACTTACATGTTATAACTTTAAGATTTCTCTATTGTAATGTAGGTAGTTTCTGCATTTCGATTGCATTATCATTGTTTCAAAAATATCAATATTTTTAAGCTATATAGCAGTTATGCCAAATTGGTTTATAAGCTCATGTTTGATTTTAAAAAAGCCGATTTCTGGTTTATAAAGCAGGATTCCTTTTCCATGAAATTAAAGAAGCCAAGCTTATTGTGATCTTAATCAAGACAAGTCTCGAAACTGAAGGAGCTAGCCGAGCATTATTTTAGCTCTACCATTCATTAGCTGCTCTAATGGTCTTCTTGGCTCTACCATTATTTTAGCAGCCTTGGAAGATATCTCGATATGAACTGTTCCAGTTTCTGTCAACAAAGAACTTGTCACCTTTTCAAAGCTGCAGGGTCTTAAATAAAGAATGCACCCTTGCAATACCTTCTCGTAAGAAGGCACTGCTATGAAACTGTTGCTAACATTTAATCTTCTGCCATGATTGACACCCTTGCAATACCTTCTAGTCAATGTATTCCGAAACTTTAGCAGCCTCCAAATGCAAACCTCCATCAAAACTGCATCTCACGAAGCGCTTCTTCAAGAGCGACAAAAAGCTCAGTCTGTACACATCATGCTTGGTCTGCAGTTTATAAACTAATCAGACTTTGTAGCTTTTTCACGAGTAAGAAATGTTACTCGATCCTAATTTTCATTATCTTGACCAGTCATGTTGAGCCTATGACTGTACAAATGTTGCCAGATGCGTGTTTCTCGAAAACAAACAAAAGCTCTTTTCGTCAACATCATTTGGACCATGAAGAAATATATCAGCAGTTGACATTTCTTTTAAGTTCCAAATGCTTTATTCAGCAAGAGACATGTCTGCCAGGAAACAAATACTTCTCCAAACATTCAATTTACATAGTCGAAAACCCATTCCATGTTTTCAGATGATGCAAATAAGTTGACTTCATTATGGTCAGCTGAAAGGTTTTTTCCAAAGCGACATACACCAGTACTGATTGGGCATAGCAATAGTCTCTCCAATACTACTACTACCCAATTTGGTACGAAACCTGGTAGAAACTAACTAGTAAGATAGCTCTAATGTTTTAAAACTAGTACTTACTAGCAACTTGTATCCTAGTTGATTAAAACCGAAACCAAAACCATTTTTGGTCGTTTTTAGCATATCTACCGTTACACATTCGGCTTTTGATTGTAAATGGATTTGTCATTTGCGCATTATGTGTATCAGGTTTTTGGGTATGAAATTAAAATACGCGTTCGGTTTTTGTTTGGTTTTGGCATGTTGAATTATTGAGTCGTTCATTTTTTTAATAGTGGCTTCAACTTTTAGGCTTAAATCATCAGAGCCCATGAAAAAGAAAGTACATTGGCATAGTTGTTGGTGTATATTTGCTTATTAGAATAATAGGTTCATTTATTGTGCCTAATGTTTTGGGGCATGAAATCCACACTTTATATCTACGTCTTGTGTTCCAGTTATATGTTTGATACCACAAATTATAACAAAAACTTAAATGATTTAAGATCATTTGAGAACAAAAATTTCTTTACATACTAAAGGATTAATCTCAACCCTCCATTTTTATTATATCTAATGGATGATATTAATCCCAACAATTAAAAAAACCCATTTTCATCCCTTTTTTTTCAAATATAAATATCTTTCAAATCGTTAATCGTCAAGCGAAAAAATAAACCATTACGACGAACATTTAATTATCTTTCTATAGAAGGCACTTTGATATATATTTCGACAAAAAAAAAATTTTCGTGTTTTTCACGTTTTTTAAAATTTTTTTTGTTTTTTTTTCGTTACTGAAATTTGCATGAAAACATCATATATGATGAGAATGAATGGTGTTGATGCAACCGGATAAAAAAAAAAGAAAAGAAAGAAAGGGTGTGATAATGGACGGTGGTAATGCAAGAAATTTTTTTATACGTGATTTTGGTGAATTAGGGTCTTGGATATGTTTTTAGGGGATAGGTAGGTGTGACGGGGTGGTACAAAAGTGACAGCTTGATGACCGAGTAGGTCTCAAAATCATACCTGCTCATGATACCATGTTGAAAGGTTAAACCCCGTGATGACAACTTTATTATTCATGCAATATTTATAGAGAGTACATAACAAAACCCTAAGCCGTGATGGACCTAAAGCCTACAACCAGGCTTAGGCCAACTAACATAATATACATATCTAATAACCATAAGCATCGATCACCTACACAAATTTATCCAACTATAAGCAGTTTTTAATTTAAAAATTTCTTTTAAATCGAATAATTTAATACAAAGATACTAATAAATCAACGACCATTAAGCTCACTGAAATGTATGTAGTAATCTCCGAAACTCTTTGAGAATTACTAGGGATTTTCACTCAATTGATATAATACACATCGACTGTTTCTAGCTCGAAATCACTCTCTTGTGGTACACTGTCGCTTTGAGCCTTTATGGTTATGTACTTGTTTATAACCTCCATTAACAAGTGTTGAATGACTAAATATCGATATAACTTAGAAGTTGCAAAAAGAAAAAAGATATGAGCCTTTGAATAATGATCTTGGCAGAAGACAATGCACCAAATCACTACCTGGTAATGAATTAAACCAAATTTAACAGATTTTGATCGTTTTTAGCACATCGGATAGTTAACAGGTTCGGTATTGGTTTCTAAATAGTTTTGTGCTGCATATGTTTCATGTTTTTGGGCATGAAGTTAAAGTTTGGTTTTGGCTTCTACATGGTCTTGTGCTTCATGCATGTTTTTGGCATATCGAATTGTTAATGCATTCGTTGCGTTTTCTTTGAGTCTTGGGTTTTTAGGATTAAACCTCATAAACAAAGTATATAAGTGCAAGATTTGTTTTTTATGCTTAATGTTTTTGGGCTTGTAATCCATACTTCATATTTATGACTTGTGTTCTTATTATATACTAGGTTTTACATGTTATTAAAGAAAATCAATGAAAAGATACATATAAAAATGATAACGAGAGTTATCACAACAATCAAGTTTTGTTGTGACCTCCCCGTACACTACAAAAAAAAGTGATATTTGGCACTACATTCTCGTGCCCAAATTACAAAAGATGTCGACCCGAACAAAAAAAGGCACGACATGTGTCGTGCCTTTTTGGTAGACCCAATTCTGTTGACCCAAAAAAATTTGGCACGACATACTTGTGGGCCCAAAAGGAATTCAACCTGAAAAAAACGTTTGGCACGACAGATTTATGCAAAATGGTACGACAATGTCGTACCAATTTTCTTTTTATTTTATTTATCTTTTTAAAATATTAATAAAACGAATTTTTAAATACAGAAAGGCACGACAATGTCGTGCCAAACTGTAATTCCACGTGGCCTGCGCTGCAAATGGGACGATCCACGTGGCTTGGTGGTTCAAAATGGGACGAGATGTTGAGTGTAATTTAGGGACGACAATGTTGTCCCTAATATTTCTGGGTGGGCAAAAAAAATGCAGCAAAAGTGCAGTTTTTCAGATTTTTTCCAAAAAAAATCTACCAAAACAAATACAACCTGTAATCAATCACAATCCACAATACCAATTCGACAATATGATACAATACCAAATTACTAAACGGATCGAATAACATTCCACAATTCCACAATACCATTCGACAAATACGATACAAAGTAAACTACTCTTAAACTATACAAGGCGCAAATTTCTTAAATAACATGTCTCAAACTAACAAGTCACAAGCTTATAAAGCTAACATGTCTCAAAGTTATAAAGTTAACATAAATCCAAGATATCATTCGATAAATTCAATACTATTCCATAATATTAACAAGTCTAAAACTCACAAACTAACTTCCCGCCTACTACTCATAGAACTCGCCGCCCGAATCGCCGCCCGACTCGTCACCCAACTCGTCGCCCGCCTCATTATTATCCTCACTATTATCATCATTATTATCCATATCATTATTATCAACATGATCATCTTGGCGCAAATGAGGATTATTTTGTGAGTTGTATTGGTTAAGATCTGGTGGTGGCATTGCATAGTTGGAACTAGAACCCGGACACGTAGTAGAGTTGGGAAAGGTGGGACGATAACAACCGGCAAATGTATTATTGGGGTCGAAAATGGGAGCTTGGAAACCATAAGGGCCGGGAATGGGACGTTGGAAACCATAAGGGCCGGGAATGGGAGGTTGGAAACCAACAGGCCCGGGAATGGGAGGTTGGAAACCAACAGGGCCGGGAGGGGGAAAAGGGCCAGGAATGGGTACCGGGGGAAAGGGAACAGGAAAAGGGAGGTTGAAAATGGGTTCCCTAGCTGCGTAAGCGTCTTCCTCCGCCTGACGAGCCCGTTCTTGCGCAGCCTTGATTTCCCTCATCGCCTCTGTCATATGCTCCCTAGTAACGTAATCTTGAGTAACATGCCCACGTGTGAACCTGCGAGAGGTTGAGCCACCACCAGATAACCTCCTGCCCCTGCCTGCCATGTTCTGGCGGTTGTCACTCGGAACTATACGCTCTAATATTTCTATGATGCTCATGTACGGGATGACACCGGCTCTGACTTGCTCTTGAAGGGCCCTCACCTCATGCTGTGTAATTTCAAAAAAATAAAATAAAATAAAATAAAAAATAAAAATAAAAAAACAAGTAAGTTAGGAAAAAAATAATAAATGAGAAGTAACTTAATATAATGACGCATGTTAAGAGATAAATTACTTACGTAAGACGTCTCGTTCTCCCTGTTCTTAAATGTGCCATTTTTTTTTAATGGCCCTTCCTTCAAGTTTCAATCAGGTCTTCATTTTGATTGTTATTGTTGACCCTCTATACATACAATATAAAATAAATTGATAACGAGGTAAATATAAACAATATAAAAACCTTTAAAAATCACAAAAATTATAACGGGTCTTACATAATGGTTTCGTCCTTGAACAAATGACTCTCGACCTTGGTGAGTTAAAATCTTGTTTTTAGATCAATTTTCTGCATTTTTGGCTGATCTTGCCATCCGTTTCGGGTCGCACCACCAGTCAACCAACATCTCCCATTGCTCTTGGGTTTTGTTCAGCTAGGCTTTCGGGGGTGGCAGATGTGCCCTTGCCGCCGCGGGTGTCTCGTGGGTATCAAAGTATTTAGACTTGAGCCTGTGTTTGTATTTTCGGTATAGCTGCCTCTGCTCTAATCATAGCCCAAGTCCTACCCTTTCCCCCACCGTATAAAAATTATTTCCAACTTGGAATCTGGTCTCGTTATTCAACCAAGGCGCCAGGGTGAAATAGGTCTGCAAAAAAATATACGCATTTAAACAAACATACAATTTAAATATAACAAGCATATCTAAACGGTAATAACAATAAGAATAGAAATAAAATAAACAATAAATATAACGTGTAGTGCCGGCATTATATGCGCCTTATAAGGATCAGGAATTTCTTCCCAATCGCAATCAAGGGGAAGTGGCCTCACTTGTTCCCCAATAAGACTAGCCAACTGCGGTGCATAAGTGCCTATCGATGAGAAGGTGCCTTGATCATCGGAATCAAAGCTTATAGGCAAAGGGCCGTTATTCTCCTTATAAGCCTTCTTTAAGGCCCGATTTTCCGTCTCACCAATGGTCATCGAACCAACAAATATAAGTTATTGAGTTGTGAAAATACATGTAAAAAAATTCAGTTTTATCAATAAAAATTATATAAAAATAATAAATAAAATAATAAAAATAAAAAATCACAATTTGTTACCTGCGCAATAGCCCGGCATAGTAAATGAGGGCGGTCTGGGTGGATCACCGCCAGCATGCCCGCCGTGTGATCTAGGCTGTACACACGCCATCTGTAAAAGTACAAGTACAAGTACAAGAACACATAATTTCGTGGACCAATTAATACTAATATACACATTCATATAAATATACACATTCATATAAACATATAGTAACAATTTTATTCAAATTACAATTTAAAAACTATTGTCATAATCAAATTACAATTCAAGAACAATTTTCATAATCAGAATCATCACTAGATAAAACTTCTTCAACAACAATAGTGGGGTTCAATTCATCATCATCAGACACGTCAACATCATCATCATCAAGGACATGAGCAACGACGTTATCTTCATTAGTAATAAAATCAGCATCTTCTTCAGCAACATCTGGTGGGGCGTCCACTTCTGCTGATTCATCATTTACACTCAAATTCGCATGCTCAAAACCAGTCAAACCAACAGACAATGCAACATCAGATGAATTGCTGCCATGTATAACATCCTGATCAGAATCTACCACATCCCGATGCCAGATCTTCCGATGATGAACATCTTCGACTACCTTCCAATGAGGTGGTCGTCTAGCAGGGTCTTCAAGGTAGAAGACTTGTGTTGCTTGTGTCGTTAGAATGTATTGTTGATTTCTATAAGCATCCCGTTCAGTCAAAATATGATGTATGCCATGTTCAATGTAAGAACATCTGGAGCGTGGCGTAGGGTTAGTAGGGTTACGGGTGTCGAACCATATACATCAGGAACAACACAACCTTACGGTTGCCCATATAAGTGAGCTCTAGAATTTCTTCCAGTTGACCATAATACATAGCTCCATCAGGCCCGGGTGTTGAAACTCCACTGCTTTGAGTGGTATGAAGTTTATCACGCTCGTGCACCAAGAACTTCACACCGTTCACTATGCAAGCGGGGTATGTACTTGCACTAGATGAATGTCCACATGCCAAAGAGAGTAACTCGGGACTACAACTTGGGTCTTTTGCCACGCTCTTTTAACGAATCTACGAAAGAGATACAAACAGATTTAGATGAGCAATAACTCTGGACTACAAGGTAATATATCTAATGCGTTTACCTTGTGAATGAACCAGGGAGGAAAACTTGTTTCCTCGGTATTGTTAGGAAATTCACTGCACAAAGGTAATGAATAAGTCATCAGAAACAAATAACTTAAGAAATAAAAAAAGGGTTCTTCAAAATATAAAAAAGAAGAAACATACTCTTTGTAGGCCATGATGTCTGCGTCTATTTCAGGATTGTTGTTAAGTATAAACCATACAACTGCCTGCAGAAAATTTGTATTCAACTGAGTCGGGCGTTCTCTACCCGCCGGTCTGGAATTTATCTGGTTGTTCAGGCAAACTGTCATCATTTCTGTCAAGACGATTAAATCTCGTCTCGACATCCGTAAGATAACGCGAACAGAAATTTAATGCTTCTTCTGCAATATAACCCTATGCAATAGAACCTTCAGGCTTCGCTTTATTTCGGACATAATTTTTTAGTTTTTTCATGTATCTTTCAAATGGATACATCTACCTTTAGTAAAACAGGGCCACCTAGAATAGCCTCTTCGGGTAAATGTATAACCAAATGAATCATTATGTCAAAAAAAGCAGGAGGAAATATTTGCTCTAAATTAATCATAACATCGATCATTTGTTGTTTAGCTTTCTCCATGTCCTGTTGCATCAAATTTCGAGCACAAATCTGCTTAAAGAATAAGTAGAGCTCGATTAATGGGGTTGAAATGTCTTTAGGTAAGTATCGCTGAACTCCATAAGGAAGTAACCGCTGCATCATTATATGACAGTCATGAGATTTTAGGCCCGTTATGTTGTTATCATCAGCGGTCACTTTTTTCTTGAAGTTGGATCCAAACCCATCAGGTAGTCTAACTCCTTTGATGAATTTACAAAATTTTTCTATTTTCTGGTGTGAATGAGTACGTTGGATGAGGCTTATCGAACTTCCCGTTTCCTTTATCAACGAGCCATAACTCCTTTCGAACTCCCAAAGTTTTCTAGTCTTGCCTTGCCTTTAGCGTGTCTTTGGATTTGTCGTTCATTAACAAGGTATTCAGCACACTCTCAAGCACGTTCTTTTCGATGTGCGTGACATCGAGATTGTGTTTTAGTAGAAGAACGGGCCAATACTCCAGTTCGTAGAAGATAGAAACTCCAATTCAATTCGATTTCTCGATTAGGTTTAGGGTTATTTTTTAAAGTATTTGGATGCTCCCCTGAGACACGTTTAAAGACTTTACTAATTTGAATCATGATTCCCTCATGGGTAAAGCTTCTAGGAGGATGTTTCTTTTCAGGTTTACCATGGAATTCCTTATGTTTATTCCTCAGTGGATGCCTTACGCGTAAGAATCTTCTATACCCAACATAAGCTGGAAAGTCAAACTACTTCGAGCTGGAAAGTCATTGATGGTCCATAAAACCGTCGCTTTCATTTTGAAATGAGTACCCGTAGCAGCGTCTAAAGTCCACTCTCCTATCCATAACTCTTTGAGTTCTTTGATCAAAGGCTGCAAGAAAACATCAATGTCCTTTGCTGCTGATTTAGGGCCAGGAATTAACATCGTCAACATTAAAGAAGTCTCTTTCATACACATCCAAGGGGGTGTGTACTACGGGTGGAGGAAGCGGTTCACCGTGATATTTCCAAGTGGTATAATGTGTGTCAAACCCGTATTTAGATATGTGTGACTCAAGAGTTTTGAGTGTACTCAATTTAGTTGGAGCGCTACCACAACGAACACATGGGCGATGAATCATTTTTGAGATGGGGTTTAACAATGGCTCACAATGCGAGACGAATGGAAAAAGACCATCTAAATATTCTGGGGAATTACGGTTGGATACAGTGGTCTAACTCTTATCAATTGTCATGACTGCGTTGTAAAAAAACTTATTCAAAAAAATGAATTTATATATATACATACATATGCGAATAAACACATTCAAACATGAAAAGGCGTAATTATGAGCTGTTCTGTTTTCCTAGTGCAACTATGGAAGGCAATCCTAACCCACTCTTTGAATGTCTCGTCTCATATATGAATGCGTATAACTGATTTACTATTTGAAAAAATTGGCAGCATTTCCCTCAACTCCCCAAATATGTGCATTAAAGACATATTCGTAGGAGTGAAAGGGAAATACTGTCAAATTTCTCTCAAATAGTAAAACAGTTATACACATCCATATCTTAAATGAGACAAAACATTCAAAAAGCAATCCCAAACAGGAGACTTTCCGAAATTAATTTCTAATAAATTAATTTCGGACGGGTTTTCTATAGGATGATTAACTTCGGACGGGAATTTCCAAAATTAATCACTAAAATCCTAAAAACAGTAACACAAGTTTAACAATCACAATATTACTAACCAAAGTATCATTTTCATTTTAACACGATCACTTTAAGTATTATAACTAACAATTAATAACATATCACATGTCATTTTTCCGATATCACATATCATTTTTATTTCAACACGGCCACTTTAAGTATTATAACTAACAATTAATAACATATCACATGTCATTTTCATATTAACACGGCCACTTTAAGTACTATAACTAACAATTAATAACAAATCACATGTCATTTTTTCCGATATCACATAGCATTTTCATTTTAACACGGTCACTTTAAGTATTATAACTAACAATTAATAACATATCACATGTCATTTTTTCCGATATCACATAGCATTTTCATTTTAACACGGACACTTTAAGTATTATAACTAACAATTAATAACATATCACATGCCATTTTTTCCTATATCACATATCATTTTCATTTTAATACGGTCACTTTAAGTATTATAACTAACAATTAATAACATATCACATGTCATTTTTTTCGATATCACATATCATTTTCATTTTAACACGGTCACTTTAAGTATTATAACTAACAATTAATGTATATATATATATATATATATATATATATATATATATATATATATATAAATATATATATATATACCTATTTAGCGGTGAAATCTTGGAAGAAGAAAAGAGAAAAAGATGTAATTAAATTCGCTCGACCCGGCCTGACACGGTTGTCCCGGTCCTGGTTGACCCCTATGGTTCCGGCTGTCCCAAACACTACACATAAAACTATAGTTAAACAAACGTTTTTAGTTTTTTGTTCTTCTAATGCTTAGGTATCAACATTTTTCTACAAAGACTTATATAAATGATAATATTCTATGGTACTGATAATTAATAAAAACATACATTAACCAAATTAACAGAAATATTCTATGGTACACTATTTTCTTCAAACGAGATTGTCGTACCAAAATTACATTAACCAAATTAATTACAGTAATAAAAACTGTTTACGACGACATTGTCGTACCAAAACACATTAACAAAATAAAAAAAAAGTCACTAACCTACACGGTGGTGGCTCGACGGTCCGGCGAGTGGTTCGTGGTGGTGGAGCTGCTGCGCCGGTGGTTCACGGTGGTGAGCTGCTGCTGCGGTGGACCATCTAACCAACACAAACATAACATAAAACCATAATTAAAGAAATTAAATTAACAAACAAAATTTAAAAAAAAAATACCGTTAAACAAAACAAAATAACAAAAATTATACAAATAGTGCACATTGTGTGTAATTGATGGTTACAAGTGATAATAGTGTTGTGGTGGTGTCGAATTGAAGAAAATATCGTTTTTTTTTTGGATTTTTATGGATTTTGTTTGGATTTTAACGAGCAATTTTTTTATGGATTTTGTTATGTGGTGAAAGAGAAGAAGATAGAGATCTGGTGTCAATTATTGATGTAAAAACGGGACGACACAAAAAGGGACGACATAGTCGTACTTTTTTGTTTTTTTTTTTGAAAAATATTTGGCGCCTGGTTTGATTTTTCGTGAAAACATTTGGTGAAAAAAAAAGGTACGACATTGTCGTCCCTTTTTGTTTTTTTTTTCCTTTTTCTTTTTTATATAAAAATGAGTTTAAATTATTTAATTAATCTTACTCCTTTAAAATGCACCAATATCCCCAACCAAAATCCTACCCTTCAACTTTAAGATTCAGCCATCCAAACCTATATCAAAGCCTAAATTTACACACACCTAACCAACATCCATACCTAAAAATTACCCTACCAGCAAAAATATATAAACTAACAAAAAAATAAATAATTCTCATCACTCACACTCTCATCCATTTACTTTTATCTTTTTTTCTCTCAAACCACCAAAAACACACACAATACCACCCAATCCGATCTCATCCCATCCTCCACCACCATAGCCACCCAAATCATAGCCGTTACCACCTCAAAAGCTCCATCGCCACAACCAAAGCCTTCACTGTCAACGAAACACTCAACCGGTGAATGTCACCGAGACCAACGAAACACTCAACCGGTGCATCTTTATTAAGTTTTGAAAGGTTTCTTTTATAGATCTATTGATTTTGTTTGTAAATCTAAGATTTTATAAATTTTTCATTTTTTTTCGCATGTGTAGCTGCCGCCATTTATCGTCGTCTCGCCGGAATAGTTACTTTGCTACCGTTTATCTGACCATCACCACGCTCCTTGGCCCACCACCACAATCACGAGCTGACTGCTATTCGGTAAGTTTTGAAAGGTTTCTATGCATCTTTATTAAGTTTTGAAAGTTTTCTTTGTTATTTTACTAGATCTATATAGTTTGGTAACTTTTGAGTCTTTTTTTAACATAGATATGTGTTAATAAATTTGTTTTGAGGTTGTATTTAACAAGATTTGAAACTTTATTTGATGGATCTATATTGTTTTTACAGATATGAGTTACCGGAATCTTTCACCGGCGCCGCCGTCCTTGCCGGAATTTTTTGCTGCAGCGGCTGCCACTGCTTCTTTCCTCCACCAGAAACTTTTACTTTTGTAGGAATATATGGTTTCTTTCTAATATTTGTTATACAATTTTAGTGTAAAGCTTATTTTTTATTCTAATGTGTAAATATTTTTAAGTATAATTTAGCTTGTAAATTTTTTGTTACATAAGACTAATGTTAAAACTTGTTGTAATATTGTGTGTTTTAGATTTATATATTATATTCTTTTATTATTAATGTGTAAATTTGTTTTGACAATTTTTTTTTAATGTGTGTTGTGAAATTGTAGGTAAATTATTGGTCTATTTCTCTAAACAAACAACAACCTCACACCAGCCGAGCCGACCACCATTAAGCGACGCCTCCTGTCGATTTTTCAGGTTTTTTTATGGGTTTTTTTTTGGAGCCTTTTGCAAGATTTATATTTATTTCAAGTTTTGATGGTTTTAGTTTATAGATGTATATCTATACTTTAAAGGTATTTTAAAGGTATTTTTTTTAAATGTAGTTAGTTGTATTTTTTTTTATGGATCTGTATTTTTTTTTTGTAGATTTGAGTTGCTATCACATTTTTCAGCTGCCGCCGTTGTCACTGTGTTGCCGGAATTTGCGTAGCCACTGCCAGAAGTTGTTGTCATTGTTGCGTCCACCGGAAACTTCTTCTATGTGGCTACTTCTTAATAGGGAAATTTGTTATAAGTTTATGTAAGATTTGTTATAGAATTTATTAGATGTTTATTATAAAGTTTGCATATATTCTTTTAGGCTGGGTAATGCTTTTTCAATGTCATTATTGACGATTTCACAAGGTTTCGGTCAATCATTTTTACTCGAGGCCTATGTTGTTTGGATAGTCTATTTGATATTGTTCAATGCTTCAACAATTTGAATCCAAATAATTTCGGTAAGGTCACAAGTACGTAAGTCGTTAAATTTTTTTTAAGATATGTTGATATTGGAAAGATCCAATTTTTTAATATATGTTGATATTGTTGAAGCATACCGTTAAAAAAAATTGATATGTTGATATTGGATCTTACCATGGCATATGTTGATGTTGATCTTACCAATAAAATTGTTGATATTGGTAAGATCCAAATTTTTTTTAAGTGGCAAACTTTTACCTTTTTAAGAGCATGGATCTTTATTTTTTTTTAAAGACTTCAATTGAAGATACGAAATTTATAAACCTGAGGTTTTTTGTTTCTTGAAAAATCCTAGATGTGATATTTATTTTGTGGTTCAATGCTTTCTACATGTGTTTGTTTGTTTATTTGGGTGGTGATAAATCTCATGACCAGTCAAATTGTGTTTGAAATTTGAAATCACTTTACTTGGGGGGATAAAAGATTTTAGACTCTACTTTAAAAGAAGTGCAGCTACAGTAAAGATTTTGAAATCACTTTACTTGGGTCCGCTTGGTTCAAAGTGGAGAAAGGAAAAGGGAAAAGGAATGCAAAGGAATGAGTGAGGTGGATAATCAATTCCTTACCCCTCAATTTATTCTATAATGGTTCATTACCCATTACGGGGTAATCAATCCCTTACCCCTCCCCAACCAAGCACTAAATTATTTGTGATGTGGACCCTTTTGAATACCTTACCCATTCCCCACCCCCTTAACCCCTAACCAAGCACGCCCTGAGTGTGAGTGTGACGTATCAAAGAAGTGCAGCTACTTTAATTTATAAACCCAAGTTAAAGCATGCATAAAAAAACTATTTAATAGCAATCTTAGTAATTGATAAGCAACAAGGTCAAAAGCTAAATTAAGACCACAACTGCTCAGTAAAAAGGACTAATATATGATCGATCTTTTAGATTGACATACAAAACTTTTAAGGTTTTGCTAACCATAACGTTAATTAATTGTTGATTTATTAATTAAAATAAGCTTTTGGTGTGTTGGGTGCAAGTGATTATCAAATGTAGTATGTAAAGATAGTAGAAGACCACGCTACTACAAACGAGCTTCATCCATGACCGTCAAATAACATTACCATTTTAAAAATCTCAAAATAAAAGTTTTGTCACTTAAAAGACTTTTAGCATATTTCACCATTATTGGCACCCTTACTATATAATTGCTAGAAAGGAAAATAATAAACTGGCTTTAATTAAATAGACTTAAAAAGGTAATCTACCACATAAATAACTTGTACAGTTGCATAACTGTATAAGTTATTTATGTGATAGGTCACCTTTTAAATCCATTTAATTATGTTCATATATCAAGTCTTTTGCCGAAAACTATACCCAACCATCATTATGTTCATGATTGATGAGTTGTTATCAAATTTTGGTGGATGATGTTACAAAGCTTGAGGATCTTCTTAAAATCATTCGCTGTAGAAAGTTATAGGTAACAAATGAGGATTTTTTTTTACCTGAGGGCACCGAACATTTTTTCCTGAGGGCACCGAACTTTTTTTCGACCAAATATACTTCTTTTCCTATAAACTTTGTTTGTCCGCCGATTCTCCGTCGGGGGCAACGCCCCCACTACTCAACAAGTAGCTCCGCCTCTGCTCATGCGTGAGGTTTGGGATCGGGTAATAATGTGGCACATAACAAATGGAGTGAGTGTGAGGGCCTCAACACTTATATTATTATGGCAATCTTAATCGAATTCTGCAATATGAAACAATACCACTGAAAAAAAACCATTTACACGAGCACAAACACATATCAACTCTACCAAATTTTACTGGAAATTAGACATTAGCTTCATAATTATTCTCAGCCAAAATATTGTCAAATACTAGACACCGCTGCCGCTAGGCACGGGTAATTGACCCTACAAATACCGTTTGTCGAAGTAAAATTAATCGCATCTTAAAACTATTGTCGAAAACTAGACATTGCTGCCGCTAGAAACCGATGCCGCTAGGCACGGGTACTCGCCTAGTACTACTAAATAAATTAAATTTGTTATAAAATTTTAATTAATTTAAAAATTAATTAAATTAGTTATAAAAAGTTTGAATAAATTAAAAATAATTTAAATTAGTTATAAAAAATTTAAATAATTTAAAATAGTTATAAAAAATTTAAATTAGTTATAAAATATATAAATAGATTAAAAATGATTTAAAATTAATTATAAATTGTTTATATAAATTAAAACGGATGAAATGTTAAACGATCGAGTCTATGTTATATCGTTATACATGATATGTTAAACGAACGAGTCGAGATGATATCGTTATACATGATGTGTTAAAACGGATGAATCGAGATAGTATCGTGATATATGAAATGTTAAACGAACGAGTTGATATCTTCCCGTTATACACGATATGTTAAACGAACGAGTCAAGATGATATCGTTATACATGAGATGTTAGACGAATGATTCTAAATGACATCGTTATATATGATGTGTTAAACTAACAAGTCGAGGTGATATTGTTAAACATGATGTTAAACGAACGAGTCGAGGTGATATCGTTATACATGACATGTTAAAACGGATGAATCGAGATAGTATCGTTATACATGAAATGTTAAAGCGAGCAGTAGAGATCTTCCCGTTATACATGATATGTTAAACTAACATCGTTATACATGAGATGTTTGACGAATGATTCTAAATGACATCGTTATATATGATATGTTAAACTAACAAGTCGAGGTGATATTGTTATACATGATGTTAAACGAACGAGTCTAGGTGATATCGTTATACATGATATGTTAAACGAACGAGTCGAGATAATATCGTTATACATGATGTTAAATGAACAAGTCTAGGTGATATCGTTATACATGATATGTTAAACGAACGAGTCGAGATGATATCGTTATACATGATGTTAAACGAATGAGTCGAGGTGATATCGTTATACATGACATGCTAAAACGGATGAATCGAGATAGTATCGTGATACATGAAATTTTAAACGAACGAGTCAAGATGATATCGTTATAAATGAGATGTTAGACGAATGATTGTAAATGAAATCGTTAAACGATCGTGTCGAGGTGATATTGTTTTATATGATATGTTAAACTAACGAGTCGAGGAGATATCGTTATATATGATATGTTAAATTAACAAGTCGAGGTGATATGATCAAAAATGGTTAGTCTATAACTATTTATCTCATCAAAACATCCAACCAAAAATACTGACGCCAAAACTTCCCTCCAAAAATACTGGCGCCAAAACTTCCCATCAAAAGCTACCAGATCTGCTCTATATATCACATAAAGAAAACTTGAGATCTTATCCAACCAAAAGTTACTAGATCTTATCCTCAAAACCACTCAACCTCACAACCTCTTATCTTCACACAAATTTCAAAACCTGAGATGAAGCCATTTAATCTTTTTATGTGTTCTTGTGGAGCAGGAAATATAAGATTAAAAACATCGCATAGAGAATATTCATCTGGGCGGCAATATTATGCATGCCCTCTGTCGAAGTTGAACAATCATACATTTCTTATTTATGTAAATATACAAATAATTGGGTTGTAATCTCTTATAATTTTCTTATTATGTAACAGCCCAAAAATGAAGATAATGGGTGTGGATATTTTATGTGGAAGAGTGAATTTGACGAGTACTTAAGAATAATCTCTTCTGCTTCAACATCTCAAGGTTCGGATCGCACCAACGAGTGCTCAAGTTTGTAAAGCCAAAGATCTTAGGATAAACATGCTGGAATCACAAAAACAGGTGCTAGAGACAAGAGTAAGATGCTTGAGGCAAGACTTGAATGGCAAAGATTCCTGACGACCATGACCACGCATGTCAGTCGGATGCATTACTCTGTGAGCTGTTAGGTGGCATGGAAAATCTTCGTATGTAGTAGTGTTGTTGTTGTTGTTGTTGCTGCTGTTGTTGTTGTTGCTGCTGTTGCTGCTGTTGTTGTTATTGTTGTTGATGATGAATATGGTTCATATAAGAACTCATATTTAATGAAGTTCTTAATGAATATGGTTCTTATAAATGGGAAATTTTTGTTATGGTCTATGTCGTGTGTTTCGTTTGCTTGTCGAGTTGTTTCATTTTCTTGTCGAGTTGTTTCGTTTGCTTGTCCACGAGTTGTTTAAGCACTCTTTCACATTCACTCTTTCACATAAAATATCTACATTATGATCTTTTACTCTTCCATATTAAATATTTTTTTTTAATTCTATAAATGTATTTAATTTTAAATTAAAGTATTTAATTATAAATATAAACTATTTAATTTTTATTCTATATTAAATAAAAGTATTTAAATTAAATAAAAATAATTTTTTAAAATTAAATAATTTAATTAAAAACTGGTTTATAAAGTTAAAAAAAATTATAGATACAGGTTGGGACGACATTGTCGTCCCAAAGTGTTTAGCGAGATAAAATAAAAGGGCGGGATGTATTTATTTACGTGACTGGTTATTTATTTACGTGACTGGGTATTTAAAAAGATAAAATAACAGGGGACTTTCCGAAATTAATTTCTAATAAATTAATTTCGTACGGGTTTTCTATAGGATGATTAACTTCGGACGGGAATTTCCAAAATTAATCACTAAAATCCTAAAAACAGTAACACAAGTTTAACAATCACAATATTACTAACCAAAGTATCCTTTTCATTTTAACACGGTCACTTTAAGTATTATAACTAACAATTAATAACATATCACATGTCATTTTTCCGATATCACATATCATTTTTATTTCAACACGGCCAGTTTAAGTATTATAACTAACAATTAATAACATATCACATGTCATTTTCATATTAACACGGCCACTTTAAGTACTATAACTAACAATTAATAACAAATCACATGTCATTTTTTCCGATATCACATAGCATTTTCATTTTAACACGGTCACTTTAAGTATTATAACTAACAATTAATAACATATCACATGTCATTTTTTCCGATATCACATAGCATTTTCATTTTAACACGGACACTTTAAGTATTATAACTAACAATTAATAACATATCACATGTCATTTTTTCCTATATCACATATCATTTTCATTTTAACACGGTCACTTTAAGTATTATAACTAACAATTAATAACATATCACATGTCATTTTTTCCGATATCACATATCATTTTCATTTTAACACGGTCACTTTAAGTATTATAACTAACAATTAATGTATATATATATATATATATATATATATATATATATATATATATATATATATATATATATATATATATATATATATATATATATATATATATATATACCTATTTAGCGGCTGAAATACTGGAAGAGAAGAAAAGAGAGAGAGAAAAAGATGTGGTCGCTCGACCCGGCCTGACACGGTTGTCCCGGTCCTGGTTGACCCCTATGGTTCCGGCTGTCCCAAACACTACACATAAAACCATAGTTAAACAAGCGTTTTTAGTTTTTTGTTCTTCTAATGCTTAGGTATCAACATTTTTCTACAAAGACTTATATAAATGATAATATTCTATGGTACTGATAATTAATAAAAACATACATTAACCAAATTAACAGAAATATTCTATGGTACGCTATTTTCTTCAAACGACATTGTCGTACCAAAATTACATTAACCAAATTAATTACAGTAATAAAAATTGTTTACGATGACATTGTCGTACCAAAACACATTAACAAAATAAAAAAAAGTCACTAACCTACACGGTGGTGGCCTGCGACGGTCCCGGCAGTGGTTCGTGGTGGTGGAGCTGCTGCGCCGGTGGTTCACGGTGGTGAGCTGCTGCTGCGGTGGACCATCTAACCAACACAAACATAACATAAAACCATAATTAAAGAAATTAAATTAACAAACAAAATTTAAAAAAAAAATACCTTTAAACAAAACAAAATAACAAAAATTATACAAATAGTGCACAGTGTGTGTAATTGATGGTTACAAGTGATAGTAGTGTTGTGGTGGTGTCGAATTAAAGAAAATATCGTTTTTTTTTTGGATTTTTATGGATTTTAACGAGCAATTTTTTTTATGGATTTTGTTAAGTGGTGAAAGAGAAGAAGATAGAGATCTGGTGTCAATTATTGATGTAAAATTGGGACGACACAAAAAGGGACGACATAGTCGTACCTTTTTGTTTTTTTTTTGCAAAATATTTGGCGCCTGGTTTGATTTTTCGTGAAAAAATTTGGTGAAAAAAAGGGTACGACATTGTCGTCCCTTTTTTTTTTTTTTTTTTTCCTTTATCTTTTTTATATAAAAATGAGTTTAAATTATTTAACTAATACTACTAAATAAATTAAATTTGTTATAAAATTTTAATTAATTTAAAAATTAATTAAATTAGTTATAAAAAGTTTAAATAAATTAAAAATAATTTAAATTAGTTATAAAAAATTTAAATAATTTAAAATAGTTATAAAAAATTTAAATTAGTTATAAAATATATAAATAGATTAAAAATTATTTAAAATTAATTATAAATTGTTTATATAAATTAAAACGGATGAAATGTTAAACGATCGAGTCTATGTTATATCGTTATACATGATATGTTAAACGAACGAGTCCAGATGATATCGTTATACATGATGTGTTAAAACGGATGAATCGAGATAGTATCGTGATATATGAAATGTTAAACGAACGAGTTGATATCTTCCCGTTATATACGATATGTTAAACGAACGAGTCAAGATGATATCGTTATACATGAGATGTTAGACGAATGATTCTAAATGACATCATTATATATGATATGTTAAACTAACAAGTCGAGGTGATATTGTTATACATGATGTTAAACGAACGAGTCGAGGTGATATCGTTATACATTACATGTTAAAACGGATGAATCGAGATAGTATCGTGATACATGAAATGTTAAACGAACGAGTCGAGATCTTCCCGTTATACATGATATGTTAAACTAACATCGTTATACATGAGATGTTTGACGAATGATTCTAAATGACATCGTTATATATGATATGTTAAACTAACAAGTCGAGGTGATATTGTTATACATGATGTTAAACGAACGAGTCTAGGTGATATCGTTATACATGATATGTTAAACGAATGAGTCGAGATGATATCGTTATACATGATGTTAAACGAACAAGTCTAGGTGATATCGTTATACATGATATGTTAAACGAACGAGTCGAGATGATATCGTTATACATGATGTTAAACGAATGAGTCGAGGTGATATCGTTATACATGACATGCTAAAACGGATGAATCGAGATAGTATCGTGATACATGAAATTTTAAACGAACGAGTCAAGATGATATCGTTATACATGAGATGTTAGGCGAATGATTCTAAATGAAATCGTTAAACGATCGTGTCGAGGTGATATTGTTTTATATGATATGTTAAACTAACGAGTCGAGGTGATATCGTTATACATGAAATGTTAAACTAACAAGTCGAGGTGATATCATCAAAAATGGTTAGTCTATAACTATTTATCTCATCAAAACATCCAACCAAAAATACTGACGCCAAAACTTCCCTCCAAAAATACTGGCGCCAAAACTTCCCATCAAAAGCTACCAGATCTGCTCTATATATCACATAAAGAAAACTTGAGATCTTATCCAACCAAAAGTTACCAGATCTTATCCTCAAAACCACTCAACCTCACAACCTCTTATCTTCACACAAATTTCAAAACCTGAGATGGAGCCATTTAATCTTTTTATGTGTTCTTGTGGAGCCGGAAATATAAGATTAAAAACATCAAAGAGAATATTCATCTGGGCGGCAATATTATGAATGCCCTCTGTCGAAGTTGAACAATCATACATTTCTTATTTATGTAAATATACAAATAATTGGGTTGTAATCTCTTATAATTTTCTTATTATGTAACAGCCCAAAAATGAAGATAATGGGGTGGATATTTTATGTGGAAGAGTGAATTTGACGAGTACTTAAGAATAATCTCTTCTGGTTCAACATCTCAAGGTTCTGGATCTGCACCAACAGAGTGCTCAAGCTGTAAAGCCAAAGATCTTAGGATAAACATGCTGGAATCACAAAAACAGGTGCTAGAGACAAGAGTAAGATGCTTGAGGCAAGACTTGAATGGCAAAGATTCCTGACGACCATGACTACGCATGTCAGTCGGATGCATTACTCTGTGAGCTGTTAGGTGACATGGAAAATCTTCGTATGTAGTAGTGTTGTTGTTGTTGTTGTTGCTGCTGTTGCTGCTGCTGTTGTTATTGTTGTTGATGATGAATATATAAAGTATCTGCGCGAATTATTTCATTACTGAAAATATAAAGATTTCATTACTTTTGCTTTCTATTGAAATAATTAAAAAAATCATTGAAGATTTTGTACTTTTTTTATTTTTTATTTATTTATTTATTTATTTATTTGACATGAACATATAAAAATTACTTGGTGCTGTTGTATGCTTAAACACTTTTAGTCAATCATGTTTTAATATTAATGTTGAAATGCAAATGCATACATTATACTAAGTTATGATCTAACCTCTCCAGTTGCAATGTGTGAAGGAATATCTAAAGCTTTTTTTTTTTTTTTTTTTAGAAACACTTGCGGTTTCATTCGACTGATAAAGCACGGGTCGGCGGACAAAGTGACATGCATACAAGTTCTTGATGATGACGTTCTTGAATCTAGGCTTAACCAATAAGAGAAAACGATTCACTTTTGAGCTTGAAATCACGCTCTTGTGGTGTACCGTCTATTTGTGCCTTTATGGTTATGTACTTGTTTCTAACCTCTATTAAAAAGTGTTGTATGATTTAAAATCAGTATAACTTGAAATTGCAAAAGCATATGAGCCTTTATATGGTTATGTATGTTGAAGAAAAGCTATCAACTCACAACCTTTGAACTACAAATATGATAGAAAATTAACAAACAAAATAGCTCTATTGTTTTATCTATAGTGCTAGCAACTTGTGTTGTAGTTAATTCAAACCGAAACTAAGCATTTTGTTATCGTTTTCAGCATACTGGATTTTTATCACGTTCAGTTTTAGTTTGTAAATGATTTTGTGCTTCATGTGTATCAATTTTTTTGGCAAAGTTAAAACGATCGTTTTGTTATCTTTGTGACTCGGTTTTTAGGTTTAAACCATTTGAGCCCATTGATCAAGAAACAAAGTGCATAAACCCAATAATTTTTGTAAGCTTGTCCATTAAGGTGCGTTTTTTGTTCTTAATGTTTTTGGGATTGTAATTCGCACATCGTATTTATGGCTTGTGTTCTAGTTATTTACAGTATTAGTTAAGACAATTTTAAATTGTTATTTTACAGTGTAAAGCTTTGTAATAATTTGCGGTAATTTATGACCCCATGTTATGAAAAAGAATTAAATGAAAAGAAATCAAACAAGAAAAGACCCACAATTGAATTTTTGTAAGACTTAACTTACATGATTAAAATTTTTAATGACACTCGAAGTGATAAAGAGTTCACTAGTTTTACTTTCTATCTATGTGGGACAAGCTTATGAAATAAATTAACAAATCACCTTGACACTAAAGAAACATATGATCACAAAGTAGATATAAGACAAAATGTACTCTCATTTTCATGAGTTATAAGGGATCAACAGATAACAAGTTTTCCCCATAGTCGGTTATAGAAGAACATAATCTCGTGTATGATCAAATATGTCTTCAACAGATAACAAGTTTCAAGACCGACTGAGAATGTTCGATCAAGTACATGCATCGTCCTTGCATTGCGCGAATGTGACTAATGACTCTTCGTCATCGAGACAAACTTCGGCAATAAACCCATGTAATGCATGGCTATTAAACCTTACTAGTGACTCTTTTGGGTATGACATCTAGCATGAATAAATATATCCGGTGTCACACGTTCCTAATACATATGCATTGATAATGCGTGGCTCCAGCTTGAGTTATTCAGAAAAAGCTCGAATCATTTATACCTCTATCCACTTTTAATTTTTACGACTTGTATTCTTGTTGTATGCTCGTTTTACACGTTACGTCCATTTTAAACTGTTACATGCTGTATTCTTGTGGTATCAAATTAAGTTTGTTATACTTTTCGGTAATTATGATCCCACGAGATTGGCATTGGTCCGCCGCGTTGCGGGCGGGCGAATTTTTTAGCCGAGATTTTTTTTTTTTTTTTTTTTTAAATACATTTGTGCAGTTTTTTACGTTATGTTTTTTTTTGTGTATTTGTAATATTTTTGTGTTATTTTTTCTTAAAATCTACTTAAAATATATATTGGGTTTTTTTTAAAAAAAACCGATTTTTCCGATTTAAAAAAAATTGCGTTTTTTTTATATAAATTTCTTATAAATTTTTTATAAACTTTTTTTTATAAACTTTTTTTATAAACTTTTTATAAACCTTTTTTATAAATTTTTTATAAATTTTTTTTATAAATTTTTTATAAACCTTTTTCATAAATTTTTTATAAATATCTTATAAATTTTTTATAAACTTTTTATAAACTTTTTTTTATCAATTTATAAATTTTTTATAAACTTTTTATAAAGATTTTATAAACCTTTTTTTCTTTTTTTTGCGCTTTGTAGCATTTTACTGTAGCAGCCCGACCCACGTACTTTTTTTTATCAATTTTTTATAAACCTTTTTTATAAAAAATTTATAAATTTCTTATAAATTTTTTATAAACTTTTTATAAAGATTTTATAAATTTTTTTTTTTTTTTTTTGGCGTACTGTAGCAATTTACTGTATCAGTCGACCCACGTACTGTAGTATGGCCCGGCCCAAACCAAACACTGTAGCGTATGTAAAGCTTCTACTGTAGGCATCTTTGTAGCTACAGTACATAAAACGGCGTCGTTTTAATCAAGTTTTAATATATACTTATAATGCTATAAAAAAAGAGTTCGAAGTAAAAAAAAAAAAAAAAAAAAAATCGAACAAGGAGAGACACGTAACCAACACTTTTTTGTTATGGTTATCTCCTTGGGATTTCGTTATTTTTGTTTTTATCAATGTGGGACGCTATTAAAAAAATTAAACAAATCATTGCAGATTTTGCAACCTTTTTTTTTTTTTTTTTTTTTAAATGACAATTTGATCATATATAAGTCACTTGGTAATGTATGTTGAAGAAAAGGTATACTATCAACTCACCACCTTTGAAGTACAAATATGGTAGAAGAATAACAATCAAAATGAGTAAGGATCAAATGAGAAGTAAAATTAAAATGAGAAGGGTGAGAAGAAATCACATCCGCACATTTCAGATGCACCTAAAGAAATAGATGCATCTCCCCCTTAAATTTCTCCTCCTCATTTGAAATGTGTGGCTCAAATTTCTTCTTATTCTTCTTATTTCGATTTCTCTTCTCACTAGATCTCTTCCCCAGTCAAAATAGCTCTATTGTTTTATAAATAGTGTTAGCAACTTGTTTTGTAGTTAATTTAAACCAAAACTCAACAATTTTTTTGTCGTTTCCAGCATATTGGATTCTTATCACGCTTGGTTTTGGTTGCTAAATGATTTTGTGCTTCTTGCGTATGTTTTTGGTTATAAAGCTATAGTATGAATCTAATGAGAAAAATTATTTAAATGAGAATAGTGAGAAAGAATTGTAACCATATATTTCAAATAAGAAAAAATAATTAATAGGGAGATGCATATATTTTTATAAATGCATCTAATATTTGTGGTTGTGATTTCTTCTCATTCTTTTCATCTTAATTATATTTATCATTTGATATTACCTCTATAAAGTTAAAACGTTCGTTTTGTTATCCTTGTGTCTTGGGTTGTTAGGCTTAAACCATATGAGCCCATTTAGAAACAATATGCATAAATTAAACCCAATAATCCCTGCAAGCTTGTCTATCAAGGTTCGTTTGTTGTTCTTAATGTTTTTAGGCTTAATCCACACATCGTATTATGACTTGTGTTCAAGTTTTATACAGTTAGTCAGTTACGACCATTATAAACTGTTATTTTTCACAAGGTTTGAATATAAGTTTTGTAATAATATGTGGTTATTTATGACCCAATGTTATGAAAAAAAGAATTAAATGAAATATAACTTTAAAAAAATCAAACAAGAAAACACCGCACAATTAAATTTTTGTATGGTTGATCCTCATTGAATTTAGTATATCAATGACACTTGAAGTTATAAAGAGTTCTCTACTTTTACTTTTGCTCAATGTAAGACAAGCTATTGAAAAGCTTGAAACCCCCGCCCTTTGTCATGCATTAGTTAAACATAAAACAAGAAGTTCATGTTTGATATTAGAAAAGCCAATTTCTGGTTTATAAAACAGTATTCCGCTTCCTTGGAATTAAAGAAGCCAAACATATTGTGATCTTAATCAAGAAAAGTCATGAAACAGAAGGAGTGAGCCGAGCATCAATTAAGATTTTTCCAATTATTTGCACCCATTATTTTAGCACCCTTGGCAGATATCTTGATTGGCACCCTTGCAATACTTTCAATCAATCAATTCCAAATATTTAGCCGCCTCCAAATGCAAACCTCCATTAAAACTACATCTCAAAGCACCGCATCTCTCAAAATGCTTCATAAAGAGCGAAAAAACTTAGTCTCAGACACGTCATGCTTGGTCTGCAGTTTATAAACTTCCACTCAATTGTGACATTTGAAAACCCCTGAAAGTGTCTTAGACATTTCTTTTCCACTAATGCTACATCCACTCAAATTCATCCACAAAAGAATTTCACACGCTGAGGTGGCGCGGGATGATTGGTTTTTTGTGGGAGTGGCTCTCACAAAAAACCAATCATCCCGCGCCACCTCAGCGTGTGAGATTCTTTTGTGGATGAATTTGAGTGGGTGTATCACTCCTCTTTCTTTTCAAGTTCCAAATGCTTTATTTCAAAGAAGAGACATGTCTGCCATGAAACAAACACTTCTCCAAACATTCTTATTATAGCCACTTTCAATGACGGTCCAATACTCAATTTACAAACTCACAAACCTGTTCCATGTATTCAGATGATGCATATAAGTTGACTTCATTATGTTCGTCAACAGAAACTTCCACCTTCACTCGATCATCATTAATGGTGTCCTTGATGTGCGAGAGAAAATATCTTGAACCCAAGTTTGACTTCTCACAAAACCGTTTCAATAACATAGTCAACTGCATTTTTCGACTGTTGATTTGTGAGATATCATATGGAGGCGAGAAATATTTTTCCAAAGCATCTAAGTAAATAAAAGAGACAAACACGAGGTGGGCATAGCAATAATTTCTCCAAAGACTACCCATTTTGTATCCTAGTTAGTTGAAACTGAAACTAACAATTTTGGTCGTTTTTCGGCATATCATATCGTTAACACATTTGGCTTTTGTTCGTAAATGAATTTGTCATTTGGGCTTCATGTGTATCATGTCTAGGGCTGAGCAAAACCGACCGAAACCGACAAGGCCCGACAAACCGCCCGAACCCGACAAGGCCTGAGCCCGACCGAACACTAAACGGGTCGGGAGTCGGTTGTTATATTTGCTTTGTATCGGTATCGGGTCGGGTCGGGCTAAAAACCGACTCCAACCCGAATGAAGCCCGCAAAAAAAAAAGCCCGATTGATTATTAGGTCTTTGTCAAAATCTCCGCCCCTTTCTGTTTCTCAAACACAAAATACGCTTCTCTCAAACAGAAAACTCATCTCCCAAACACAAAACGCATCTCACAAACACAAAATACGAATTGAATGGACCAATCTCAACTCAAGAACACGAGGGGTGAATCAATCTCTTCTTCTTTGCCTACTTTCGAATCATTTGCATCTCAACAAAACAATATAATGGAAGTAAGTATTTTTACATGTTTTGTATAGTTTAGATTGTTTTTATATGTAATTGATTATAGTTTAATTGATTATTTGATTATATAGTTTAGATGAAAAAATAAATAAAATAAATAAAAAAAAGAGAGGTAGAAATCATGTAGACGTGTACTGATTTAGGCAAAAAAAAATCAGATAAGTAATTGATTGATTCATTTAATGAAACATGGGACATTGATTATAGTTAATGGATACATTTAATGAAACATGGGACATTGAAGTCACGAAGCATTTACTGATAATGGCATATTGCAAACATGGGACATTGATATTGTTAATGGCAGTATGAAACAATAAATGAGTAAAACATCATTTAATGAAGTCACGAAGCATTTACTAAAGCATTTCAGTCAATGTCATTTATTGATATTGTGTGTTTACTTGTTTGTTTAGGATCAACCGATTGACATTGAGACTATTGATAATAAACGCAAAAGGAAACCCCTTCCCAAACCAAGGAAAACGACTTCCGAGTGTTGGAAATACTTTGAAGCAAAGTTTGAACCGGATTAAAATGGTCAAGTCATTAAGATGGCATATTGCAAATATTGTGATGCGGTTCTCAAAGCCGATTCAAAATGCATGGTGCAGCGACACTTGAATACTCATTATGCAAATTGCGATAACAACCCCGATGTTGAGAAAATTAAGAAACAAAAAACACTATCTTTTAAGAAAAAGATTGGGGAGAATGTTGAGGGTGATAGTAGCATTGGTACTTTAGAAACTTGGAAGTATGATGAAAAATTGATTAAAAAGTCGTTGATTGAGTTGATTATTCTTGCGGAGCTTCCTTTTAAGTTTGTAGAACACCCGGCATTCATTAAATTTGGAAATAACATGCAACCTAGATTTAATATGCCCTCTCGTTTTACTATTGCTAGGGATGTTTCTAAGTTTTTTCTTGACGAGAGGAAGAGCCTATTAAATTTCTTAAGCAACAAGTCCACCACCGTTCATTTAACCACCGATACGTGGACTTCTAGTTGTAAAAGAATGAACTTTATGGTATTAACCGTCCACTTTATAGATGATGATTGGGTAATGCATAAAAGAATTATTAATTTTAGACCAATTCATAGCCATAGAGGGGTGGATATTGGTAGGGCACTTTTGGAATGTATAAACGGATGGGGTATAAATAATGTTATGACCATTACGATTGATAACATTTCTTCAAATGACAAAGCCATTGAATACTTGGTAGAAAATTTGCCAAATAAGTATGATGGTGGTAAACATTTTCATATAAGATGCATGGCTCATATTTTAAACCTAGTTGTCAAAGATAGTTTAAAAACATTCAACAAGGAAGTGAATACCATAGGGTTAGCCGTGAAATACATAAAACATTCGAGCCAAAGAGTGACAAACTTTAAAGAAAGTGTTGAAAAGGCTTGTTCTTCAAACAAGTTTTTGGTTTCCGAATGCCCTACAAGATGGAATTCCACACATGATATGTTGAAAACCGCTATTGAGTTAAAAGATGCTTTTATTGATTATGACTTTAATAACTCTTGTTTTGCCCGGGACCTAGAGGAAATACCTAAGCGGGGTGATTTTGAGGTTTGTAAGAAGATAGTTGCATTTTTGGAAAAATTTAAAGAAACAACCGAACTTGTGTCAACCGTATCATCTCCCGTAGCTCATTTGTGGTTTGGTGAGGTACTTGATATTGATAAGCATCTTCGTGATTGGCAAGAAAAACCTTCTTTTAAGGTAATGGTAGAAGAAATGAGAAAAAAGTATGACAAATATTGGGGTGATTACAAAAAAATCAACCATTATATGTATTTTGCCGTTATCTTAGATCCTACAATGAAGTCGGAAATAGTAGGCTACGGGTTTAGACATTTGATAGAAAATGGTTGCATTCCCATGGAGGTCGATGAAGATAGTGATGAGACGCCTATTGAACTTGTATTTGTATTTGGTATTTTGGAGGCATGTGATTTGGCATGATTTGGCCTCAATATTTGGTTTTGTATAAACTGGTCACAGTAGCCATTTGACATAGTAGCATAAACTGGTCACAGTAGCATAATGGAACTATTTGGTATTTGTATTCAGTAGCATAATTTGTTTTGTGATATGGATCTGCTGGGATGGGCCTTGAAGACATTGTCTTCCTTTAAATTTGCTGGGCTGCTCCTTTAACTCGAGCTAGGCCCGTTTGTATTACCAACCGAAACCGACAAGCCCGATTGAGACCCGATACCGAACCGACACATTCGGGTCGGGACTCGGGTATAACTTCTGACTTTAATCGGGAGTCGGTATCGTCGGGTCGGGTCGGGCTCCGACCCGATGCTCAGCCAACCTAGGAATGATAGGACCTCGCAATCTAAGAATGTGCATTGGAAGAGAGTAGAAGACCAACCTAGGAACTTTAAGTTTAAGTCGAATAAAACGAATCGTTTTGTTTCTAGTATTTGCCATAGGCGTACGGTAATTAATTCGAATTCTGATACTATTTGCAAACCTTGTAATAATGTCTGCTTGAATTCTGTTAATCATGAATGTGGTGTGAATGCCTTGTCTGATGCTGTCAAATCCACAGTTAATATTGTTAATGCAAAATATCATGCTAAGAAGGCAAAAAGGCAAAGACGAAAGAAAGTTAGAAAACAGTGGAAGCCCACAGGAAGAACATTTACTAAGATAGGTTATCAATGGATACCTGTTGGCCATAAGGTTAATCAGACAATGCCCACTAGAAAATGGATGCCTACTGGTAGAACTATTCCCTTAAGAAGTGAACATACTTTGAATAGGGCAAATACGGATACTAGTACTGCATCTATTTATAATGATTCCATTGCTTCAATTTCTGATATGGATGTTTCTATTTCTGATGTGGGTGTTCCAATCACTGTCACTAACCAAATGGAACCCATTCTTGCATGGGGATCCCAATTATCTAGTTATCCATTCTTGTCTGTGTTCAACTGCAGATCGTTCAAATCGTTCTGGTGGTACCTGGACTCAGTTGTTCCTAGCATATGACTGGAGACCGGTCGCGGCTCATGAACTTCGTGAGTAAATTCATCGGGACAGTTAGATTCGGGAACGACCATTTTGGAGCTATTATGGGTTATGGAGATTATGTGGTTGGTAAAAGTGTAATTTCCAGGGTATATTATGTGGAAGGTCTTGGTCATAATTTGTTCTCTGTTGGTCAATTCTATGATTCCGATCTAGAAGTGGCTTTTAGAAAACATACTTGCTTCGTTAGAGAACTTGATGGTGTAGAATTATTAAGAGGTACTCGAGGTTCTAACCTATACATCGTCTCTATCGATGACATGATGAAGTCTTCTCCAATCTGCTTGCTGTCAAAGGCTTCTAAAACAAAGTCTTGGTTATGGCATCGTCGTCTCAATCACTTGAACTTCGGCACCATAAACAACCTCTCCGGAAAGGATCTTGTCAGAGGCTTACCCAGATTAAAATATAATAAAGATCATCTCTGTTCAGCTTGCCAATTGGGAAAAAGCACGAAATATGCCCACAAACCAAAACCCACAAACTCTGTAATGGAAGTTCTTTTTACCCTTCATATGGATCTGTGCGGTCCAATGAGAGTGCAAACTATTAATGGGAAGAGATATGTGTTAGTAGTGGTCGATGACTACTCCCAATTCACATGGGTTAAGTTTTTGAGGACAAAGGACGAAACTCCAGATGTCATCATTAAACTCATTAAACAACTCCAGATCCGACTCAACAAAACGGTCTGAATCGTCCGAACTGACAATGGAACTGAGTTTGTTAATAAAGTACTCAATGAATTTTATGAAAATGTTGGAATCAGTCCTCAAAGAAGTGTTCCTCGAACTCCTCAACAGAACGGTGTAGTTGAAAGACGAAATCGAACTCTTGTAGAAGCTGCAAGAACAATGCTGATTTACTCAAAGGTTTCAATGTTTCTATGGGTGAAGCTATTATTGCCACTGCTTGTTACACTCAAAATCGATCTCTAATTCACACTTCTCATGGAAAGACTCCTTATGAACTTGTCCACAATAAAAAACCTGGTCTATCATACCTTCGTGTGTTTGGTGCTTTATGTTATCCAACTAATGAAGGTCAAGATTTAGGAAAACTGAGAGCTAAAGCGGACATTGGAGTATTTGTAGGATATGCACCAAACAGAAAAGGTTACCGAATCTACAACAAGAGAACCCGAAATATCATGGAAACAATTCACGTTACGTTTGATGAGCTGACCGGTCAAATGGCTCCTGGACAATCCAGTTCTGGACCCGCACATCAAAACAGTCCCATTGGTTCATCCCTTGTACCAAACCTCTCTCCAGCAACTCCATATGTACCTCCATCTGAAGATGATTTAAAGAAATTGTTTGATCCTATGTTTGATGAACATTATGAGCCAAGTACCAATGATATGTCAATTCCAACAACAGAGGATGCTCCTATCCATGAGAATGAAGTCAACCCTTCAGTCTCAATATCATTAAGTCAAGAAGCGCCTGCTGCTGATAACTCAGTCTCATCAACAAATCATCAATCTTCGAATGTACATCATGGAACTGTTTCTAGAATAAATGATGAAGTTAATCCCTTTGCTACTCCTGAAGATGCTCCGTTTGAAAACACATTTGCTCCTGAATCATCATCAGAACCATCTTCTTCAGGAGACATCGACTCTGCTACCTCAGTCCCTCAACAACTGCCACATGAACACCTCAAAAAATGGACTCACGATCATCCATTAGACAACATCATTGGAAATCCCTCTCGTCCGGTATCCACACGGAAACAACTTGCAACCGATGCCTTATGGTGCTTCTTCAACTCCGTACTCTCTAAGATCGAACCAAAAGATGTTAAAACTGCCATGAATGAAGACAGCTGGTTCAATGCCATGAAAGAAGAAATTCATGAGTTTGATCGACTTGATGTATGGGAATTAGTACCTGCTCCAGATTGTGCCATGATCATTGCTCTAAAATGGATCTTCAAAGTGAAACTTGATGAGCATGGTGATGTCTTAAAGAACAAGGCTCGATTGGTTGCTAAAGGGCACCGTCAAGAGGAGGGTATTGACTTTGAAGAATCATTTGCTCCTGCTCGTGATCGAGGCAATCGAATCTTCTTGGCTAATCGCTAGTAAGAACATGGTAGTCTATCGATGGATGTAAAGATGGCATTTCTGAACGGAGATCTTAAAGAAGTCGTCACGTCCACCAACCTGAAGGCTTTGTGAATCCAGAGCATCCTACTCACGTTTATCGTTTGAAGAAGGCTCTTTACGGTTTAAATCAAGCTCCAAGGGCATGGTATGATACGCTATCAAAATTTCTTCTATCTACCGGATTCAGCAAAGGAGCAGTTGATCCAACATTGTTCACCAGGAAGTCAGGCAAACATTTAATTCACGTTCAAATTTATGTTGATGATATCATCTTTGCCTCGACTGACCCCAATGAGTGAGACCGTTTTTCAAATGAAATGGGTTCTAAATTTCAAATGTCTATGATGGGACAAATGCCATTTTTCTTGGGATTACAAATTTCACAAAGTCCCGGAGGCATTTTCATAAATCAATCTAAATATGCTAATGAGATTTTAAAGAAATTTGGATTTGATTCAAGTGACCCTGTTGACACTCCCATGATAGAGCGTACTAAACTAGATGAGGACCACTCAGGGATCATGGTAGATCAAACGAAATATCGTAGTATGATTGGATCCCTGATGTACCTCACAGCTAGTAGACCAGGCATCTTGTTTGCTGTTTGCATGTGTGCTAGGTACCAGGCTAAGCCTACTAAAAAGCACCTTGAAGCGGTTAAACGGGTCTTTCGGTATCTCCAAGGAACCATTAATATGGGACTTTGGTACCCGAAGGACACCGGTATGTCACTAACAGCCTATGCAGATGCTGATCTTGCAGGATGTCAAGATACTGCGTCGGTACGCCCGGAGGTGCTCAGTTTTTGGGTGATAAGCTTGTGAGCTGGTCTTCAAAGAAGCAAATGAGTACTTATATATCCTCTACAGAGGCAGAATACATAGCATGTCATCTTGTTGTGCTCAAATCCTATGGATGAGATCCCAATTATCTGACTGTGGCTTTGAATTCAATAAAATCCCTCTGTACTGTGATAATAAAAGTGCTATTGCTCTCTCATGTAACAACGTACAACACTCAAGAGCAAAGCACATCGACATCCGACATCATTTCATCAGGGAGCAAGTTGAAAACGGTGTGGTGGAACTTTACTTTGTGAGGACTGAATATCAGTTAGCAGACATCTTCACCAAAGCTCTTCCTAGAGAACGTTTTGAGTTTATTCTTCCACGACTGGGTCTTAAGAGCCTACAACCAGAAACACTCAAACGTCTTCAAGAGGAAGAAGAGGAGTAAAAGGTTTCCTTCATCTATCTCTTGTAAATATTTATTCGAAAAACAAAATACAAAATTATAAAACCTTAAAAAATCAAATAGAAAAATATAAAACTTTCAAAAAAAAAAAAAAAAAAAATCGAAAAATCTTCAAAAATTATTGTCATTTTGTCATGTTTCTCTCGATTCGATAATATCTACGGTCTTGATGTTGTCATTCAAAGAATGACACGGGACTTTAGATGTTGTTCGAATTTTTATATAATATATATATATATATATATTTGGGAGAAAGAGAAACAATGATTTATTGTCATTTCAGGCAGTAACCCACTTTTCAAAGAAAGAACAGAGCCATGCTTTATCTTGGTTTTCAAATTTCTTGCTCTGATTCTTTAAAGTAATCCTTACTATCTAATGAAAACTAGTTGTTTTGAAAAATAACTCGGACTCTATTTTTGATAATCATCTGGACTTAAAAGTTTGTCAAAATATGTATCTCTCAATCAACAACTTATGTCATTGATTGAGGGGGAGAATGATTTCAATTAAATCAAAAAGTTATTTGTCATACAATTATTTTCAAAAGATAATCATGCATGTTTATTCAATAGAGTTTAAAGTCTAATAATCCGATCCTTATCAGTTAAAACACTTTCATAATCAAGTCACAATTCTCCTTAAAAAGCTTTCAAAATCAATTTAAATCTACAGAGATCACAAATCTAAATGATTTGATATTTGTGATCGGGGGAGAATTTGTGATTTAAATTGGATTTAATCTGATAATTCGGTAAATGGTTTTATAAGGATGTACAAGCTCTCCTTCCCACATGTGTCAAACCATTTCAAAATTTTCATGCATATGTTGAGGGGGAGCATCTATCTTAAACCACAAAGATTTGAAACGTGATCAATGTGCAGGTTCCCTCTTGTATGTGAAAAAAACTCTTTCATACCTCAAGGCACATATTGAGGGGGAGCAAGCTTATGAAAACCTCATCCTTCCCCAAAATGCTTTATCTACTTGATTTGATTAGGGAAGTGATGTTGATATCTTTTAGAAAATGGTAATCAAAGAAGTTAATTCTTTCTCTTGCCTCCGTGTGCAAAACGATTTCAAATACTTGATGCACATGTTGAGGGGGAGCTCTTGTTCTAAAAATATCAAAAACAATTCAGGTACAAAATGCTTTGATAATATATCATAAGTGTCTGGATTGATTAATCAAATGGTTTTCAATTGGTTCCAATGGCAGATGAACAATACCAAATAGACCGACCAACTTTACTTTATGTATGGTGATATAAGGATGATAAGGTTAGGTATTTGTTCCCATGATCCGCCAGAACCGGAGGGATCTACCTAGGGAAAATCCACCAGATAGTGTAGAAGTCCTTAGGTATATTGAAAAAAAGGAGAAAAATGAGATATGGGAAGAGTGCGGACTGAGACTGAGCTAGTACAGGAATAAACCCAACAAGGTTCTAGCTATGAAGTCTCGGTAAGCACTGAAGTGGTTGAAGAATTAAAAAGAATTGAATGAGAAAAGGGTGAAAATAAATAGCCCTCCATTTATTCAACCTTAGGGCAGAGACCGGGTTCAATTCATTTGCTACTGGTGGTTACTAAGGTAACATCGGTATTGAAGACAAGACGTCATGGACCCAGTGACGCACTGCACTTCAACTTCCCAAACCACTCAAGTTCCTCTTAAAAGGACTTGTTTCATTCTCACGGGGAACCGACATTATCTATCGACTTTCTCTTAGAGATTGTTGATATTGAAGAAGGAGACCCTCTCCCTAGTCTCCGATATAGGATCCAAATATGCACAAAATTGAGTCTAGAGCCACGAGATCATCAATTAATCTCCTTAGGACACTTTCAATGAAGACTCTCTGTTTCACACAATGTGGAAAGAGAGATTATATCTTGAGTCCTACGCATTATCCTTGTGGTATTGCCAGAACATCTGAGTGATATGCAAACATATTCACAATGAAGATGGAAAGCCTTCTGGAGCCAACATCAAACAAGCTCCTGGTGGGTGGCATGTGAGATCTATTCAATAGATCAACCATGTGACAACTGAACAGAAACAATGGGGCGATTCAATCTTTTGAATCAATCCTGGTTCAGGTTATGGATTGACGGATACCTTTGAAAAACCGGTCGTTGTGCTCAAAAATCTTTTCTTTAGCACATCGACCGTGTACGTATTTTTCAAATCAAAAGGTGTTTATGATTGATAATTGATTTTCATTAAAACCTTTGTTGTATTGCAAAAACAAATTTCTATTGAGCAATACATGATTGTTTTTCAAATCTCTTTTCATCAATCAGTGAATCTCTATTCGCTGGTTCACTCACTCCGTGTTGTCTTCTTTGAGACGTTCCGGTTTGAGAACAGCTAGAGCAGCTGCGAAACCCTGTCAAGGAAATCTTCGGAATTATACCGATCACAGCGATACTTGTACTGATCAACGGGGAACCGTGGGCGTGTACCTCAATTCAACGAAAGTGATCAAAGACACTTTCGTGCGCTTTATTGCTAAATGTTTTATGCAGGTACGCCCTACGTTTGCAGCTGATCAACATGAAGCAGTCAATCCATAGCCGCATGCTCACTCAACACATTCATCTAGAAAGAAATCATGATTAGTGCATCAATGACTCTGATATTTTCACTCCATGCTTCTGCTACGCTGCCAATATCATGAATCAACGAAAGCTTCCGCTACTCTGATGAGAAGATTTCGTGATCCAGAATGTGAGCATGTCGGTCTGTATGTCACAAAATCACATAATACCAACACCACAATGGATGTCTCAGAGATTTTTGTTAGCTGATGATCTTAAAACTGGCTCAAAACTCATCATCACGTGGATCAGATTAAGACCTCCACTTGGATTATCCAAACATGCATAATTGAAGAATCAATGACTACGGGCTTCAGAGCAAAGAACAGTAACAAGAATGCAAGAACAATCTTTATGTAAAATCTGTTTGTATTCAATGTATGTTTGAGGTGATCTTGAGGTGACCTCCCTTAGGGGGAGATTGTTAGGATTTAGTAAATCCATGTATTAAAGAGTCGGTCACCTCAAGTATATGTAATCGTTAGAAAGCTCGTAGTCGTAGATTATTATAAGTTAAGTAGTATTTAGTTTAAGTAACACCGTGGAGGACGGACGGGTCTTTACCCACTGTATGCCTGATCCACAGCCCGACAGGTGGCGTTTTATGTAATGACTATAAATACTCTCTACCTCCCAAGGTAGAGAGTTGGAGCTCATAATAAGATTTCTTTCTCTCACTAAAGTTCCCAAACCTCTAACTTTCTCTCTCTAAAACTCATTATACGCCTATTTGATCTTATGGTTTAGTGTGTTTGTGAAATCCAATATGTTACAATGTACCATCAACTTTTTAGCTTGTATGATGCCTTGCGTGTTTTATTAATATGTACAATGTGTATAATAACATTTACTTTTAATTTTAGGGTGTTTAAAAAATAATATTAATTAGTGTGTGTAATTATTTTATATTTTGTATTACGTTGTAGCTTCTTTAAATTGTACGTTATGAAAATTTTATAGTACTTTTTAGTAGGGGATGTATTAATTGGTTGTTTTTAATTTGGTAGATATGCTTTTAATTGGTTGTACAATATGAATAAATTTTTGTACTTTTAAGTAATGAATTGTTTTAATAAGAGTATTAATTATATTATGTATTTCTCTCTCCACTGACCATGTTTTCAACATTCAACTTTCAACATTTTCCACTTTGACATTTTTTCCATTTTATATAGTAGATACAGTAAGATCACAAAGTAGATTGAAAACTACTTAGGAAACTATTAAAAGTTAATGTTTTTGAATTAAGTACCAGAATTTGTCAATTCATATAAAAAAAAAGATCAACATTCTAAGCAATTGGGGTATTTGTTAAAGCTTGTATGTGGGCTTATGAGCTTAATGGATTTCGGCTTATATTTTATAAGCCTAAAATGCTGGCTTATTTTGAAACTTATGGCTTATATAAGTTTATCATATCGTAACAAACTTATATAAGCCCATAAATCTGAAATTAAGTCGGAAAATTGAAGCTTATGAAATATAAGCCAAAAAACAAATAAGCACAAACCACATATAAGCATAAACAAACAACCCCCATAAAAACTTCTGCAAAAGTCTCCAACCAATATTCCCATATGCCCGTTGTATGATCATACTTCCTTTTTTTCTTTTTTTTCTTTACTCGTTATGATGTTTCATTTCTCATTATGATGTTATATTTCCTCTAAATATCTAACTACTAAGGGTTTTCTTTTGATATCACACACGTCGATTGACACGTACATACAAGTTTTGTGACGATGACATCTTTGGATCCGGGCTTAGCCAACGGGAAAACGGTTCACTTTTGAGCTTGAAATCACACTCTTGTGGTGCATCGTCTATTTGAGCCTTTATGGTGATGTACTTGTAGTTGCAAAAACATATGAGCCTTTAAATGGTAATGTATGTATAAGAAAAGGCATAAAATCACCACCCGGTAGAAAATAACAATTAAGATAGCTATGTTTTAAAAAAAGCACTAGCAACTTGTATCCTAGTTAATTGAAACCCAAACTACAAAATTTTGTCAAATTATGACCCAATGTTAAGTTATAAAAAAGAGCTAATTGAAAAAAATAGAAATAAATGTGGAACAAACAAATTTTTGTATCACAATAAATTTTATTACACATGTTAATGACAGTTGAACTTATAAAGAATTCAAGTTATTTAGTTTCCATCGATGTGGGACAAGGTGTTGAAGTAGTAAAGTAACGACGCTTGAAACACACTAAGGAAACACAAGATCACTAAGTAAATTAAAAACCATGTAACCTTAATTGAAAAGATTGAAACTTAACCCCTGCCTTTCGTAGTATATTGGTAAACAAAAACAACAAAGTATGGGAGTCGATTTTTGTAAGGATGTTGTTTTATATTTTAAATTTTCAAACTTGTTTATGAAATTTAATGTTCGACACAACCGTGTAGGAAAGTTTCGTATGCATACTCAAAATCAGATACAAAAGAAACCAACTTAGGTTTAATTTGATTATCCTTTATCATAAGTGTTTTTTGACAAGGTCATCTTTCTTTTGTCTTCAAAGGCCTCATTGTAACCTATATAGAAGGCATGCCTAATTGGCTCTTTTTTATATTTGGTGCTACTAGTACCTTAATCACAGGTTTAAGAATCCTAGACCTTAATCATAGGTTTAAGCCTAAAATAGAATTTGTAGTGTCGGGTTGTGAAAACAAGCTAAATGAAAAACGGTCATATGACTGACGAACAGTTGGGGAATCTGAAAAACCAACTCGAAGGTACTTACAAAACCAAAGAACCAACTCGGATATGATTATCCGGCTAGACTGATTCAAATTTTTAATTACTTGGAAGTTAAAGAAGACTAGCTATATACTAATTTTGTTCAAGAGGATAACAAATACGACTCTACAAAAGAGGTATTTGAGTTGTGGACGTCACGTCCTAGTACAAAGTTGAAGTTAAGTGCGAGCTAATGTTTTGCATACTAGCTTAATCGTCACAAACTTGAACTATCTTTTTCCCATAATTCTGGCTACAGAAGGGTCGAACAAAAGTAGAAGGAACACTTTGGAGACCGACTGAGCATCTTCTACCAGGTGCATGCATCATGCTTGGACGAATGTGAGTAATGACTCTTTCTTCGAGACAAACTTTGGTAATAGACTCAAGTAATCCATAGCAAAGAAACCTTAATAGTGACTCTTTTGTATATGACATCTAGCTTACATTATAAAGGGCAAATGACAAAAAAATGCATCGAACTTGACATTTTTTGTGATTGTATGTAGCCAACTATTTTTTTTCTTATTGTGTGTACTGAACTTTCAATTTTCGATCATTGTGTGTATTTTGTAACTTTTCAGCCACGTAAAATTACCATTTTACCCTTTAAAAATTTAAAAAGTGAAGGGTAAAATGGTCACAAAATACACACAATGATCGAAAATTGAAAGTTCAGTACACACAATAAGAAAAAAAATAGTTGGCTACACACAATCACAAGAAGTGTCAAGTTCAGTGTATTTTTTTGTCATTTGCCCCATTATAAATGTATATATCTGGTGTCACACATTCATTATACATATGGTAAACCAGGAAAATATGGTAGAAAATAACAATTAAAATAGGTCTATTATTTTAAAAGTACAGTAGTGTTAGCAATTGGGGTTAAATGAAACTGAAACTAAACAGATTTTGATCCCTTTTAGCATATTCTATCTTTACTTGCCTCTGGAAACAGAGGTCAAGGGTTTGATCCTCACCCCTTGCAAGGCCGGAGGTCCTTTTCTACCTTTGGTAGAACCGGAAGCAGCCTCTCTACCTTAGGTAGGGGTAAGGCTGTCTACGTCTCAACCTCTTCATACACCGTGGAAGACGGCATTGGGACCCATATGTCTTTATAATATTCGGTTTTGATTTCTAAATGGTTGTAAATCAACACTTCATACTTACGAGTTACGACTTGTGTTCTTGTTAGAGTAGTGAGGACTATGTGCCTTAATCTTATCATTAGATTTACTTTTACATATGATAATCATTTTCCTTGTTATATACTCGATTTAACCTGTTACGACCATTTTAAACTGCTATTCTATAGGTATCAAAATAAGTTTAGTTATAAATGGTGGTAATTTATGACCCAATAGAAAAAAAAGAAAAAAAGAACGGAATAAGAACATAGACAACAAACATTGTCCTAGTTCTGATCCATTATTACTTGGTTGATGACGACAGTTGAAGTTATAAAGAGCTTATTAATTTTACTTTCTATCCATGTGGGACAAGGTCTTCCAAGTAAATTAACAAATCATCTAAGATATTCAACTCTTAGACATTTCTTTTGGAATCCAAATGCTTTATTTCCGCAAGAGAGACATGTTTGACAAGAAACAAACACTTCTCCTAACATTCATTTTGAAGCCACTTTCCATCATGGTCCAACACTGAATATACATACCCGGAAACCCGTACCATATTGGTAAGGATGTTGTTTTATGTTTTATATGTATGTGTATGGATCATCATTCTTCTATTCCCATATTATTCACAATAAAAGCTGAGTTATTAATATTTGGACGACGTGAATTTTTTCGCTGACGTGGAAGGCTACTATTATCCCGACACCATATGCATCGATCACCAAATCAAATCTATCTAGTAATAAGCAAAGTCCAATCTAGAATTTTATTTTAGTTAAATCGAATAATGCAATACAAGATACCATTAAATCCGGAACATTCACTGAAATCTTTTTAAGTATTTAAAATCACTTGCTATGCTTAAAACCACTTTTTGTCAATCCATGTATTAATGTTGGATGAAATATAAACACTACACTACTCTCCGAGTGCAATGTGTGCAGAAATCTATAAATTTTTTCGAGAACGGCTACGTGTTTTCATTTGATTATCATATGGGTTGATTGACATCAAAACCCGATTTGAACACATGATACTCGAAAGCATATGTAAAGGCAATAAATATCGCCATCATCATTCAATCAGCAATAGGCCGTAGCTCGGACTCGCAAGATACGAAACCAAAACTAAACAAATTTTGACCCTTTTTAGCATATTGCATCTTTACAGCGTTCGGTTTGATTTCTAAATGTTTTTTTTTTCTTCATTTGTATCATGTTTTTGGGCACAAGTTTCAAATGTTGCTTCATTTTTTGGGCATAATAAATGTCCGGTTTTGGTTTGGTTTTACTATTGTGAATTATTAAGATGTTCATTTTGTCTTCTTTGTGTCTCAGGTTTTTAGGCTTGAACCATTTGAGCTCATGAAGAAAGAAAGTGCGTAAGCACAATTAAGATGTTCAATTTGTCTTCTTTGTGTCTCAGGTTTTTAGGCTTGAACCATTTGAGCTCATGAAGAAAGAAAGTGCATAAGAACAATTGTTCGTGTACACTTGCTTATCAGAATAATAGGTTTGTTTTTTGTACTTAATGTTTTTGGGCTTGTAATCCACACTTTATATGTACGGGTTGTATTTTTTTATTTATATGCTGAAAGTTTGATACCACAAATTATAATAAGACTTAAATTGTAATAAAGCTTAAATTGATACCATGTAAAATAATGATTTGACACCCCAAATTATAATAAAACTTAAATTGATATCATGAAGAAAAAAAAAGTTGAGTGAAAAGGAATAGAAAAAAACCTAAGGAAAAGGAAGTCCTAATAAGTTAGTCTTTACTAGGTTCTTAATTCCTTGAGTTAACAAGTAAATGACTATTGAAATTATAAAGATTCCATTACTTTTATCTATGTGGGATGGGATAAGCTATTGACACTAAGGAAACATAAAATCACAAAGTAGATTGAAAACCATGTGGAAACTATAGAAAGTTAACATTTTACATTTAAGACTTTAAGTACCACATTTAGTTTGAATATCTCTTATCATTAGTATTATTGTTTTTAAATAAAATAAATGTGTTTGGGTCATCATCTTTCTTATGACTTCACATGTTAATCAAAATATAACAAGTTAACAACAAGCTTCTTATATTTTCATGAAGGGAACACGTACGTTTTTATAAAAAGATCAATATTGCAGGTATGCCAAATTATATTGACACGTAAAACATGTAATAATATACTATTGTTCTAGCTTGCCAGGCATGTTGATGGTTATGATATGTAGTGGTTAAGTTGCTAATTTCATGAATATGAAACTACAAGTTCAAAAACTGATAAGAACCTATTTATTTCTGCTTAGCGAGTTGGAAATGAACCCGATAAGGTGACTAGATAGTCATCCTTTATAAATTTTGGATTCCCAAAGGCAACTACTTTCCCCACACAATATGCATCGATCACCAATTTATCCAATAATAAGCAGTTTTTGATTTACAAATCTCTTTTAAATTGAATTATATAATACAAAGATATCAGCAAATCACCGAGTTAAGATCTAACCTCTCCTGGTGAAATGTGTGCAATAATCTCTGAAGCTCTTTAAGAACCACTAGGGGTTTTCATTTGATTGATATCATACGCCTTGACTAAAAAATACAAGCTTTTGACGATGACATCTTTAGATCCAGGCTTAACAAATGCGGAAAACTGTTCACTTTCTAGCTCGAAATCACTCTCTTGTGGTACACTGTTTCTTTGAGCCTTTATGGTTATGTACTTGTTTATACCTCCATTAACAAGTGTTGAATGACTAAATATCGATATAACTTAGAAGTTACAAAAAGAAAGAAGATATGAGCCTTTGAATAATGATCTAGGCAGAAGACAACGCACCAAATCACTACCTTTTAACTAACCGAGTATATAACAAGAACACAAGTCGTAAATGTGAAGTGTGGATTACAAGCCTAAAAACATTAAGCACACAAAACAAATCTTGCACTTATATACTTTGTTTATGAACGGGCTCAAAAGAATTAAACCTAAAAACCCAAGACTCAAAGAAAACACAACAAACGCCTTAACAATTCGGTATGCCAAAAACATGAATAAAGCACAAAACCATGTAGAAGCCAAAACCAAACGTTTTAACTTCATGCCCAAAAACTTGATACATATGCAGCACAAAACTATTTAGAAACCAAAACCGAACCTGTTAACTATCCGATGTGCTAAAAACAATTAAAATCTATGAAGTTTGGTTTAATTCACTACAAAATAAGTTGCTAATATTATTTTTATAATAATAGAGCTATTTTGATTATTATTTTCTAGGGATAATTTCATATTTACCCAATTTAAACATTAAGTTGGGTAAATATGAAATTACCCATGCTAAATAAGATTATGCAAAAAGTGAAAAAGAAAATATAAAAACAGAAACGAGAGTTAACACAACAACAATTAAGCTTTGTTGTGTACAATCTCATCCGTTCAACCATAATGTTGAGACTCGAGCTTATAAAGAGTTCATAACTTTTACTTTCTAACAATGTGCAGTGGGACAAAAGCTCTTGTAATAAATTAACAAATCATGTTTTCTTTAGAATGACTAGCAAATCATGTTTTTTTTTTTTTTTTTTTAACGGCAAATTTATTATAAGACTAGAAAGAAGCTAGAGAATTACAAAGAAATGGAACTAGGACATTTGATCCAAGAGATCCAATCAAAGTTACTTTTACATCTACTAGAACACCAAGTATAAGACAACAAGACAATCTCGTCAAAAAGTAAATCCAATCGCGGTTGAGAGCTTCCAAACAGCACTTGATTACGGAATTTCCAAATCACCCACCACATGACATAAAAGACTCCTTCTAACACACTTTTCCTCCCTTTAGAGAGACGAAGAGCATTGAACCAAGAAAGTCAATCAACATAAGACATACATTCCTGAATATCCAACTCCCACCAACTAGCAACTTTAAGCAAAAGATGACGAGCCACATTACACGAAAAAAGAAGATGTGAGGAAGTCTCTCCAGCACAACTACATATGGGGCAAAGGATGTTAGCAAATCATGTTAGACGTTAAAGAAACAAAAGATCAAATATAAAGAACATAACTTACAGGAATTATAAAACCAAACTTTATGCCCAACAACAAAAATTGGAGTCAATTTTGGGTAAGGATGTTGTTTATATTTTACATTTTCATACATGTAAAAGAAACTTAATGTTCGGCAAAACTGTGTAGGAAAGCTTCTTATGGCCCCATATTTTTGGAAAAAAAATAAGTGAAAAGAAATAGAAGGTAATTTATTAGGAAGAAATGGAAAAAACCTGGAACAAGAACAGCGACAAGAAACAAGTTTTGTTATTAGTGTTCTCTTCTCAACTCTGTTTTATGAAGAGTTCATTACTTTTATTTTCCATCCATGTCGGACAAGCAGATTCAAAACTATGTAACCTGAATGAAAATCTTGAAATCCAGCCCTTCATCATATATTGGTAAACATAAAACAAGAAAAAATGAGAGTTGATTTTCATGATGATTATTATGGTTTGAGAATTGCAAACTTACAAAAAATGATCAACATTTTAAACCATACAGAAACCTCAACAAAGGCCTAGCTTCAAACCAATATTTACGTATGCCCTTTGTCATGACTTGTCAATTCATATCCTACGATATCATTACAGAACATTTCGCAGCAAAACTTGGTAGGACAATGGTAATCCCATTAGGTCTAACCTTGTTCGAAAAATCCATTTAATATGCTATATTCTCCCCGTGTTAAAAAGCCAACATAGTCTCTCAAATTCAGTTTCTCAGAGGCTACTACTAATCTACTATCCCAACACCATATGCTTCGATCATCTACTCAAATCTATCTAGCAATAAGTAGTGTCTGGTCTAGTACGTCTTTTTTGTTTTTGCTAAGTCGAATAATGTAATACAAAGATACCAATAACTCAACGGCCGTTTTCTCTTCACGGGTCTCTTCTAGTGGTTATGGTCCCTGTGGCCTGCCCGTTTGGACGGTTTAATTCGGGGCTTCGAATTTCAAGTGTGGTGCCGTTCTAAAAAAAAGTTAATTAATATTCATTACTCGTTATGATGTTATATTTCCTCTAAGTATCTAACTACTAGGAATATTTATTTGATATCATACGGGTTGATTGGCACATACAAGTTTCTGATGATGACATCTTTGGATCCGGGCTTAACCAATAGGGAAAACGGTTCACTTTGAGCTTGCAATCACGCTCTTGTGGTGCACCGTCTATTTGAGCCTTTATGGTGATGTACTTGTTTGGAACCTCTATTAGCAATTGGTGAATGACCAAAAATGGATGTAACTTCTAGTTACAAAAACATATGAGTCATTAAATGATAATGCATGTAGAAGAAAAGGTATGAATTTTGGTTGGAAATACTACGTAAATTGCACTCTTGTTTCAAAAATATTAATAGCAACTTGTATCCTGGTTAGTGGAAAAAATAACATAAAATAGACAACAAACAAGTTTTTGTTACCTAACTTATTTTATTACATGTGTAAATTACACTTGACGTTATAAAGAATTGAGTAAATTGCATTTTTGGTCCCTATGGTTTGGCCAAATTGCAGGTTTGGTCCTTATCTTTTCGAAAATGCACCGGTGGTCCTCATTTTAAAGTTTTGGTTGCATGTTTAGTCCCTGACCAAAGTTAAATGACTAAAACACCCTTTGTCTTATTCCTTTTGAATATTTAAATGAGTATTTCTTTTATTTTATTTTAATTTCTAATTTAAATTAAATATTTTTTTATAACTTTTAATACAATACCAATCACACCCAAACACAATATATCCATTAACAACATCACTATCCACCATACACCTTTTGTCCTCTCATCACCACCATCATACCCCCGTCACCATCAGCCACCACTTCAAACCCCACCACCACAGCCACCACCATCATACCCCTCTAAACCACTCATTGTCACACACCCCTACTTCTAAGCCTACACCACCACTTACAACACTCTAACAACAACAACTCTACTGCCATTCGACATTACCAATAAATTTGACATACAAAATTTTAATTAACAAATTTATTCATAATAAAAACAATGAAAAGTATTGTTCTTACAAACTGGATCGATTTGATAAGAACACTGAATATCAAGAAGTCCAATTGGAGGAGACTCAGAACGAATTGGTGAAAGTAAACACTTGGAGAACCTTCCTTATGCTTCGATTAACAAAGCCCCTCACCCAATTTCAAAAAGCCCTATGATTTGCCAAACCTTAATTTTTGAATTTGTGACATTTGTGTGGTGATGATGAACCTGTGAAAAACGAACTCTTGTTTATACACAAGGATTTGGGTAGAAGACAACTCTCTTTCTTGACCTCCATAGCTATGAGTTTCTCCTTTTAGCTCACGTCAATGTCCACAGATTGGGAAGAGAGACATGTGGGATGAAGGGCAAAGGAAGCAGAAAAAGAAGAAAGTGACAATTCATTTGGAACGTGGGGAGTAATATATTTTTGAGTAAATTGCATTTGGAGCTGTTTGATGGATTATTTTTCTTGTTAGAGTAGTTTTTTGTTTTGAGTTGTTGAGGATGATGATGATTATATATTGTGTTATGAATTTGTGTCTTTTTTTTTTTTTTTTTTTTTTGTGCGCGTTTTTATTATAAAAGAATAAGAGAAATGTGAATAAAAAATATAAACTAATGGGAAAATAAAAGACCAAGGGTATTTTTGTCATTCAGCTTTGGGCTGGGACAAAACATGCAACCAAAACTTTAAAATGAGGACCAGGGACCAAAAATGCAATTTACTCTAAAGAATTCATAAAATTTATTTTCCATCGATGTGGGTCAAGGTGTTGAAGTAGTAAATTAACCACTCATGAAAGACACCAAGCAAACGTAAGATCGCTAAGTTAATTAAAAAGCATGTAACCTTATATATTGAAATGCTTGAAACTTATCCCCTATCTTTCGTAGTCTATTAATTTTCTTGGGGTAAAAGGATTGTACCCGGAAAATATATTTATAAAAGAATAATATGAGTTAGTACATGTAAGAGTGGCGATGAACCACTCTTAAAAACTAGAACAATGTGCCATGAATAGGCTCATACGCACAACAACCAAGAGAAACAAAAGACCTAGAGTACAATAGAAAAGAAAATTAATGAAAAAACTAATCGCCTCTAGATCATGACCAGTAAAATGCGATTACTCCTCAATTGCTAGCTTCCAGTTTTCCTTCATTCTATCCACCCGAGCACTTTTCTTGAATCTTATGGATGCAAGCTTTAATCTTACCGTGTCAATCACAACGCTTGTAACATGCTCCGGATTCCTTTCACCTTTTGTATGGATTCGATTGTTCCTCTATTGCCACACAAAGTACGAACTTGGTTTTGGTAAGGATGCTATTTTATATTTTACATTTTTGTACTTGTTTAAGAAGCCTAATATTCGACAAAACTGTGTAGGAAAGTTTCTTATACATACTCAAAATCAGATACGAAAGAAACCAATTTAGTTTTAATTTGATTATCCTATTCATAAGTATTTTTTAACAATAAATTTATATTAGATCGGGTAATCCTTCTTTTGTCAATAAAGGCCTCATTGTAACCTATATATGCGGGGCCCTTTTTATGTTTGGTGCTACTTGTTACCCATAAATGAAAATCAACAAAACTAGTTCCAAAAATCCTAGACCTTAATAACAGGTTTAAGCCTAAAATAGATTTTGTAGTGTCGGGTTGTGAAAACGAGCTTAGTGACAACCAGTCATAGGGCCGACGAACGGTTGGGAATCTGAAATGCCAACTCGAAACTACGTACAAAACAAAAGAACCAACTCGAATATAATTATCCTGCTAGAGTGGCCTGGTTCAAAGTTTTTAATTACTTAGAAGTTAAAGAATACTAGCTAGATACTAATTTAGTTCAAGAGAATAACTCATACGACGCTACGAAAGAAGTATGTGAGTTGTGGATGTCACGTCTTAGTACAAAGTTGAAGTTAAGTACGTACTAATGTTTTTGTATACTAGCTTAATCGTCACAAAACCTGAACCATCTTTTTCCCAAATTTGTGGCTACGAAATAGTCCAACAAAAGTAGAAGAAACACTTTCGAGACCGACTGAGTATCTTCGGGTCAGGTACATGCATCATCCTTGCATGAATGAGAGTAATGAATCTTTCGTCGAGACAAACTTTGGTAATAAACTCAAGTAATCCATAGCCAAGAGACCTGTTAAAATGGTACAGAACAATATCAATAATCACCCAACCAACCACCCCTTGGTGATAATCTCTTATTATAACGATAAACACAGTAGATTAGTCTCCAACACGGATGCTAACCAATACAGATACAAAGAAAGATTGTTGTCCCTCTAATAGGTGCAACAATGAAATACAACTACTCACACACTAAAACCAAACCAAAGATCAAGATGATCTATAATACGTTTACAACAGTAAACAACCCAGAAACCAAAGAAACCCAAATGAATAACAACCAGACTTGTATGTGAAACCTTGAGAGAATATTGAGAGAGAGTTATCAAACCCTAGCTGAGAAGAATCAATATATAGCCAAAGATATTACACATTCAACCCTGCACAAATGAAACTTAACAAACAGCATCCAAAGTATTAGAGTTAGAAATATTAGTATAGAAATGTTACATAAAATACCCCTGAAGGTTCAACTGTTTGATAAAGATATTTCTATACTTTCAACACCCCCTCTCAAACTGATGAACACGCAAAACGATTAATCATACCAAGATTTCAAACCATAACACCATGCTGAACAGACCCAAGAGCTTTAGTTAAAACATCGCAGTTTGACTTTTTAGAGTCAACTTTAACAGTTTTAATCAAACCAGATGCAACCTTTTCTCTAACTAAATGCACATCAATATCAAAGTGCTTAGTTTTTTCATGCATCACAGGATTAGCAAGCAATTTGTATAGCGACTTTGTTATCACAAAACAACTCAATTTGGCAACAATTGTTCAGTAACACCCAAGTCCTTTAATACTTTAAGAATCCACATAACCTCACATGTAGTAGAGGCCATACATCTATACTCAAAGCCTCAGTGAAGATTTGGACAAAGTAGCTTGTTTCTTACTCTTCCAAGAAACCAAGTTACCATTTACAAAAACACAATATCCGACAGACTTTCTAGTCATAGGACATTTAGCCCAATCGAATCAAAAGCGAACTTTAAAACTTTGATTATTCTTACTAAAATGCAGACCATTACCAGGTGCAAGCTTAAGATACTTTAACAACCTTAAGCCAATATTAAAATGAGATTTTAAAGGAGAATGCATATATTGACTTAAGCAGTGCACAACATAAGAAATATCAGGTCTAGTCATAGTAAGATATATCAACTTCCCAACAAGTTTCTGATAACTAGTAATATTTTTCAACTTTTTATCATCACTAGTTTCTTTATGATTCAAAACAATATTTTCAGGCAAAGGAGTTAACACAGGTCTACAACCAAGTAAACCATAATCATTTAACAACTCAAGACAATATTTCCTTTGATTTAAGCACAAACCTTTATCAGTTTTTAAAACTTCAATTCCAAGAAAATATTTTAGTTCTCCTAAGTCTTTGATTTTAAACTTATTTTTCAGAAAAGTTTTAAAATTCTCAATCTCATTTTCATTATTACCGTGATCACCGGATCATCAACATAAACAAGTAAGTACAGAATAGAACTTCCCTTAGTTTTAACAAACAAGGAATGATCATTTTTAGACTGCCAAATTCGCTTCAAACGGGGCTTGAGACAACTTAAGATTCCATTGTCTTGGAGCCTGCTTTTAGACCATAAAGAGACTTTTTAATCTGCAAACTTTATTATTGTTTTCTCGGAAACAAACCGGTGGAGGCAACATATAAACCTCTTCATTTAAGTCACCATATAGAAAAGCATTGTTAATATCCATTTGAAATATTTTCCAATCATTTTGAACAGCAATGCTCAATAAACACCTAACAGTACCCATTTTAACCACGGGACTAAAAAGTCTCATCATAATCAAACCCATATTTTTGACTGTAACCCTTAGCCACAACTCTAGCTTTATATCTTTCAATCTCTCCATTAGATTTCAATTTAAGTTTCCAAACCCATTTAGACCCAATAGGAATTCTTCCTTCCGGAAGATCAACTTCTTCCCAAGTATCATTTTCATATAAAGCAACTAACTCATCATTCATAGCATTTTTCCAATTTATGTCCTGTGAAGCTTCCTCATAAGAAGAAGGTTCACATGACTTATTCATGTTAGCAACAAAACAACAATTATCTGTACTTAACCAAGTATGGTTAGCATACTTATTTAGACCATACTTAATTTTAGAATCAAGCACATAATCATTCAATTTAGTAGGCAACTTAGAAGATCTACTAGACCTTCTATAACTAGTAGTTCCTTCATCAGTTTGACTTTGAACAACATTTTGAAAACTAGGCACATCCGTTTTCGAGATAACATTTCCTCGAATTATTATTATCATCTACAGGAGTTGCAAAACTAGGCATATCTGATTGCTGTGGTGGATCAGAATTAAGAATCTGTTCTAAAACAATATCCTGATCAACATCCACTATCCTATCAGATTCACCTAGATTACCTTCTCTACCTACAGATGTTACATCAATATCCTCTGTTTCATCATTGGGAGAGGGACTAGGAGTTCTGGTTTTTGACTCAAAATTATCAAAAAAATTTAAAGTGTTAAACATCAAGTGGATCATTTGAAGAACCGCATCTGTTTCATTTTATATGGAAAAATAGTCTCATAAAACTTAACATCTCTTGAGTATAAAACTGATCTATTTTCCGGACTTAACAATTTGTAAGCTTTCTTTCTACTGGCATACCCAATCAAAACACATTTTTCAGATTTTTCAGAAAACTTATCAGACTCTTTTAAAATAGTAGCATAACAAAGACACCCAAAACTCCTAAGATGTGCCAAACTAGGTTCTCTTCCATAAACCAAAGAAAGAGGAGATTTTCCATTCAAAACAGACGAATGTAACTTGTTAATCAAGTAAGTAGCAATCAAAACACATTTAGACCAAAACACAAGAGGAACCCCCAAACATAAGACTTCTAGCTACATTAAGCAGATGCCTATGTTTCCTTTCAACAATACCATTCATTGAGGGGTATATGCTACACTAGTTTGATGAATAATACCCATTGTATCAAGAAATTCACCCATTTTATTATTAACAAATTCATTACCATTATCGAATCGACAATTTTAATTTTCTTATTAAACTGATTCAAGACCATCTTAAAGAAACTTTGAAACATCTCAAAAAACTCATGTTTTCCTTTTAGCATATACACCCAAACAATCTACTAGTCATCAACAATAAATAAAAATATCTAAAACCTTCCCTGCTAACCACCTTATAAGGCCCCCATACATCAAGATGTATAAGGTCACCCAAAAGCAGATGTTTTATGTTCACTTAGAGGAAATGGATCCCTTGTTTGTTTAGCCTTATGACAAACATCACAAGGTGCTCCATGATCAATATTAGTTAATTTTAAAGAACCTTTTAAAAGTTTCAAAACTGGGTTAGCGGGATGTCCCAATCTACTATGCCAAACATCTTTAGAAACAAAACAACTAAAACACTCACTATTAGACACAAAGCGAGGAAACTTCAGACTTATCAAACAAATACAAACCAGGACTCACTACAGGTCCCAGACCCTCTCGATTCAAATCTGAATATAGCATTTAGTCTCATCAAAACCAACTCTCAACTTACTATCTTTAATCAACTTATTACGGTACATAAGACTAACACAATATTCAGGAACAACAAGCACATCAAACAAAACCACATTATCATTAAGTTTTAAGTTACCAACATGAGTAACTTTAGCAAGAGTACCATTAGGATGTCCCACAGTAATTTTCAAATCAGATATATCAACCAAATTATGCATATTAAGAAAACTATTAGTTAAATGTCGATTAGCCCCGAATCAATTATCCATCCAAGATGGTAATTAACCCCATTCAACTTAATATTAGCACCAAAAAATCTATAAAAATGTTGCCGATTAAAGAAAACACAAGTTAAAAAGAACAAGAATCCCTACCGCCATGTTAGCATGAGCAGAGGATCTGGTTTATCATTCAACAAGCTTAACAACTTCATAACCCGTTTTCATTACTCGAGACATACTTCCGAACAATTCTTAGAGCCATTATTAACAACAGAGGCACTTCTAACATCATTGTTTCTATTAAAGTTATTAGCAAGTTTCAGATTAGGATTCTTTTTAAAACCAGGAGGATAACCAATAACTTCAAAACATCTATCAATAGTATGACCTTTCAAACCACAATGAGTACAAAGTAAACTATCATAATTTCCCTGTTATTAGACCCGAATTGTTATTATCGCTTGTTTTTCTCCAACTAGTATTCTTATTATCATAAGTCTTAGAAACAAAAGCGTAAACACGAGCTTTCTCGGTTTTAACAGCTTGTGGTTGGAACCCTCTATGGGATTCTTCCATGATACAATGACAAAAGCATCTTTGACTTGTGAAGGATTTCCCTAGTCAAAGAGTACTTCTTATGGGTTGATAAATGTCATCAAGACCCATAAGGAACTGCATCAATTTTAACAACTTCCCATGATCAACAAGTTCTTGTCTAACCTCACAAACACAATCAGCAACTTAGTAGAATATCAAACTCTCTCCACAAAGAATTCAACTTATGATAATACTTTCGGATCGATATGCGTAAACCACCGTTTAACACTATTAATCTTTTGAAAACAGTTAAAACCACAGAACCATCAAGTCTATCATATGTATCTTTTAAATCTCTCAAACAAAGAAGCATTATCGAAAAAAACATGTCCAAGATACACATCTTGAGTTAAAGAACTCAAGATCCAATTAAGCACCACTGCATTCCATCTGTCCCACTGGGCTTCCAGCAAGGGACTTGCAGCATAAGCAGTTCTAAGACAAGTACCATCAAGAAACCCCATCTTATTTTTAATTTGCATAGCAAGTTTTATAGCACTAGCCCAAACTCTATAGTTCTCTACACCAACCAGTTTAATACTAACAACAGATGCACAATTAGAATCATTAGGATGCAAATGCAGAGGATTACTCTGATCAAGACTACTAATCATGATAGCCATTATGACAGAAAGAGAAACAGAAACACAAACTAAAAAACAAACAATCAAACAGATATACTAAGAAACAACAAAAACTACCAAACATAAACTAAACCAAGAACACACACCCAGGACTAACTTAGCCCAAGCCAATAAGCTGTGATTGACCAGAGCAGGTATTCACACCTCTCAAGAAGGCATATCAAGAAGTTAGTCAATCCGTTTACGCCCACTAAACTCAGAACTAGTCAATCCTAAAGGAAAAGAAAATAAGCCTTACAGTGCGTAAAAGATGAAACCAGCAGCGGAAAAGTAACAATCAATAGCCCAAGAACCACAAGATTCCCAGAATACAAGAAACCCCAAATTAAAAAATTAGGGTTTCTTCCAATCGTACCAAGAAACCAACAATCCAACTTCCCAAACCACCAAAAATTAGGGTTTCAAGAAAAAACCCTAAAAAACCAATCGAACTCACAACTCTTCAATTAGTCCAAGAATCACCAAGAGATCAAGCAAACTATCAACCTAGAGCTCTGATACCATGTTAAAATGGTACAGAACAATATCAATAATCACCCAACCAACCACCCCTTGGTGATAATCTCTTATTATAACGATAAACACAGTAGATTAGTCTCCAACACGGATGCTAACCAATACAGATACAAAGAAAGATTGGTGTCCCTCTAATAGGTGCAACAATGAAATACAACTACTCACACACTAAAACCAAACCAAAGATCAAGATGATCTATAATACGTTTACAACAAGAAACAACCCGAAACCAAAGAAACCCAAATGAATAACAACCAGACTTGTATGTGAAACCTTGAGAGAATATTGAGAGAGAGTTATCAAACCCTAGCTGAGAAGAATCAATATATAGCCAAAGATATTACACATTCAACCCTGCACAAATGAAACTTAACAAACAACATCCAAAGTATTAGAGTTAGAAATATTAGTATAGAAATGTTACATAAAATACCCCTGAAGGTTCAACTGTTTGATAAAGATATTTCTATACTTTCAACAAGACCTTAATTAATAGTGACTCTTTTGGATATGACATCTAGCATACATTATAAATATATATACATCCGGTGTAGCAGGTTCATTATACATATATGATAGCAACTAACAACTAAAATAGCTCTATCATATTAAAAGTAGTGTTAGCAAGTGTGGTTAAATGAAACCGAAACTAAACAGATTTTGATCTTTTTTAGCATATTCTACTTTTTAAAATGTTTCATTTGTATCATCGTTTTGGGCATAAAGTCAAAATGTTTGGTTTTGTTATGGTCTTAGTATGTAGAATACTTGAATTATTAAGACGTTCGTTTCTTTATCAATTAAGAAATGAACAATTTAACGTGTCTTAAATGGTTTTACTTGGTGAACTGAAAATAAGAAATCTAGCTTATGTATATATGTTATAATCTTTTTTTTAAGTAATTATAAAGATGAAACTCCCATCACTTTTTAATACTAATTATACTCAGTTTTACATGTTACTGAAAAAGAGTTAAGTGAAAAGAAATACTCGACTCGTGTTCTTGTTATATACTCGGTTTTACAAGTTACTAAAAAAGTCATGTTCTTGTTATATACTCGGTTTTACAAGTTACTAAAAAAGAGTTAAGTGAAAAGAAATAATCCGAGATAGAATAAAGTAAAGAGGAAAAAATAAACATAAAAATCAAAACAAGAAATGATAGGACAAACAAGTTTAATAGTGTAATTGTTGTTCCTAGTAAACCTATTTGTAATACTCAAGCTTTTAAGATGCTCATTGCTTTAACTTTCTAACAATGTGGGAAAAAAGCACTTGAAAAAAATTAACATGTCATGTTGAAAAGGATGTTGGTTTATGTTTTACATTTACGTATCTATATGAAAACGTAATGTTTGACAAAACCGTGTATGAAACTTTCTTATGCATATATTCAAAACCAGATGAACAATTTAGACTTCACCTGATTATCGTTTATCATTAGTGTTATCTAAAATACTAAAAGTATACTATTCGTGTTTGGGTCATATTTCTTATGTCTTCACATATAATCAAGAGTAAACTACACCATTCATTCTTGTGGTATACGTTGACCATCAAGTCTCATCCTTTGAACAAAAAAATTGCACCGTTGGTCCTTAAGTGGGAAACGTTATACACCATTGGTACTTCACTCTAACAGTCTTCACTAACGCTCGTTAATTGTCCACATGTGATACCCACGTGAGGGTATTTTAGTCCTTTTACCCTTTACTTTTTAACTTTATCTTCTTATTTTAATTAACTTCATTTCCAGCCATCACCACACATCAACATCTCCAACAATCTTCATCTTCTTTATATATTCATCTTCATCACCACCATTATCACCTTCACAATCCCCAAAATCAACACCCAAGAACACTGTACCAAAACCTACAAATCCCAATCACCTACCACCATCATGTTTACATAGATCTAACATAACCAACAACATTACTCCATTGACCGACCACTGTGCGTTCATGCTACCACTGCCATCCCATACCGCCATACAACTGTCACCGCCATCACTAGAGCCACCACGTCGCCACCACCATCATCTACACACAACATAACCCACCACACCACCACATCTTGACGATAAAACCCATTTGTAGGTACAAGTGTTAAAATATACTAAAGTGATAAAACCCACTTCAATGTCAACAATAATGGCGATTTTCACCAGATCCGTGATCCGAGTCTTGCGTCTCTCACAAACCGATACAAACACACCGTGACGCACCCTAGATGGGGCTCACGATGGTGGTCCGAGACAAGCGAGGAAAACACCACTTGTGGTGGTTTCTTTCCAGCCGAGAACAAACACACCCAATTTGTTTCAAGGTGATTACAAGTAACCAATCCAAAGCATGACTAGTCGGGTTTTGACCCGTAACCCGTACGTGTTTAAACGAATACCCTTTGAACCCAAACTTTTTAAATACTTCGATCAAAACCCAAACCAAACTTTTTAAATACTTCGATCTACCCGTGTCTTACCCTGAAAGTGGAAGGAGAGGCAGTGGTGATGATGGTTGCGTGGTTGAAGTGGTGATGGTGATCTGATAGTGGGGTGGTGGTGATACAGGAGAGGGAAGAGAGAAGACTTATTCTTCTCTTTTTCTTCTTTTTGATACAAATGAGAAGGAAGCAGATATGTATAATAGGAAAATACAGATTTTAATGATGGCGGTTTGATTAAAAAAAGAGTATTGTATTTGGTTGTTTTAAGAGTAAGCTTTTTTGGATGGAAATATGCTTTTGTGTTTATATGATTGTGTATATATATGTGTGTTTGGATGGAAATATGTTCTGTGGTGCGTGATGATTCTGGAGAATGTGGAGTTTGTGTTGATGAATAAGTGGAGAAGATGAAGTAGAGAGAGAAGTAATCAAAAGACCAAAATACCCCTGCTTGTGTAGATTTAACGCCCGTTACTCACGCCAGTTAGGGTGAGGGACCAACGCTGAGTAACGTTTCCCATTTAAGGACCAACAGTGCAATTTTTTTGATCAATGGACGAAACTTGATGGTCAACGTATACCACAACGACGAATTGTGTAGTTTACTCTATAATCAAATATATAACATAAAGTTTTTTTTTAATATTTTCATGAATTGAACACGTACATTTTTTCAAATCAAAATATTTCGTTGTTAGAAAGCCAACAACATACCATCCTTTACAGATTTAGAATTCCCAGAGGCAACTACTTTCCCGACACCATATGCATCGATCACCTACACGAATTTATTCAACTATAAGCAGCTTTATATTTAGAAATTTCTTTTAAATTTAAAAATTTAATACAAATATACTAATAAATCAACGATCATTAAGCTCACTGAAATTTGTGCAGTAATCTCTAAAGCTCTTTGAAAACTACTAGGGATTTTCATTCGATTGATATCACACACGTCGACTGACACATACAAGTTTTTGATGATGACATCTTTAGATCCATGCTTAACCAATACGGAAAACTGTTTCTAGCTCAAAATCACTATCTTGTGGTACACTGTCTCTTTGAGCCTTTATGGTTATGTACTTGTTTATAACCTCCATTAACAAGTGTTGAATGAGGAAATATCGATATAACTTAGAAGTTGCAAAAAGAAAAAAGATATGAGCCTTTGAATAATGATCTTGGCAGAAGACAATGCACCAAATCACTACCTTTTAACTACAATACAGGGAAAATATGGTAGAAAATAATAATCAAAATAGCTCTATTATTATAAAAATAGTATTAGCAGCTTATTTTGTAATGAATTAAACCAAACTTAACAGATTTTGATCGTTTTTAGCACATCGGATAGTTAACAGGTTCGGTTTTGGTTTCTAAATAGTTTTGTGTTGCATATGTATCATGTTTTTGGGCATGAAGTTCAAATGTTTGGTTTTGTGCTTCATGCATGTTTTTGGCATATCGAATTGATAAGGCGTTCATTGTGTTTTATTTGAATCTTGGGTTTTTAGGTTTAAACCATTTGAGCCCATTCATAAACAAAGTATGTAAGTGCAATATTTGTTTTTTGTCCGTAATGTTTTTGGGCTTGTAATCCACACTTCATAGTTATCACTTGTGTTCTTATTATATACTAGGTTTTACATGTTACTAAAGAAGATTAATGAAAATATATATATAAAAATGATAACAGAGTTATCACAACAACGAAGTTTTGTTATAACTACCCAATTATCATGTAGTGCAACGAAGTTTTGTTATAACTACCCAAATATAATGTAGTGCATTGTTGACACCCGAGGTTATAAAGTGTTCATTACTTTTACTTTCTAAGTGTTGAAGATATTAAGCATTATCTCTCATAGTCAAGAAATAGAAGGACTGAAGTTGTGTTATTTAGAAGTTCAAGGGTATTAGGAGATAAATCAATTCTAGCAGCTATAAAAGCTCAAGTCAAAGCTTGAAGACTTCATTATACCAAATATCGTCTGTGTGAAATATCTTCTCTCTTCTTGTTCTCCAAGGTAGAAGAGAAACCCTAGTTTTGTGTATAGTTTTAGTTGCTCTTTCTCTTGTATTGTAAACCGCTATACTTAGCTTTTGATTAATAATAAGAGTGAGCCAAGGGGTGGTTGGTCGGGTTCACTATCAAAATTGTTGTTTGTGTTAAAATTACTTTGGTTTTATAAATTTCTACATGGTATCAGAGCCAGGTTGCTCTATACCAAAGTGATTTTAAACGATTGTAACGTTTTTGTTAAAACTAGGGTTTCTCAAAATTTGGGGGTTTTGGTCTATTGGTGTAGATCTTGTGTGTCTGAGTGTTGATATTGATTTCTTGATATCAGATCTTTAAGATCTGAAGGGTAATTGCATAATCTCAAAAATTAGGGTTTCTTGATTTTTGGGGGTTCTTTGTTCCTGGTGGTTTTTTACTAATTACTTCTTGATTTTATAATCTTGTGAGTTAATTAGTTGTCGGATTGTGTTAATTTGGTTTTTTAATCAAATTAGTTAAAAATTAGGGTTTACTGTATCAAACCCTAATTCAGGTTATTTTGGTTTGATTCATTTAATAATCTGACTAGTTTTGATTATAATTTTAAGTTTCTTGAAACAAAACCAAAACCCTAAAATAATTTTTAGGGTTTTGTTAAGTCAGATTGTTGATCTTTCAATTGTAATTGTCTAATTGTATTGTTTCTTGTTCTTTTTCAGGTTGTTGTTCCGCTATGCTGTTATTGATATTGGATCTTCTTGATCCTGGTTCTTGGATATTTGTTTGGAAGCTTGCGTTGTTGTAACACCTCTCTCTCCCTCTTTTAGGTTTTTTTCTTAGGTTTTTTATTGGTTAGGATTGTGGTGGTTGAGTAGATCAAGGGATTTGTTTGTTGGAGTTGGTTGAGACTGTTTGGTGGTTAATTGTGATTGAGGAGTTACAAGGTGTTGCTGTTTTTCTGGTTCTTGTTTGTGTTGTTATTATTGTTTCTTTCTGTTTTTCATTATGGTTGATGGTAATGAAGATAGGGGCAAGGGTCCTCAAGGGGGAAGTAGTGAATTAAAACTGGATATATATGACCCATTATATTTACATCCTCAAGACATTGGTGCTCAGTTGATTACCTTCAAACTTGAAGGTACTGAGAACTATAAGGTCAGGTCAGCTGCTGTGCAGCTGGCTTTACATACTAGAAACAAACTTGGTTTTATTAATGGGAAATGTCTTAGAGATCCCACTGATGCTCTATATCAGACACAATGGGATAGGTGTAATTCTGTGGTTTTATCTTGGATTCTTGGTTGTATTTCACAAGATCTTTATAAAGGTCAAGTGTTTTCTGTTAATGCTAAATCTGTATGGGATGAATTAAGTGAAACTTATAATAAAGAGGATGGATCTGTGATATATAATCTGCATCATAAAATACATACTTTAACTCAATCTGGAATGAGTCTTTCAGAGTATTATCATGAGTTTAATCCATTATGGAGACAGTTTGACTCTCTTGTTGATCTGCCTACATGCATTTGTGAAATAGCCCCCACTTTGAAAAAGCATTCAGATCTTTTGAGACTGATGCAATTTCTTATGGGTCTTGATGATAGTTTTAGCTCTGTTAGAAGTCTCATTCTCACTACTGATCCTTTACCTGATGTTAAGTCTGCTTTTGCTACTTTATCTAGAGATGAGTCTCACATGATTAATCATGTTGCTAATAAATCTGTTAAAAATGAGTCAGCAGCCTTTGCTGCTAGATCTTTTACTAGTAATAATCATAATAATAACTGGAATTATAATAAGAACACTAATAATAACAACAAAAGGTTTGGCAGGGTGTCAAAATTTGTCTGCAAGCATTGTAATATGACATGTCATACTATTGATAGGTGTTTTGAATTGGTTGGCTATCCACCTGGTTTTGTTAAAAAAGGCAATGTTAATAATGTGGTTGAAAATAAGACTGATACTAGCAAGAGTACTACTCATACTCTTACTAGAGATCAGTATAACAGATTAATGGCTTTACTTAGTGGTTCAGGTGATACTAGCAAGGCTCATGCTAGTGTTGCTGGTACTATTATTGCTTCCAGTTGTGTGATTAGTTTCTTTACTTGCAGATTTTTTAATTTTAACTCTAATATAAGTACCTATAGTACTTATATTGGGTGGATCATTGACTCAGGATCAAGTCAACATATCACTTTTAGTGCTACTCATCTTTATGATATAATGGATGTTTCTCACTTAAATCTTACAGTTGCACATCCCAATGGGACAGTTGCACAGGTTAAACAAATCGGAAGTTTTAAGTTTGGAAATAATATTGTTTTAAAAGATGTGTTGGTTGTTCCTGGGTATCATGTGTGTTTGTTATCTGTTCATAAATTGTCTAAAGATAATCAGGTGGTTGTCCGTTTTAATGATAAAGTTTATAAAATTCAGGATTTAACTCAAAGGTTCCTGATGGGGACTGGTAGTCAAAAAGGTGGTCTTTATTTTTTAGATGAAGGTAAGAGGGTTAATAATAGTAATATTGAGAGTTGTATTATGTCAAATTGTATTTGGCATAATAGGCTTGGACACCCCTCTGATCATGTGTTAACTGTGCTTAAAAGTAAACTAAAAGATATTAAGAGTACTAGTTCTGAACCTTGTGAGATATGTCATAAAGCTAAACAAACAAGAGAACCATTTCCTTTAAGTAATCATAAAACTAAACATATGGGTGATCTTGTTCATTTAGATGTGTGGGGACCATATAAGGTGACTAGTAGAGAAGGTGTTAAGTACTTTCTTCAGTAGTTGATGACTACACCCGTTTGGGTGTATATGATGAAAAGCAAAACTGAAGTTTTTGATCATATTAATAGTTTTTATAATCTCATTAAAAATCAGTTTGAAAAAACTATTAAAGTTTTTAGAAGTGACAATGGGACAGAATTTGTAAATAAAAGATTTGAAGTGTTTTTGTCTAACAATGGTATTTTACATCAGACTTCTTGTCCTTATACACCTCAACAAAATGGTGTAGCTGAGAGAAAACATAGGCATTTCATGAACATCGCTAGAGCCCTCATGTTTCAGGGGGTTACCTTTGAACATGTGGATGAGTCTATTCTAACCGCAACTTACCTTATTAACAAGGTTGCCAAGCTGCGTGTTGTCCGGAAAGGTCCTTTTGAAATGGTGTATAATATTGAACCTAATCTGTTGAATCTAAAATGTTTTGGCTGCTTATGTTTTTCAATTGTTTTAAATGAATCTGATAAGTTTGCATCCAGATCTGATAAATGTGTGTTTGTTGGATATGCTTTTGATAAAAAAGGATACAAACTTTTCAACATTGATCAAAAGAAGTTTATGTTTTCAAGAGATGTAAAATTTTATGAGACTGTGTTTCCATTTAAGAATACATCTTTCTCTAAAGATTTTGTGTTTAATGACAATGGAATAAATACTTTAAATTTCTTTGATCAAGATTTTAATAGCAGTCAAGATAATTTTAGAACCAATGAACCCTATGATGATAACATATGTAGTATAGATGGTAACAACAAATGCACTGAATCTAGTACTCATAAACCTAGTGTCAAGACGTAGAAGATGATGCTAGTGATGATGAGCTTTTACACTCTAAACTCAGAATCGGCTGATACAACCGATGTATATATCAATTTGCCATTGATACAGAGAGAGGATATAGATATAGTTAATGTAGACATCACTAGGAACACTTCTAGTAGGAAGGACACTAGTAATAGTGAATATGCAAATGAAACCGTTGTTTCGATGGTATACGTGGTACTAGTAATGTTGAAGATGGTTATATATCTGAGGGTGAGGATTTAGATATGTTTGGTAAAATGTTTGAGTCACCGTAACCATAGCGGGCACAAACAGCTAAGAACTAGTAGAATGACAAATTTTACCATCTAAGTATAAGGATTTTGTGCTTAATAAAAATCATAAATATGGTATTGATAAAGTTGTTAAATATTCAAATTTAAGTTTTGACAACTTTTTTTTTACATCTAGTCTTAATAAAATATATGAACCTACTACTTATGAAGAAACTGTTAAAGATAGTAGATGGGTAGATGCTATGAATCAAGAAATTGAAGCTTTAAATAGGAATGGTACATGGGAGGTTGTTGAATTACCTGATGGTAGGAAAGCTATAGGCTATAAGTGGGTTTTTAAGGTTAAATACAAAGCTAATGGTGAAGTTGAAAGATATAAAGTTAGATTGGTAGCTAAGGGATATAATCAGAAAGAAGGAATTGATTATGAGGAGACTTTTTCTCCTGTAGTTAAAATTGTCACTATAAGATGTGTTTTAAGTATTGCTGTTAATAATAAATGGCCTTTGTTTCAACTTGATATAAATAATGCTTTCTTATGTGGTGAATTAGAGGAAGATGTTTACATGACTTTGCCAGATGGTTTTTCTGATAAAAATGATAAAAGAGTTTGCAAACTGGTTAAGTCATTGTATGGATTAAAACAAGCCCCTAGAAAATGGAATGAAAAATTAGTGTCTGTGCTTAAAGAAAATGGGTTTATACAAAGTCCTAATGATTTCTCTTTGTTCATTAAAAGTGATAATGATGTTTTGTTAATTTTGTTAGTATATGTTGATGATATTATCATCACTGGAAATAATACGAATGAAATTAACAAGTTTAACAGTTTTTTAAGTTCAAATTTTTTGATTAAAGACTTGGGTAAACTCAAATATTTTCTGGGAATTGAGGTTCTTGATATTGATAATGGGTTTTGTCTTACTCAAAGGAAGTATTGTATTGAGCTTTTAACCTAATTTGGTATGCTTGGTTGTAAGCCTTGTGGTTCTCCTATTGAAACTAATCCTGATAACAAAAAGCTTATTTCTAAATTTGGTGATGATGAACCTTTAACAAGTATAACAAATTATCAAAAACTTGTGGGAAAGTTGATTTACTTAACTCTGACAAGGCCGATATATCTTATGCGTATCATTGTTTAAGTCAAGTAATGCATAAGCCTATGAAATCACATTTGAGGCTTGCCTTTAGAGTTTTAAGATATTTAAAAAATGAACCTGGCCTTGGTATTACTTTTAAAGGAGGTGATGTTAAAAGTATTAAAGTGTTTTTTGATTCAGATTGGGCTAAGTGTAAGGTGACCAGGAGGTCAGTTTCTGGATATAGTGTGTTTCTGGGAAATAATTTGGTTTCCTCGAAAAGTAAAAGCAAGTGTTGTTGCTAGATCCTCAACCTGAGCCGAAGTTCGGCAATGTGTAATGTATGTTGTGAAGTTATGTAGATCACCAAAATTATGGCTGATTTGCATGCTAGTGTGAGATTGCCTGTGAATATGTATTGTGATAACAGTTCTGCTATGCAGATTTCTGTTAATCCTGTGTTACATGAAAGAAGCAAGCATTTTGAGATTGATCTCTATTTTTTGAGAGAAAAAGTGGCTGATGGTTTTATTAAACCAAGAAGGTCGGACCAGGATAATGTTGCGCACTGCTTACTAAGGGTCTCAACATTACTGATCATAACAATTTTTGCAAAGATCTTGGTTTGTTTAATGTATTTCTGTGAGAAGTCCAAGATCAAGCAAAGGATGATGGGGGAGCTTCAGGAAGCTAATGCTTATGGGGGAGTGTTGAAGATATTAAGCATTATCTCTCATAGTCAAGAAATAGAAGGACTGAAGTTGCGTTATTTAGAAGTTCAAGGGTATTATGAGATAAATCAATTCTAGCAGCTATAAAAGCTCAAGTCAAAGCTTGAAGACTTCATTATACCAAATATCGTCTGTGTGAAATATCTTCTCTCTTCTTGTTCTCCGAGTAGAAGAGAAACCCTAGTTTTGTGTATAGTTTTTATCTGCTCTTTCTCTGTGTATTGTAAAACTGCTATACTTAGCTTTTGATTAATAATAAGAGTGAGCCAAGGGGTGGTTGGCTGGGTTCACTATCAAAATTGTTGTTTGTGTTAAAATTACTTTGGTTTTATAAATTTCTACACTAAGAATGTAGGACAAAAGCTTTTGTAACAAATTAACAAATGATGTTAGACATTAAAGTGAAACATAAGATCACCTGTAGATTGATAACCGTATATCCATAATTGAAAAGTTGAAACGCCTGCCCTTTAGCAATTTGTATTAGTTAACTGAAACAAAACTAAACAAATGTGTATATTACTTAACTGCAACCAAACTAAGTAGATTTTGATCGCTTTTAGCATATATATTGGATCGTTAACATATTCACGTTTGGTTCATAAATGGTTTTGTGCTTCATGTGTATTATTTTTTTTGGGTTGTATGACCTTAAAAGATTTAGGTTTCTACATGTTTTGTGCTTCAAGTTTTTGGGCATAAAATTAAAATGATCCTGTGTTATGGAAAAGGTTAATGCACTTTGGTATTGAAAGATGTTCATGGGGATCACCCAACTCATATTTTATTTAAGCACATCAATGAAGTACGAAAATATTACATTGTGATCAATCTACTTTTTTTTTTTGCTACTTATAATGTGTAATGATTTAGTTGAAACCAAAACTACAAAATTTCTGTCAAATTATATCCCAATGTTAAGTTAAAAAAGAAGATTGAGATGCACAACGTCCAAGTTTTGGTTATGGACTTCAATCCCTTAGGTTTGTACATAAATGACACTTGAATTAATAAAGACTTCATTATATTTAGTTTCTATTTATGTGGGACAACTTGTTGAAGTAGTAAAATAACCACTCATGAAAGACAATGAGGAAACATAAGATCACTAAGTAAATTAAAAACCATGTAACGTTAACTGAAAATCTTGAAACTTAACCCCTGCCTTTCGCCTTTCAGATGGCAAAAAAAAATAAAAAATAAATAAAGTTAATTCTGTCCTATAGGTGAATAAATTTCATTACGAGAATTAAGTTAAATTACACCCTGAAATCAGTTATAGGATGGATGAATTGCAGGATAACATATAAAAACCAAGTGGTTGCATTGTCCCCTTTCTTACGACTACATAGCTTTCTAACCATAGTGTTTACAATACTTATAGTGCCCTATAAAGTAAAGTATGGTGGATGCCACGTCCTGATACAAAGTTAAATTTAGCTTGATCGGCACAAAATTGAACTATATTGTTCACAAAATTGCGGCCACGAAAGAATCCAACGAAAGTATAAGGGACACCCACGAGACCGGCTGAGCATCTTCTAATAAAGAACATGCATCATACTTGCACGAATGTGAGTAATGACTTTTTCATCAAGGCAAAACTTGGTAACAAACTCATGTAATCCATAGTTTAGAAACCTCAATAGTGACTCTTTTGTGTATGACATATATTGTTATGAGATGATCCTACAATTTGCAGCTCTATCAAATCACCACCTTTTAACTGAAAACCATGAAAATGGGTAGAAAATAACAATCAAAATAACTCTGTTATTTTATAAATAATGTTAGCAACTTGTATTCTAGTTAAATGAAAACGAAACTAAACAAATTTAGCATATTGAGTCGTTAATAGTTTTGTGGTCCATGTGCTATGTGTATCATGTTTTGGGGTATAAAGTTAAAACGTTCGGTTCTGGTTTACTTTTAGTACGTTAAATTATTATAAGAGGGTCGTCTTCTTTTTCTTTGTGTCTTGGGTTTTTAGGCTAGACCATTTCAGCCCATTGTATTAAGAAAGAAAGTACATAAGTTTAACTGTTCTTGTACACTTGTTTGTTAGAATACTAGGTTCGTTTCATGTGCTTAATGATTTTTGGGCTTCTAATCCACACTTCATATTTATGATTTCAGATGTTACGCACATTGTAAAGTTTTATTTGTAGGGTATCAATTTAAGTTTTGTTATAGTTTATGAAAAAAGAGTTACGTGAAAAGAATACGTTATGAAAAAAGAGTTAGTGAAAATAATATTAAAAAAAAAAAAAAAAAAAAAAATCTAAATACAAGCCGTAACATGCAAGTTTTTGTTACAATGTGTACAAGATCAATTAATATATAAATGACACTTGAAGTTATATAGAGCTCATTACTCTTACTTTCTATCTATATGGGATGGATAAGCTATTGACACTAAAGAAACATAAGATCACAAATTAGATTGTAAACAATATAGGAAACTATCAAAAGTTAACGTTTCACATTTAAGTACCATATTTAGTTTGAATATCTTTCGTCATTAGATTTTTTTTTTTTTGTTTTTTTTTTAAATATATGTGTTTGGGTCATGTCGTCACATATTAATCAAATATATAACAAGTTATCAATCAGCTTCTTTTATTTTCATGAATGAAACACATACATGTCTTATATAAAATGAAAAAAAATCTCAGTTGCAATGTAGGTATTTTCTGCATTTCGATTGCATTATTATAAGATCAAGATTTTAAGCGATATAGAAACCTCTACAAAGGCCTCCAATCGATATAGCAGGTATGCCGAATTGGCCATTTTAAATTTGGTGCTATTTGTAATATGTAAATGAAGATCAACAAATCTAGTTCCAATAAACCAGACTGTATATTCATTACTTGTTTTGATGTTATATTTACTCTAAGTATCTAACTACTATGGGTTTCCATTTGATATCATATGATTCGATTGACACATACAAGTTTCTGATGCTGACATCTTTGGACCGCGCTTAACCAATAGGGAAGACGCTTAACTTTTGAGCTTGAAATTACGCTCTCGTGGTGCACCGTCTATTTGAGACTTTATGGTGATGTACTTGGTGATCTTTAAATGGTAAATGTAAGTAGAAGAAAAGGCATGAAAATCTGGTACGAAATACAGTAACAATTAAAATAGCTTTGTTGTTTAAAAAATTGTACTAGCAACTTGTATCCTAGTTAACTGAAACCAAAACTACTTCTGTTAAATTATGACCCAATGTTAAGTTATAAAAAAGAGTGGAGTGAAAAAAAAAAAACAAATACACAACAAACAAGTTTTTGTATGTGTGTATTCACTGTATTTAAGTATACAAATGACACTTAAAGTTATATATAAGTCATTACATTTACTTTCCATCAATGTGGGACAGGATGTTGAAATATTAAATAAACTCTTAAAGACACTAATAAGGAAACATAAGTAAATTAAAAACCATGTAACCTTAATTGAAAAGCTTGAAACATAACCCCTGCCTTTCGTAGTATATTTGTAAACAAAAACAGCAAAGTTTGGGCGTCGATTTTGGTAAGAATGATGTTTTATATTTTACATTTTCATACACTACTACAAAAATCACTTTGGAGACCCATTCTAAATTAAATCAAGACCAGTTTTTGATATGGTGTGTATGAGGGGGGCTCTCCATGTGAAATATAATAGAGACCGGTTTTTAAACCGGTCTCGATTGCGGTTTTGAGACCGGTTTGATGATTAAAACACGCCTCAAAAACAAAATGGAGACAGGTTTTCGTCTTAAAAACAGGTCTCAAAAACCTAATCTAGACCGGTTTCAAGATGCAAAACCGGTCTTCTTTCTTACTTTAATAATTAAAAAAAAAAATCAACTGTTTCGGATTGCTTATCGAAAATGTTAGCACTTTTAGCAAGAATTCCCAAACAATACCTATAAGTGTATTCAGAAAGCAATCCAAAACAGCTCCTAAGAATCATGCATTTTGTGTAACACAAGTACGTAATATTGAGTTCAAGCAAACCGAAAACATCATTAATAAGTAATCAAGTATACATGGTGGTTAAGCAACATATTGCTGTAAACATCAAATGTTCGAGCCAACCAAATGTGTAAGATATTAGGTAGAACAACAGCTAAAACAAGTTACAATTGACAACCTACGCGAAAGTTGTAATCTCTCGTTTAAGCAGTTGTAGCCATTGATCAAGATCTATAACAGGCTCTTTTAGTTGCACAAAGAATATCCTTAATCTGCAGACATCATAACTAAAAGTTATTGAATGAATATCCACAAAACTTACTTTTTGAATAGCAGTTCGATAACTTAAAACATGAAGGAAAAACAGATTTATAAAATGCTAAGAAACATAACCTGAGGTAAAGCGAGTCTCTATTGACTAGCGGCATACGGCGTAGGTTGACCAACCCCAGCGTTCATGTCAATTATTGATCTTTAATTCTTTATCAGCCAGCTCCCTAAGAAAAAGGTATGCGACTACATAACCTTTATCGACTAGCTCATGACCAAACCATCTCCAAACTTGTATGTAAGTAACATTTTGATCAGTTCTAACAAGTATCACATACCCTATGTGGATTCTTCTCCTTGAACTTGAAGGGTAACATCTAGAGCCTTCACGAACATTAACCTTGTACCGCAGATCTTCAGCCTTCACAAACAGATATGGCCACTTTTAACATCTAGAAACACATTAAAAGCAAAGAGTTAATATTTGCATACCATATTGTTTAGTAATTATTAATCTGGTTTCCTACATCGTGGGTCGGTGTTTGCTTTGGTGATTGTAATTGTGTTGGTATTTAACGATTCTAGTTCTATTACTACGTATTATAATATCCAACCAATTATTAAGTTAAAAAGTGAATTCGATTCACTTTTGTGATAGTCTTTCGAAGCTTGACTATCATTGGTTTGATTATGGGTTAGTTCACCATTCTTTATTGCTTATAAACCCTAGTTTATTACTAGGGTTTAATTAATACGTAGCGATTACGTGGTTTGGCTCGGGTTGTTTTTTTTCTTGTTTCGATTGTGTTCTTTTGGTTAGGGTTGGTTTATTGTCGTGTTGATGGAGGGTGTGTCTAACGTTGATTAGATGCCCGCCTCCTCCGATTAACGAGGAGTAGTTCTCGTACGATGGACAAGTGGAGCCGCCCACTTGGTTCGAGCCCTAGTCATGATGCACCTAATCATGACACGCCTGAGGGTCATGATACTTTATTGAAAATTCATGATATTGAAAGACAAATATTTGAGGGAAAACTTGTTCTTGTGGGTGACGATGGGAAACCATTAAAACCAGCTGTGACTGTGGATGCTACTACTTCTGGGGCTAATCCATTTGAGCAAGCTTTAAGGTGCCGCAGTCACGTAAGGAGCTAGAGGAGATGCTTACTGCTATTGGTTATTATTCAAACCTCCTCATGATAAAGTGTTCCTATGGCTTCTAATGGTAATGCTACTAGTAGTCCTATTAATGTTAATGATAAGGTTGACACGAATGCACATGGGGCTGTTGGTATTGAGAAAGTTGGTGTGTCTGCTTTGAAACAACCTTCTACATCGTATGTTGGTGTTACTTCTACTGAACTTAAGAAACACACGTCAAACTTTCGTAGGTTGGAATGTAATAAGAAAGCTAATGGTGTGGATCTTTCTGTCCCGATGAAAGTGGTTGAAGAGGTGAACTCTAGGTTTGATAATACTTTGTATGGGTATTTCCTTGGTCAACGACTTGCTTTTCCTGTTGTTGATTACTTTGTACGCAATGCGTGGGCTAAGTTTGGTTTACAAAAGGTAATGATGAATGCAAAGGGGTTCTTCTTTTTTAAGTTCAATTCGAAGAAAGGTGTGGATGATGTTCTTGAAAACGGTCATTGGTTGATTAGAAATGTACCTATTATTCTTAAACCATGGACATTGAACACCAACTTACTTAAAGAGGATTTGACCAACATCCCGGTGTGGGTTAAATTCCATGATGTTCCTCTTGCTATGTTTTCTGATGATGGCCTTAGTCTCCTTGCCACATTGATAGGCACACCCAAAAGGTTAGATGCTTTCACTAGCCAAATGTGCAAGGGCTCGTGGGGCCGTAGTAGTTTTGCCAGATGCATGATTGAAGTGAAGTCGGATGAGATGCTTCGACAGCTTCCACTGTTGAGATACCGTTACTTGATGGGTCGGGTTCGACTATTGAGAAGATACGGGTTGAATATGAGTGGAAACCACCTCATTGTGATCAATGTAAGATTTTTGGTCATACTCTTATTGAATGTCCTAAAGTTGTTGAACCTCCGCGCCTTACTAAGCGTGCTAATGATGGTTTCAAGCACGCTTAATAACAAGAAGAAGGGAAAGCAAGGGGGGTCTACTTTTCCCGTCAAGGAGGGTTTTCTAAACCCGTTGTGGTAAGCAGTTTCAATATCAACCCAAAAAGACTCCCCCTGAACCTAAGAAAGTGGAAGTCACTAAGAAGAATGCTTCTGATGTGGCTAGTTCGAGTGGAACAAATATTTCTACATTTAACCAGTTTGATGCTCTTAATAAGGAATATAACTGGACGCGTTTGGTAGTCCTTCTAATGACACCAACAAGGATGTGGATTCTGGTCATTCAATGGGAGTTAATGAAGATAAGTCTACTAAGACAGGTAATGCATCACAAGAACCCTTTGTGAAAGTGATTTGAAAGAGATGGAGTCGGATGTGGCTCCTAATACTAGTGATTCTTGTATTCCGGCCGCCTCATCTACTAAGAGAGTTAATCCTTTTTCTAAAGTGGGTGATATCGTGGTTTCGATCTCGATGATGAGGTGGTTGCTAACCCATTTGATGAGTCTGCTAATCTGTTCAGTGGCGGTGGCCATGAGTTTGAAGATGAGTATGATGACTATGCGAAGCAGGTTTAGGATCTTCCAGGGAATTTGGATGCCTTTAATGCCATGTATGGCACCAAGCTTCAAGGTCCTAGGAAGTAATTTTCTTTCGTTTTGTCCTATGTTATCATTTGAGTAGTGGTTTGTTTTCTTGTTTAGAAAATAAGAAGTATCTTGTTATGTAACCTTTATGCCTATGTACCGGGCTGAGATATGAGATTTCACTCATATCCATTGTACTTAAACGTTTCTTTGGTTAATATATTTACCAGGGTGCATGATTACTCCCCTTTACCCAAAATAATATTTGCATACCATAACCATAAACAACTACAACTTAGAAGCACAACAAAATAGCACCGCGCATCGTATAGCATTACATACATAAGACATAAATTTTGATTCCAAATAAAGCAAAAACAAGTTATAATTACCTATTCCATTCAACTTCCTGAACCGTGGTCTAATTTTTTTTTAAAGGCAATTTATTCCAAACCAACAAAACCAAATACAAATAAAGGCATCCATTACCTTAAGAAGATACTTAAAACTAATGGACCCAAAGAAAAAACATTACAAGAAAAACGAAATGACATGACAACCTAAGACATATCAAAACCAGAACTAATGATAGTATAAAATGGGTAAGTACACCCCAAATAAATTCAGCAGAAAGCATGACTTTCACACAAAAAAAAAAAAAAAAACCCACAAAGCAATTAATGTCTCAAATTAAGGATAAGTATCACTGTAGTAGAAAGGACCAAGGACAACACAAGAGATACATACAAAGTGCAGACCCCTGTGCAGGCAACCTTGTACAACAGAACCCAATTGCAGACCGCACACTATCAGAAAGAACTTAATTGTAACAATTTCAGACCGCACAATTAATGTCTAAAACAGACTAATTAGAGTTTAACAAAGATAACATATATTAATGACATCATATAATAAACAAGTAGCGGATTATTTGAAAACACAAACTTTATTTACAGAAAAAGAGAGCTCACTAAAAGATTAGGGAGGCTTTCAAAACCATCGGCACATTTATTTCCAGCAACAGACTCTTGAAAAGCAGAAGGAAAAGATTTAGGCATTTTGCGTCCCCTGCACATATTCATTGTAGGAGAAGCAGAGTGGTAGTGTGTGTGTGTGTGTTCGGAGAAGAAGGAGCAGTGGTGTGTGTGGAGAAGAAAGAGTAGTGGTTGGGTAGGATTTAGATAAAAAGAGGGAAAATTATAAGCTCAAAATTTTCATATGACAAACAATGGGAAAAGTATTGTGTTCAAAATTTTCATATGACAAACAGTGGGAAAAGTATTGTGTTCAAAATTTTGGTGAAAAGTAAACCGGGTTGATTCATAATCTCCGGTCTGTGATCTATGAATTGATACAAGCCGGTTTCTAAGGAGAAACGGGTCTCCATATTTGTAAAGATGGGCCGGGCTTTTTATTAATAACCGGTATTCTTTTTATTTTTGCTTCTAAACCGGGTTTCAACTTTTAAACGGGTCTCACTAATATTTAGAGTCCGTTTCTTTTTAAAAGAGGTCTGGATAAGGGGGTCTCAATACCAAAATGTGTAGTAGTGATACTTGTTTAAGAAACTTAATGTTCGACAAAACAGTGTAGGAAAGTTTCTTATGCATACTCAAAATCAGATACAAAAGAAACCAATTTATTTGAATGTCATGTTATTTAATTCCAACACCTTTATCATAAGTGTTTTTTGACAATAAGATTATATATGATTGGGTCATCTGTCTTTTGTCTTCAAAGGCCCATTGTAACCTATATAGAAGGTATGCCAAATCGGCCTTTTTTATATTTGGTGCTACTAGTACCTTAATCATAGGTTTAAAAATCCTAGACCTTAATCATAGGTTTAAGCCTAAAATAGAATTTGCAGTGTCGGGTTGTGAAAACAAGCTAAATGAAAAACGGTCATATGCCCGACGAACGGTTGGGGAATCTGAAAAATCAACTCGACGGTACGTACAAAAGCAAAGAACCAACTCGGATATGATTATCCGACTAGACTGATTCAAAGTTTATAATTACTTGGAAGTTAAAGAAGACTAGCTAGATACTAATTTTGTTCAAGAGGATAACAAATACGACGCTACAAAAGAAGTATTTGAGTTGTGGATGGCACGTCCTAGTACAAAGTTGAAGTTTAGTGCGTACTAATGTTTTGCATGCTAGCTTAATCTTCACAAACTTGAACTATCTTTTTCCCAAAATTATGGTTACGTAAGAGTCCAACAAATGTAGAAGGTAAACTTTCGAGACCGACTGAGCATCTTCGATCAGGTACATGCATCATCCTTGCACGAATGTGAGTAATGATTTTTTCCTCAAGACAAACTTAATTTGGTAATAAACTCAAGTAATCAATAGCTAAGAAACCTTAATAGTGACTCATTTGTATATGACATCTAGCATACATTATAAATATATATATCTAGTGTCGCACGTTCATTATACATATGGTGGTAATGTATAAACGTGTTTTGACCCAAAAAAGTCATTCTTTGCAACTTGGTAATAACTTGTACCTTTCGTATTACGTATATGCATGTCATCATGAACCCTTACCTGCAAAAATTATTGATTGAGGTTGTTTAAATTGAGCTTACCTAAAACCTCAAGTTGGTATGCCAATGGTAATCCGGTTGGGTCTAACTTTCTTAGGAAAAGCCCATTCAGTATGCTATATTCTACCCATGTTAGAAAGCCAACAACATAGTCATCCTTTACAGATTTAGGATTCCCAGAGGCAACTACTTTCCGAACACATTATGCAACGATCGCCATTCTTCTATTTTGGTAAGGATGCTGTTTTATGTATTATATGTGTTTGGATCATCATTCTTCTATTCCCATATTATTCACAAATCACAATAAAAGCCGAGTTATAGATGGCATGGGTGTCATGTCATCATTAATGGAACACATACATGCTATCACATTAAAATACCTCATTGTAATGTACTTATTCTCTGCATATGGATTGCATTATTATGGTTTGAGATTGCATTATGGTTTGAGAATTATTGAGTATACGGCACATTATACGTCCATATGTATGGTTTAAATTGGGAAATGCAATAAAGCTTCGGCATGGTATGATTTATGGGATGCACATGGACCGGTAATGCCTCATATAACTAATAGAGCTGTTCTCTTCTCTGGCGATAAAGCGACTACACCAATCGATAATACCTACCCTACAATTCACTTGCAATCGTTTTAACCTTCTAATTATTTAATCTTCTCCATAGTGGGTTGGTTACATAATTATTAGATTCTTCTTCATCGTGGGACGGTGTAATTTATATTTGACATATTGTTCTCTTTATCGAATTGGTTTATTACGTGCACTTTTGAGTACATTGACTTATACCCAGATATCTGATTCGTACTTAGATTTAAACCGATTTGTGGTTGAATTATCACTCGGCCTGACTCATCCTATCATTCTCTTTAACGTTTTTGTATTATGGGATAGGATCGAATTCTTTGTGTTTAAACCCTAGCGCTTTAGTTAGGGTTTTCTTGGTATATATCGCATTGATTGGTTCGTGGTTGGGGTGATTTGGTTGGTAGGTTGAGGGTTTAAGAGGGATGGAAAAAGGTTTCTTCAACAAGAATAGTGCTCGTAAGGGCACCAGCGATGTGGGGTCTTCTACTAGTTTGGCCGATCAAACTAGTGGTTGTATTGATGCACCATCTAACTTGGCCGATCAAGCAAAAGGATGATGAATTTGATGCACGGTTGAATCTGGGATCTGGTCGAACGAAAGTCTTGTTGATCATATAGAATGTGATGGGGCTGATAACGTGAATAAAGTTAAGGATAAGGTTGTTTTGGATGATTTGGAGCAAAGCCATGATAAACAAGCCTCTAATGTTTCAAAACAGCCTAATGTGGAGCAATTGATTGCTAATGCGTCTTTGATGCCCATGGCTTCATCTTCTAATGTGAACCGAGTGGTATTGGGCTTCAATCATGCTACTAAAGTTTATTCAGCAAATATTCGAGTTTTACTATGAAATCCAGATGTATGGTACTAATCATAGTGTTACTTCGATCCTAATGCACCTAAGGTTGTTACTACAGTCGGAGGAATCGAAACATGTGTCTAATTTTCTTTCAGCGATGTTGACCTTCAGTCCCAATGAAAGTGGTGGAAGAGGTGAACATGAGGTTTGAGAATAACGGACTTCCTTGGCAACGCCTTGCTTTTCTGTTGGACTATTATGTTTTCTAAGTATGGTTTACATTCTTCTTCTTCAAGTTTAATTCGAAAAAAAGCGTTGATGATGTTCTTGATAATGGTCCTTGGTTGATTCGTAATGTTCCTATTATTCTTTGGACATTGAACACCAACTTGCTTAAAGAGGATGACTAACATTCGGTGTGGGTTAAATTCCATGATGTTCGTTAGCTATATTCATCTTCTTGCTACATTGATTGTTAGATCAGTCAAATGCAAAGAATCTTGGGGCCGTAGTAGTTTTGCTAGGTGTATGATTGAAGTGAAGTCCTGAATAGTGACATTCCAATGAAAATGGTCGCCTATGTGGGTATTTGGACAACATTGTCCAGGTTGTGACATTGCTCAACCTCATAGAACATGGTTTTCATTAACAATGGAAGCAAGTTGGGCGAATCGGGTTGATGCTATTCTCTAAATGTCGGTAAGACGATGGATGTAGCTAAATGCGAGTGGAACCATCACTACGTCTAATAGTATGATGCTCTTAATATGGACGATTGCAATGTAGGTTAATGAGGATGAGTTGATTAAGACTGGAGTCATTGGGAACAATAGATGTTGGTTCTACGTAGTTGAGAAAATTGGTAAGCTTGAAAATCTAATTATTGATGGGAAAGCTACTCTTGTGGATGATGATGAGTATACTAAGAGGCTAACCCTTTTTCTAAAGTGGGAGAGATTGATGATTTGATAACCCAGTGCTATCGACATGGATATGATCTTCATATGAATTTGGATGCATGCCATGTATGGCACAAAGAGGTCCTAGGAAGTATCTTATTACGTTGTGTCATATGTTATCATTTTAGTAGTGGTTTGTTTTCTCTTGTTATGTAAGCTTTATGCCTAATATATATGGGATTTCACTCTACATTGTACTTAATCTGGTTAATATATTTACCAGGGTGCAGGATTACTCCCCTTTACCCAAAAAAACTAATAGAGCTGTTCGTAGTGCCGGTTTCACGACTTTTGAATCTGTTTCTGATATTGTGTATGGCGCGGATTGGAGGTGGCCTCAAAGTTGGTTTCATAGGTTTCCTTCCCTATATAACCTTACTGTTCCTATTCTACAAGCGAACCATGAAGATTATCTCTTATGGAAATCTAATGATGGGGCATTGCATGATTTCTCGGTTAGTTCTGTTTGGAATTCTGTCCGACAAAGGTAATGAAGTGGAATGGTATCAATTGGTATGGTCGAAGTATGGCATTCCAAGATACTATATTCATCTTTGGCTTATTTTGAGAAGGCGCCTTAAAACGCAAGATAGGCTCAGACAATGGGACGTCGGTAATGACGTCGATTTAACTTTGCTTAGATGCCCTCTTTGCAAACTCCAACACGATTCCCACGAACACCAATTCTTTGAGTGCCCATTTTCGTCCAAAGTATGGAGTAGTGTGATGACTATAGCAGACATGCCGAGTATATCCCCCTTATGGGACGACATATTAGGCTGGTTAATGCCATTTTCTAAAAAGGACAGTGCCAATAGCATTGTTGGTCGTTTGATTTTGGCTTCGTCTTCATATTTTATATGGCAAGAACGCAACAAACGTATCCATGCTAAGCCGTGTAGGACTGAAGATCAAGTTACCAAGATTATTGTGGAGATGATTCGTTCGAAGCTAGCCTCAATTAAATTCAAGAACAAAGCTAGTGTGCGAAAGTTATAGACTACGTGGAAGATAACGTGAGTCTGATGTGGTTCTTCATTGCAAGTGTTATGGAATTCATTTAAATGTTTTTCTTCTAGTGTTTAGTTGGCTGTTTCGTGTTTGAGTTTGTTTTCAAGCTCGAATTGTTTTTTATTTTTTAGAGTGGCTCATCACCATTCTTTCATGTACACAACTTTCTTATTTTTAATATACTTCACCGGGTATAAACCCTTTACCCATAAATTGTAAACACTAAAAAAGATCAACATTTTAATTTTTAAGTAATATCAAAACCTCTACAAAGGCCTCCAACCAATATATACATATGCCGTTGTCACTATAGAACTTGTAGATTGAGATCGTTGTAAATGAGTTTACCTAAAATGAACTTGTAGATTAAGATTGTTGTCAATAAGCATGCCTAAAATACCAACTTGGTATGACAATTGAATCCCACTGGATCTAACTTTCTTTGAAAAATCCCATTTGATATGCTATATTATCCCCATGTTAGAAAGCCAACATAATCATCCGTAGTATCCCAACGGCTACGACTATCCCGACTCCATATGCATCAATCACCAACTCAAATTATCTAGAAATAAGCAATGTCCGATCTATAATTTTATTTTTGTTTAATCGAATAATGTAATACAAAGATACCAACAAATTCACCGAAAACATTGTAGGTATTTAAAATCAATGATGTATGCTTAAAAACACTTTTAGTCAATCCATGTACAATATTAATGTTGGATGAAACATAAACGTTATACTAAGTTAAGATCTAACCTCTCCGGGTGCAATGTGTGTACAAAACTATGAAGTTTTTCGAGAACGGCTAGGTGTTTTCAATTCATTATCATATGGGTTGATTGACATGAAAACCCGACTCGAACACATGATACTCGAAAGCATATGTAAAGGCAAAAAATATCGCCATCATCATTCAAGCAGCAATAGATCGTAGCTCGGACTCACAAGATACAAAACCAAAACTAAACAAATTTTGACCCTTTTTAGCATATTGCATCTTTAAAACGTTCGGTTTGATTTCTAAATGGTCTTTTTTGCTTCATTTGTATCATGTTTTTGGGCATAATTTTCAAATGTTGGGTTTTGATTTCTACATGGTTTTGTGCTTCATTTTTTTGGCATAATAAATGTCCGGTTTTGGTTTGGTTTGACTATTGTGAATTATTAAGATGTTCATTTTGTCTTATTTGTGTCTCGTGTTTTTAGGCTTGGATCATTTGAGCTTATGAAGAAAGAAAGTGCGTAAGCACAATTGTTCGTGTACACTTGCTTGTCAGAATAATAGGTTTGCTTTTTGTGCTTAATGTTTTTGGGCTTGTAATCCACACTTCATATGTACGACTTGTATTTTTTTATATGCTAACATTTTGATACCACAAATTATAATAAGACTTAAATTGTAATAAAACTTAGGGTGCGTTAGGTATCCCACTATGAGAATGAGACTATCACTATGAAAGTGATTAAAAGTGTTTGTTTAAGATGAGAGGGCCCACCACTATGGTAATGAATGATAGATATAATCCATACTCCATATACATCAAAAGAGCTAGATATGAATCTTTCATAGGTGAAGGACTCACCACTACTATCAAACGCATACTCATTATCATTCATGGCAGCATAACAAACGCACCCTTAAATTGATATCATGTAAAATAATGATTGATACCACAAATTATAATAAAACTTAAATGGTAAATTGATATCATGTAAAATAATGATTGATACCACAAATTATAATAAAACTTAAATTTATACCATGTAAAATAATGATTGTAAGATGCAGATCATGGAATAAAAAGTTGAGTGAAAAAGAATAGAAAAAACCAAACGAAACGGAAGATCTAACAAGTTAATTTTTGTTAGATCCTCACACTTTTGGTTAATAAATGAATGACAATTGAAGTTATAAAGATTCTATTACTTTTATATTCTATCTATGTGGGATGGGATAAGCTATTGACACTAAAGAAACATAAAATCACAAAGTATATGTTGAAAACCATGCGGGAAATTATAGAAAGTTGACGTTTTACATTTAAACCAAATTTAGTTTGAATATCTCTTATCATTAGTATTATTCGTTTTAGATAAAATGTAAGTGTTTGGGTCATCTTTCTTATGTCTTTACATGTTAATTAAATATATAACAGGTTAACAACAAGCTTCTTATATTTTCATGAAGGGAACACGTACATGCTATTATAGAATTAATATATCTCTGTTGTAATGTTCGTATTTTTCTGCATTTCGTTTGCCTTATTAATTATTGTTTAAAAAATATTAACAATTTTAAGCAATTTAGAAACCTGTACCAGGGCCTCCAACCAATATACAACACGTATGCCAAATTGGCCTTTTAATGCTATTTGTTATCCGTAACTGAAGATCAACAAATCTAGTTCCAAGAATTCAAGACCGTATGTTAAATTTGTTGAATCAGTATTATAATCTAATGTGTTGTGTTTGGTAGCCATATTTCATTACTCGTTATGCTGTCATATTTCCTCTAAGTATCCAACAACTATTCTAAGGGTTTTCATTTGATATCATACCGGTCGATTGAGACATGCAAGTTTTGGATATGACATCTTTGTATCCGTGCTTAACCAATAGGGAAAACGGTTCACTTTTTTTTGGGTAAAGGGTGTTTACCCGGTGAAGTATATTGAAACAAAAAATATGAGTTTCGAACAAAGAAGAGTGGTGATGAGCCACTTTTAAGGAAATAAAAACCACCGTGTTTGAACATGCTCAAACACAACGACCAAAAACGAAACTAGAGCCACACACATAGATAACTAATGAACTACAATGACTCTAGACAACCTCGACATAATTACTCGTTCAATGGCAGCTTCCAAGTTATCTTCACGTTTTCTACACGAGCTTTTTTCTTGAATCTGATGGACGCTAGCTTAGACCTCACCATGTCAACAATAATGTTCATTACCTCTTCAGCCTTTCTTGCTTTCTTCCCATGGAGCCTTTGATTCCGCTCTTGCCATACATAATAAGCTGTCGCAGCCACTATAAGTCTACCTACAATGCTCGTAACATTGTTCTTTTTTGCCATGGGTATTATCCAATCCATGATATCACTCCAAACTGGTGGTACGTAAGGTAGTTCAGCCGCTTGAAGCACACCTTTCAACACATTAGCCTCAAAATTACATTTGAAAAATAGATGCTCATGGGTGTCGGGTTGAAGCCTACATAACGGGCAACGAAGCAACTTTAAGTCGACATCACTGCCAACGTCCCATTGCCTCAAGCGATCTTGAGTCTTTAAGCGTTTCCTCATAATAAGCCATACGTGAATAGAATGCCTTGGAATTCCATAAGTAGACCAAACAAATGAATGCCATGCCACTTCAGTTTCACGATCACGAATAGCATGCCATATATCTCGCACAGTAAAGTCTTTAAACAAGCCATCATAGGACTTCAAGTACAGCACATCCTATTGATTATTAGGCAATATAAGAACTTGAACATTAGATAGAGTAGGAAAATGAACTAACCATGTATTAGGCCACCTCCATGCACTATCATGCACAATATCGACCACTTTATTTTGAATGGAAAACCCTCCTGTGTGGATAGCTCTATAGGTAATATGAGATATTAGCGGCCCAATATCAGCCCATTGATCAAACCATGCGGAAGCTTTCGTACCATCACCAATTTTATGCCAAAAAAATGGCCTAATAATGTATCGAATACTCAATAATTTCCGCCATCCCCAACTAATGTTTGAACCCATACTCACCTCCCAAAAAATTCAACTTTTGAGCTTGTACGCATGTATCCAACGGACCCACAACGTTTGTTTATTAGTTAAAATCTTCCAAACATGAGATGTCATTAGAGCCACATTAAACGATTCTAGCTTACGAATTCCAAGACCTCCTTCAGTTTTGGGAAGGCAAACATCCTCCCACGCAACCTTAGCCTTACCCCACTTCATATCCCCTTGACACCACAAAAAACCACACATAAGTTGCTCAATATCATCAATAATACCAGCCGGGAGAATAAAAACAGACACCCAGTAAACATGCATAGAAGAAAGGACATAAATGACTAGCTGAAGCCGACCCACAAATGAAAGCCACTTGTTCTTCCAGTCTCTTATTCTTTTCTGAACACTCTCAACAAGGAATTCACAATCCTTATGAAGAAGTCTTGTAGTAATAAGAGGAACACCCAAATACTTGATAGGGAGAGTGCCTTCTTCAAATGGCATGAGATTGAGAATAGAATTCTTTACTTGAGTAAGCACATTACAAAAGAAAACGGTACTTTTAGGAATACTTGGAACTAACCCCGAAGCATCCTTAAACTCTTCCAAAGCATCCAATAAGATCCTAGCCGAATGAACTTCCCCTCGAACAAGTAAGATAAGATCGTCAGCAAAACAAATATTAACTATTTTTAAAATGTTTTCTAAAATAAACATTTGTTATGATAATCAAAAGCACCATCTTCACGAATCCTACGCTTTAACATGCGAGTTAAGATTTTCTAATTAGTAATAATAATATATTATAACCAACGTAAAAGATAGGCGACATAGGATCACCTTGCCGAAGACCCCGTGTACCTTTAAAAATATCGTGCAAATCACCATTAATGTTGATAGAAAAAGATGTGCTAGTTACACATGCCATAATCCATTTGATCATCTTCTCATGAAAACGGTTCACTTTTGATCTTGAAATCACGCCCTCGTGGTGCACCATCTATTTGAGCCTTTAAGGTGATGTACTTGTTTGTAACATCTATTATCAACTGATATGATCAAAAATGGATATAACTTGTCCATCTATAAATGAACAACTCTCCACAAGTTGCACTTTTCACACAAAAACATATGAGCCTTTAAATGGTAAAAGTATGTAGAAGAGAATAACAATTAAAATTACTCTGTTGTTTAAAAACTAGTACTAGCAACTTGAATCCTACTTAATTGAAACCGAAAGTACACAAATTCTGTTAAATTATGACCTAATGTTAAGTTATTAAAAAGAGTTAAGTGAAAAAAGCAGAAGAAATACACAACAAACATTAACTATTTTTTGTTTCTCGCATTTGTTATGATACTCAAAAGCACCATCTTCACAAACCTACGCTTTAACATGCGAGTTAAGATTTCCATAACCAACGTAAAAAGATAAGGCGACATAGGATCACCTTACCGAAGACCCCGTGTACCTTTAAAATATCCGTGCAAATCACCATTAATGTTGATAGAAAAAGATGTGCTAGTTACACATGCCATAATCCATTTGATCATCTTCTCATGAAAACGGTTCACTTTTGATCTTGAAATCACGCCCTCGTGGTGCACCATCTATTTGAGCCTTTAAGGTGATGTACTTGTTTGTAACATCTATTATCAACTGATATGATCAAAAATGGATATAACTTGTGGTTGCAAAAACATATGAGCCTTTAAATGGTAAAAGTATGTAGAAGAGAATAACAATTAAAATTACTCTGTTGTTTAAAAAACTAGACGAGTACCCGTGCCTAGCGGCATCGGTTTCTAGCGGCAGACAATTAACGATATGCGACATTGTATCGGTTTGTATCGGTTTTACGGGGTCATCTCTGGTTCATTTTCTATCATTCAATATGATCACATTACAGTAATGTTTTTTATACCATAGCTCGTGATCAACTGTTCGTTCAATTGTTTTTCTTGAAAGCTCTAAGTTTAGACCGCACAAGAGATGAGTCTAAAAGAGATAATCATGTACAAGAGCTATATACACCAACAAAGATATTATAGTAACAATATCACTTTTGGGTCTTAAAAATCATGCGAGTTTCATCTCAAAAACTGAATCATCTTTAAAAGATTTGTTAAAGATCTTCAAACTGCTAAACACAAGAAAACTCTACGAACACCAAAACCCATTATTATAAAATAACAAATCTCAAAACAAACCAAACCGGTGTAACCGAGAGACATGGAGCCAGATCCGGTCAAACACGAAACCTGACCAACCAAAAATGGTCAGATTCGTTCACATATGTTTAGATCCAGTGAAAGACAACATAATAATCACCAATAGCACAACTTTTGAGATGAATATTAGCAGATCTTTAAAAACAATAAAAAAAATAAAAAATAACTACAAAACTTTATAACAAAAAACTAAAAACTTGCAAAACCTTCAGTGGTGGGTCTCGGTACTAGTTCAACGGCGACAACACATATTTCCGGCGAAACAACGGCAGAGACGGCGACTGTAAACAAAAAAACAAATAAATGTTATAAAAAACTGAAAAAAAATGGTAATTATTGAACGCTAGAAAAGGTCTTCAATAATGATAAATAGTCATAGATTTATCAAAAACTGAAAAAAATACCTCAAAACTTGTGGCAGATGAGTTCCGGCGGCAGTTCCGGCAACGATTCCGGTGACAATTCCGGATCTTTCGAATAAAAGTAGATCTACAAAAAAATCAATAAATCTACAAATAAAAACATTAGATCTAAAAAAAATTCGGATCTTTAAATAAATTAAAACTTCGGATTTAAAAAGAAAAAAAAAGAAGACAAACCTCATAAGATACCGGCGGTGGATGGTCTCGTTGGAGGTGGGGGTGTCGTTGGTTGTTTGTCTCGGACGTTGTGGGTAGTAGTGGTGGCGGTGGCGGTGGAGGATATGAGAAAAAGTTAGGGTGGAGAGTGTTTTTGTGAGTGTGTGTGTTTTTGTGAGGGTGGAGAGTGTTTATATGCGGATACTCATTTGACTGTTTTTCAAGTTTTCAACATTCAACATTGACCGTTCCTCCATTTAATGTAGTAGAGAAGAGAAGAGAAGAGAAGAAAAGAGATACTCTTTAAACAATTTCAATAATTCTCATTGCAAATAGTCATAGTTTCCTTTTCCATTGCAATTTCAAACGCATTTCATCATTGCATATTTCAAACACATGGGTAGCTTTTTTTCAACTTTCAATATTCAATATTTCACTTTTCCCCTTTATCATTTTTCCATTTTAGATAGTAAAGATAATTTTGTCAAATTTGAATCCTGGTTCAACCCGGGTGGTTCAACCGGTTGAACCGTTCCGGTCAACAAAAGAAGTCGATTTAAACCGAGTCAACCCGACAGGTTGGGTCGAAAACAAGTCAAATTAAATCGGGTTAACCCGTCGGGTTTGAAGCGTCCCGGGTCAACCCGGTTTTCGATATGTATTAATAGTTTCCATTTGAAATATATGTCTTCAACATTTGTATCGGTTTCATAGGGTCCTCTCTGGTTCGTTGTCGGACGGCTTTAATGGTTAGCCGAACCGGTGGCGACACCGGTTCCCGGTTGAACACGTTGGTTCGGTCCGGTCCGATTTTCAAAACTATATGTAACATCAACTTGTTAGCTTGTATGAAGTTTTGTGTGTTTTATTAATTTGTATAATGTGTATAATAACATGTACTTTTCATTTTAGGATGTTTTAAAAATATCATTAATTAGTGTGTTTAATTATTTTATATTTTGGATTATGTTGTAGCTTCTTTATATTGTACATTATGAAAATTTTATTGTACTTTTTAGTAAGGGGTGTTTTAATTTGTTGTTTTTAATTTGGTAGATGTGCTTTTAATTGGTTGTACAATGTGAATAAATTATTGTATTTTTAAGTAGTGGGGTGTTTTAATAAGAGTATTAACTACACTATGCATTTATCTCTCATTTGACTTTCAATATTCAATATTCAAGTTTTCACTTTTCCACTTTGACCGTTTTTCCATTTTAGATAGTAAAGATAGTACTAGAAACTTGAATCCTACTTAATTGAAACCGAAAGTACACAAATTCTGTTAAATTATGACCCAATGTTAAGTTATTAAAAAGAGTTTAAGTGAAAAAAGCAGAAGAAATACACAACAAACAACTTTTGTTGTGGCTTAACTTTTTCTTTGATGAGTAAATGACACTAGAAATTATAAATAGTTCATTACATTTACTTTCCATCGATGTGGGATAAGATAGATACAAAACCAAAACTAAACAAATTTTTATCCTTTTTCGCATATTGAATCTTTAAATCGTTTGGTTTAATTTCTATATAGTTTTGTGCTTCATGTGTATCTTGTTTCTGGTCATTAATTCTAAAAATTTGGTTTTGGTTTGGTTTTAATATATTAAAATTATTAAGACGTTCATTGTGTTTCCTTTGGTCTTGGGGTTATAGGCTTAGATCATTTGAGCTCGTTAGAAACAAAGTACATAAACCTCAATTTTCCGGCTAGACTGATTCAAAGATTTAGTTACTTTGAAGTTAAAGAATACTAACTAAATATAAACTTTGTTCAAGAGAATAACTCATACGACGCTACAAAAGAGGTATTTGAGTTGTGGACTTGTGGATGTCACGTCCTAGTACAAAGTTGAAGTTAAGTACGTACTAATATTATGTATACTAGCTTAATCACCCGTTATCATGACTTGTCAATTCATATACTACGATATCATTATAGAACATTTCGCAGCAAAACTTGCAGATTAAGATTGTTGTTAATGAGCTTACCTAAAATACCAACTTGGTAGGAGAATGGTAATCCCATGTTAGAAAGCCAGCAACATAGTCAACTATCTCAATTTTAGTTTCTCATAGGCTACTACTAATTTACTATATCGACACCGTATGCATCGATCACCTACTCAATGTATCTAGCAATGAGCACTGTCCGATCTAGATTTTTCTTTTTTGTTAAATCGAATAATGTAATACAAAAATACCAATAAATTAACGACCTTTACATTCACTAAAAACTATGTAAGTATTTAAAATCACTTGGTAATGTTGTATAGTCAATCCATGTATTAATGTGTGGAGAAATCTATGAAGTTTTTCGGGAAGTGAAAATTTTATACCAAGTACCTTTATAACATTATGGAATGCCATAACAACATTATATAACCACATCGAAAAACAGCAAACCCGACTCAAAGACATGATACTCAAAAGCATATGAAACATCAATAAATAGTGCCATCAAAACCAACTGGGTTAGCTCAGTAGGCCACAAGGTTTCCTGAAGGTGCTTTCGGGAAGGGATGTTTGGCTACGGCAGGTCTCAAGTTCGATTCTCACCTGAGACTTTTACCTCTTCAGGCGATAAATGAGGAGAAGGAGGGTCTCAGGGTCAGCATACTGCCCCAGTTGAATGTCACTGCTAGACCTGAACCACTAACAACTAATAAGGAGGAAAAAATAAAATAAAATAAAAACACAAATAAAAAAATCATTTGAGCAACAACAGACCCCAACTCGGACACGCTAGATACGAAAACGTTTGGGTTTGGTTTCTAAATGGTTTTGTGCTTCATGTGTATCTTTTTTATTAAGGTTTGTTTGTTGTGCTTAATGTTTTTGGGCTTGTAATCCACGGTCCATGTTACGACTATTTTATGAAAAAGAGTTGCACAAAAAGGAATTGAAGAAGGAAGACACAACTTACAAGTGGGACGAAAATTGAAACAAGTTAACAAATCATATAAGGCATCAAAAAAAGCATATGTTAAACTTGTTGCATCAGTATAATCAAATGTTTTGTAGTTATATTTCCTCTGGTTGTTACTTGTTACTTGGTAACTTTATATCAGAATATCAGATGGTTATTTGGGATAATGTAAATATAACTTTAGTTATTTTGTAGCTAAAAATCAAAACATATACTGTCTCTAACATAACTTTCAGTGTGTACCAGTTCCACATGTTATCATCATCTAATATGTATATTTTTTTATTTCTTAAACTTGAGGAAACAGCTAAGTTTGATCAAGATAACAAATTATATGATACTTAAAAGTCAAAGAATTCATTCAAGTTGTAGTAAACATGCGTTATACGTGATCAAATACATCCCCAAGAAGTAATGCCTTCTAACAAAAGACGAAGGGACATTTTGAAGACCGACTGAGATTGTTCGATCAAGTAAATGGATCGTCCTTGCACAAATGTGACGACTCTTTCGTCGAGACAAACTTTGGTAATAAACTCATGTAATCCGTTGCTAAGAAACCTTCATAATGACTCTTTTGTGTATATTGACCGAACTTGAATTATTTTGTTAAGGAGGTCGAAATGATAATGATTAATCTATAGGAGGGCCAAACTACTAAAACAAAATCTTAGCATTAATTTCTTAAACAAAATACACCAAGGATAAAAATGTTTGGCGGGGCCATGGCCCTCCCTAGCCCTCAACAACTTGAGGGTCCGTCCTTGTTTGTGTATGACACGTAGCATTACTATAATAGGGGGAATTGCATATATATTCCTCCAAAGGTGAATAATTTCATATATATCATTTTTACAAGTTTTTGATGCACATAGTACAATTATTTTTATGCATGCAAAGGATATATATGCAATTTTGCATCTTTGGAGGGATATATATGCAAATGACCCAATATAATAATACTAGCAGGGTACTCGCGCAATGTGGCGGTGGTCGGCGAGTACTCCGTGACTAAATTTTATGGCTGCGGGTACACTTGGCCTTATTGCTGATGTTTTAGATGCGTGTGGGAGAGATGTGAAATTTTTTGTGTGTATTTATATAGTGAATTCGGTTATATATTTTTAATAATTATTACTGACAATCATGATTTTTGGCGATTACACGTTTTTAATAATGGACTGTAAATAATTTGAAAAATGTATTTAATTTAGTGGAAATCTCTGCCTTTTTAATTTTAAATAATGAGATCTATTGAATTTTAAGGCTTCCTTTTATAGTAAGTGTGCAGACTTATTTTAATATTTTTTTTTAAGAATGGCCTAAATGCATTATAATATAGTTAAGATATATATCCGGTGTCGTTCCTAATACATATGCCTCGATAAAGAGTGGCTCGAGCTCGAGAGTTATTCGACAAAAGCTCGACTCTTGTAGAACTCCATCCACTCTTCGTATTTACGACTTGTGTTCTTGTTGTATACTCGTTTTACATGTCATGGCCATTCAAAACTATTATTTAATAGGGTACAAATTTTAGTTTGTTATACTTTGCGGTAACTATAATCCCGTGTTATGGGAAAAATAAAAAATAAATAAATAAATAATAAACAAATTTAAAGTTAAATGATCGAAACAAGGAGAGGCACAACCAACAGGTTGTTGTTTCCCTTTGAAATCATTAAAGACTTTATACGTTTCTTTTCTTGACATTTTTGTTATTAATTTTTATTAACACTAATATATTCTTTCGATTTACATATAGATGCACGCCAAACGAGCATAAATAAAGCACTTGGTAATGGTGTATGCTTAAATACTCTTAGTCAATCCGTGTATTTATATTAACTAACAGGGTACCCGCGCGTTGCAGCGACGGGTATCCTGAAATAAAATTTTTCGATAAATCTGTATTTTAGTTTATTATGATCTTTTTAACAATAAATTTACGGATATCAAGAATTTCGTATAGCCCGTGCCCGTTCGGGCTCGAACCCGTTGGCCCGTGTCTGCTCGGGCTCGAGCCTATTTGGTCCGCGCCCGTTCGGGCTCAAGCCCATTTGGCTCGTTGCCCGTTCAGGCTTAGAATATTTGTATAATATGCTTTATTATTTGTGTAGTGAAATTTAATCCAGGAATTGTGTTTAATTTGGCTGTACAATATGCTTGATAATTTGTATTTCTTATGTAAGAGGTGTTTTAATAACTGTATTAATTGCATTTATTGACCAGTTAAATAATTGACAAATTAAATAGCATTAATGTGGTGTTTTGTTGTACACTATGCTTCTTGTCTTGTACGTCTAAAACTTATGTGCATTAAAGGGTTGTACACTATGTTTCTTTTCTTGTAAGTAGTAGTCATTATAGTCATTAATAACATTGACCACTTTAATAGCATTAAGGTTCTGAGTCTGAAAATTACATCATGCTTATTTTATTGTACACTATATGCTTATTTTGTTGTAAATCTGAAAATTGGTTGCAGCTATCGTACATTGTGCTAAAATGGCTGTAATTTATGGTGAAATGGTGTTTTTAATAGCATTATTGTTGTTTGATAGAATTTTGGTCTTAAAATGACACCATGCTTTATTTTGTTGTACAATATGCTTACTTTGTTGTAATTCTGAAAATATGTGCATTAAAGTGGTGTACATTATGCTTATTGTCTTGTACGTCTTAAAATTAAGAGTGAGGTGTCTTCGTGCATTATATGTAGTCTAGATATAGACTAGAAGGGTACCCACGCAATGCGACGGCTGGTACCCGGTGACTATTTTTGTAGCGATCAAAGATTTTTCATTCTAAACATTCTATATTTAACATGTCTCAAATACTTTATAACGTAGCAGATATATATATTTTTCAAAAATAGAATGTCTAAATTATTGATAGTGTAAATACTTTGCACTTTTATTTTTTAACTTTTAGCGTTAAATTGATGGTTATAAGTTTAGTGAGCTTTTGTTATAAAAAATTCTATTAAAATTTATTATTATTGGAAGAGAGTTACTATATGGTTTAAATAAGATTCATATTTTCAAATTTTACATTAATATTCTAATTTTTCGTTTATAATAATGTTTTTTGTTTTAAAATGTTTAAACTTCCTTTTATACAAAGTCCCAAATGCTTTATAATGTAGTATAAATGATGAAATGAAAATAAAATACATTATACTAAGTTATAATCTAACCTCTCCAGGTGCAAGTACACATGAATTTCTATGTTTTATGGAAACACTTGCGGTTTCATTTGATTGATAAGGCATGAGTCGACTGACACATACCATTTCTTTATGATGACATATTTGGATCCGGGCTTTACCAATAGGGAAAACCATTTATTTTTTAGCTCGAAATCACTCCTCTTGTGGTGCAGTGTTTATTTGAGCCTTTACAGTTGATTGTACAAATAAAAAATACGAAGACACTACGTTAAGTAATTACGTAAGGGAGGGACCCTGCGAACCACGTCTGGCGAGTGAATAAGTATATGATGTGGTAAGTAAATGAATGTAGGGAAGAGTTAAAGTGTTTAGTGAGCATACCATTATCAATGACCCGTCCAAGCTATTTATAGTAGGTGAAATAGGCCTTGGAGAGTTCTTCCACAAATATCGGAGATCATGGGGGCGTCCTATGATTTTAAGTAATCGCTAGGGATGAGAGGGGAACGTGGGTTTGACCAAGTCAAGGATGCCCTCAGTTCTTAGTTTCCTCGAAGGGCATACCCCGAAGGGCTTAGGGCTTCGACTGGCGAAATCCTAATCGGTAACACTTAAGAGGACTGACTTGGACCTTTGTATGGAAGGGCTTCGACAAGGTTCGAAGAGGTGGCCTTCGACCTGCTTGGAGGGTACGTCATCAACAGTTATCTACATGTTTATAACCTTAACAAGTGTTTAATGACTAAAAATCTATATAACTTGCAAGTTGCAAAAAAGATATGGACCATTGAATGATGATTTAGGGAGAAGAAAATGCACCAAATCACGGCCTTCTGACTAAAAATACCATAAAAAATATGGTAGAAAATAACAATCAAAATAGCTTTATGATTTAAAAATGGTATTAGCAACTTGTATTATTGTAATTTTGATCGTTTTAGTACATCGGATAGTTAACACGTTTGGTTTTGGTTTCTAAATGATTTTGTGTTGCATATGTATCATGTTTTTGGGCATAAAGTTAAAACATTTGGTTTTTGCTTCATGTTTTTGGCATATCGATTTGTTTAGGCGTTTGTTGTGTTTTCTTTGAGTCTCGGGGTTTTAGTCACAAACCATTTGAGCCCATTCATAAACAAAATACATAAGCGCAAGGTTTGTTTTTTGTGGTTCAAATTTTTGGGCTTGTAATCCATATTTCATATTTATGACTTGTGTTCTTGTTATATACTCGGTTTTAATTACAAATTGCTAAATAAGATTAAGGAAAAAGTGAAAAAGAAAACGAGTGTTGACACAACAATAATAAAGTTTTGTTGTGTACATTCACTTTCATTTAAACAAAATGTTGACACTCAAGGTTATAAAGCATTCATAACTTTTACTTTCTAACAATGTGGGACAAAAGCTCTTGTAATCGATTGACAAATCGTGTTTTCTTTAGAATAACTAGCAAATCATGTTAGACGTTAAAGAAACATAAGATCAAATGTAGATTGAAAACCGTATAACCTTAATTGAAAATCTCGAAAAGCCTGCCCTTGATCATATATATTGGTAAACATGGGTTTATGTCTATTTCTATATGTGTTTTTATCATCTTTCTTTCGTTCCCATATTAAATAATTAATATAACAGCAAGCTTCTTATAGTTTTATTAAATATATTTTTATGTTTCATGCTATCAAATTAAAATATCTCGTGGTAATGTAGGTATTCTCTACATTCAGATTGCATTATTATGGTTTGAAAATTGCAAACATTGAATAAGATCAACATTTACATAAAACCCCAACTTGGTATTACAATGTTAATGTTGTTTGCTAAATCGCACCTCTACACTATACTAAATGGGTGATTTCATTTAAATGTGTGCAGAAATTTATGAAGTTTCTCGAGAACTACTAGGTGATTTCATTTAAATGATTACTATCAGATTTTGATCCTTCTTAGCATATTCTATCTTTAAAATGTTCGGTTTGGGTTTCTACTTGAAATATTAAGAGGTTCGTTTAGTTTTCTTTGTGTCCTGTGTTTCCAGGCTTAGACCATTTTAGCCTATTGAGAAGCAAAGTACATAAGCCCACTTATTTCTCTAAACTTGTTTGATAAGGGTGTTTTCTTGCGCTTAATGTTTTTGGGTTTCTAATCCACACTTCGTAGTTACGACTTATGTTCTTATCAGAGTAGCGAGGACTATATCACATACCTAGGCTGGGCGTAATGGTGAGCGCGATCATCACTACTGCCAACTCAGCTTTCTCTCATTACAACATTTTCATTGAACCTGCTCACAAACATACCCCATTTAAAAACAAGTGTAATAAAGCGACCGTGGTAAAAAAAAACACACCCTCCTCAAAAACAAATATTGCCTACAAAAAAATTAAATAACAACACTCACATACCAAAAAGAAGGAAGGACGGTCGAGTATACAACCGAGTTATTCTATTTTTCAACATGACCAGGTCCTGGTAATGGAAGAGATGCGTTCTATGGGGCGACCGACCATGCAAACGACTATCCATTACGAATGGTCTAAAGACATGGCGAATCAACAAAATCTCTTGACACATGTTCATTTTGTTTCTTTACTCATTATTTTTACCAACGATTTTTCTATATACCTTAATCATATCGTCATTAGAGATTCTTTTATATATAAGAATCATTTTTCCTTCTTGTTATATACTCAATTTTACATGTTACGGCTATTTTAAAGTAATGTTCTATAGGTATCAAATTAATTTTCGTTATAATTGATGGTTATGACCCCGTATTATGAAGAAACAAATATGTGAAAAGAAATACAATGTAATTTATGACCGAATACACAATTACAAAGGCTTTTATAAAACCTTTCACGTTTGTTATGATTTGTGGTAATTTACGATCCAATGTTGTAAAGCAAAAATGATAAAGCGAAAAATGACAGAAAAAGAAAACTCGAAACACACAGACAAGAAACTAGTTTTGTAAAGAATTTATTACTTTCACTTTGTATCGATATGGGACAAGCTTTTGAAATAAATTAATAAATCATGTTATACATTAATGAAATGATTAATTTCATATATGACACTATTTTCGAAAAGCTCGTAACCCTTGCCCTTCGTCGTATATTGATAAACAAAGAACATCAACAAATTAATGGTAGTTGATTTTCGTAGGGATGTAGTTTTATATTTTACATTTTTGTACCTGTTTGACAAAACTGTGTAGGATAGCTCTTAGAGCATTCCCAACAATAACACAATAACATCAATAACACCGTCTACGTCAGCGCCACATCAGCTTTAACATTTCACCTTAATATCCCCAGAAAACACCCACAACAATAACATCCCAATAACATCAATAACATTCCCAACAATTTACAAAACAACCCCTCATTTAGGGGCATAAATGAAAAAAATAAATAAATAAATAAATAAAATAAAAAAATAATAACGCCCGTTATGCCACTAACGGGCAGGGACTAACGCTGCAATAACGCCGGAGGTCCAATTGCTTAACGCCACTAACGCCGTTATTTGGCCACTTATAGCGTTACTATTGTTTATGCTCTTATGCATACTGAAAACCATATACAAAAGAGACCAATTTAGGTTTGATTTGATTATCCTTTATCATGAGTTCTTTTTAACAATATATTTTATACAAGATTTAGTCATCTTTCTTTTGTCTATAAATTAAGGACGCATTCTGGTCTTTTTAATATTTTGTGCTACTTGTTATATATCGACATAGCAACAACAATACCCAATCTCGTCGAGCGAGGTTTCGGCGATCCTTGTTATATGTCAAGAAAGATCAACAAATCTAGTTCCAAGAATCGTAGACCTTAACCATGGGTTTAAGCCTAAAATAGCATTGTGTAGTACATAATAAGCACAAGTGTTCTTGTACACTTGCTTATTAGAATAATAGGTTCGTTTTTTGAGCTTAATGTTATTTGCTTCACTTCATGTCTCAATTTGTGTTCTTGTTATATACTCGGTTTTGCATGTTACGACCAATTTAAGCGTTTATTTTACAAGGAATCAAATCAAGTTATTTTCTAGGAACGTGCTGTTATTTTACAAGGAATCAAATAAAGTTTTGTCCGAGGAACATATAAAAAAACCCAAAACAAGTACAACGCAAAAAGCAAGTTTTTGTTAAGTTTAATCCATCAGTTTAAATATATGGATAACAGTTTAAAATGGTAAAGATCTTATGAAAAAGAGTTACGTGAAAAAGAAATGAAAAAGAATAAAAAAAACAAATTCAGAACACACGGAATAAATCACTTTTAATGCCAAGTGACTAAACCAGTTTGACAATTCAAATGACAGTTGAAGCTATAAAGACTTCATTACGTTTTACAAATATACAACAAGTCAACAAATATACAACAAGTCAACAACAAGCTTTTTATGTTTTCTGTTGTAACGTAGGTAGTTTCTGCATTTCGATTGCATTTTCCTTGTTTAAAAAATATCAAACTTTGAAAAATATGTTGATCCTTTTTAGCATATTGCATCTTTAAAACGTTCCATTTGGTTTCTAAATGGTTTTGTGCCTGGCTTAGACCAGTTGAGCCCATTAGAAACAAAGTACGTAAGCCCCAATTTTTCCTGTAACCTTGTCATGGATATTGAGCCTATTAGAAAGATAACCGTAAAAATAGAAGTTTTAAAGATCTAAAAATGATGAAACGTTATACTCATATGTCATGACTCATGGATAATGAGCAAATATTACTTTTGTGTTTGTAGAAGACAATGGTAACTATAATCGGCAAGATTGATTACCATTCATCATGTTCGATCACACAGTAGCTTTGTAACCGTAGTTACTATCGTACTCATTCTGTCCCCTTTCATGGTAAAAACGTGTTTTAACCCGAAAAACCCCAAGTTGGTATGACAATAGTAATCCTTAGTAGCAAAACTTACTGACTGAGATTGTTTACTTGTAAATGAGCTTACCTAAAACCCCAAGTTGGTATGACAATGGTAATCCTGTTGGGTCTAACTTTCTCCATGTTAGAAAGCCAACAACATAGTCATCCTTTACAGATTTAGCATTCCCAGAGGCAACTACTTTCCCAACACAATATGCATCGATCACCTACACATATTTATCCAACAACAAGCAGTTTTCGATTTAGAAATTTCCTTTAAATCAAATAATGTAATACAAAGATACCAATATATCAACGACTGTAATTTTAATTGAAAACTTCGTATGCTTTAGCACTTTTAGTCAATCCATGTATAAACGTTGATGCAATATATACATTATACTGAGTTAAGATCTAACCTCTAATTGCAGTAATCTCCAAAGGATCTTTGACAACTACTATGGGTTCTCACGGGATTGATATCATAGGCGTCGACGGACACATACAAGTTTTTGAATGACACATTTAGATGCAAGCTTAACCAATAGTGAAAACCGTTCACTTTTGAGCTCGAAATCACTCTTTTGTGGTGCACCGTCTATTTGAGCCTTTATGGTTATGTACTCGTTTATAACCTCCATTAACAAGTGTTGAATGACTAAAAATTGATATAACTTAGAAGATGCAAAAAATACATGAACCTTTGAATGATGATTTAAGCATAAGAAAATGCACCAAATCACTACCTTTTAACTAAAATACCAGGAAAATACGGTAGAAAATAACAATCAAAATAAATCGATCATTTTAGAAATAGTATTAGCAACTTGTATTGTAGTGAACCGAAACCGAAACTTAACAAATTTTAATCATTTTTAGCACATTGGATGGTTAACACGTTCGGTTTTGGTTTCTTAATGGTTTTGTGTTACGACTTGCGTTCTTGTTATATACTCGATTTTAATTACATGTTGCTAAAAAAGATTAGTGAAAAAGTGAAAGAACAAAATCTAAAAATGAAAGGAGAAATATCACAACAAACAATTTTCATTGTGTGTTTTTAACTTTAAATTAATAAAGTTGTTGACACTCGAGCTTATAAAATGTTTATTACTTTTACTTTCTAACAATGTGGGACAGAAGCTCTTGCAATAAATTAACAAATAATGCTAGACATTTAAGAGAAACATAAGATCACATGTAGATTCGAAACCGTATAACCTTAATCGAAAAGCTTGAAATGCCTGCCCTTCATCGTATATATTGGTAAACGTAAAACTAGAGAAAACGGGAACCAATTATGGTAAAGATGTTGTTTTATGTTTTATATATGTTTGGATCATCTTTTTTCTGTTTCCATATTAATCAAATACATAAGAGCAAGCTTCTTCTATTTTTATTAATGGAACACGCACATGCTATCAAATTAAAATGTCTTGTTGTAATGTAGGTATTCTCTGCATTTGGATTGCATTATTATGGTTTGAAAATTGCAAACATTTAGAATGATCAACATTTTAAGTAATATTGAAACCTCTGCAAAGGCCTCGAACCAGTACTTACATATGTCATATACTACGATATTGTTATAGAACTTGTAGATTGAGATTGTTATCAATGAGATTGGTATGACAACTTTAATCCTATTGGGTTTAACTTTCTTCAAAACATGCCGTTTGATATGCTATATTTTCCCCCATATTAGAAAGCTAACAACATAGTTATCCATTGGGTTTAACTTTCCGAGAAATCCAACATAGCATCCATCTCAAATTCAAGTATCTCAAAGGCTACTACTATCGCGACACCATATGCATCAATCGCCAACTCAAATCTATCTAGCAATAAGCATTGTCCGATCTAGAATTATTATTAAGACGTTCGTTGTGTTTTCTTTGGTTTTAGGGTCTTAGGCTTGGACCATTTGAGCCTATTAGAAACAAAGTAAATAAGCCCCAATTTTTCCTATAACCTTCTTTATTATTATTTTTTTTTTTTTGTGCTTAATGTTTTTGGGTTTGTAATCCACGGTCCATATTTACCGGTCTTACATGTTGCATCTATATTTTTCTGGAATATAGATTTTACTGGTCTTACAACTATTTTATATAGTTTTTGGAACGTGAGTAATGACTCTTTTGTCAAGACAAACTTTGGTAATAAACTCATGTAATCCAAAGCTAAGAAACCTTAATTTTGACCCTTTTGTATTGTTGGCCAATTCAGTACGCAGTGAAAAAAGAGTAAAGTGAAAAATAAGATAAAAAAATCTAATCTAAATATAACCGTAACATGTTAGTTTTTGTTACGGGCTACCTAGTTAAAATAAACTCTTGAATGACACTTGAAGTTACAAAGAGTTCATTACTTTTACTTCCTATCCATGTGGGATAAGCTCCTGAAATATATTAAAAGATCATCTTGACACTAAAGAAACATAAGACTGTAGATTGAAAACCGTGTAGGAAATATTAGAGCATTAGGTTTGATGAATAACCATAGTTACTCATTCGGGGGTCCACGGGATGCCACATCACTATAACAAACATCCATAACTAACCCCCCTTCACTCAGAACTAATCTCAACTTACTCATTTGAGGTCCACCACTTATAAAACGATTACATTTAAAAAAAAAATAAAAAAAAATGATAAATCGTACAAATATTACCCCCGCCTTACAGACGACGAGGGTTGGAATGGCGAAGTATATCGAGCGGGGGAGGGGGGCGCTGTCACGGCGAGGCACGAAGAGGGTGCCAACGTGGCACGGCGAGTTATAAAAAGACTCACACCGTGTGCTCTTACAAAAGTTAATGCTTTACATTTAAGTACCATATTTGATTTGAATATCTCTTAAGAACAATCTTCTTATAATTTCATGAATGAAACACGTACATGTTATATAATGTATGTTGTAAACTTTGTTAGTAACCTCTATTAACATAGTCAAGTGAAAAATATCCTCTAAGTACACAACAAACCAGTCTTTGTTGGTCAAGAAAGTTAATACTCGGCAAAACTGTGTAATTTTCATTTTCTGGTTAAAATTTAATTGCCAAGGTTTCTTTGTCCTTGAAAAAAAATCAGATACAAAAGAAACCAATTTAAGTTTAATTTGATTATCCTCTATCATAAGTGTTTTTTAATAATAAGTTTATATATGATTGAGTCATGTTTCTTATGTCTACAAATTAAAGCCTCACTCGTGTAACCAATATAGCAGGTATGCCAAATTGGTCTTTTTTATATTTGGTGCTACTTGTTATTTGTCAACAATAATCAACAAACCTAGTTCCAAGAATCCTAGACCTTAATCATGGGTTTAAGCCAAAAGTATGTACACTTCATATGTACGACTTGTATTTTTTTATATGGTAACAGTTTGATACCACAAATAATAATAAGACTTAAATTGATATCGATGTAAAATAATGATTTGATACCACAAATTATAATAAAACTTAAATTTATACCATGTAAAGTAAAGTAATGATTGTATACCTCAGATTATAATAAAACTTAAATTTATACCATGTAAAATAATAATGATTGTAACATGCAGATCATGAAAAAAAAATTGAGTGAAAAGGAATAGAACAAAACCAAACGAAAAGGAAGATCTTACAAGTTAATTTTATTAGATCCTCACATCCTTATTTTAATAAAAGAATGACAATTGAATTTATAAAGATTCTATTACTTTTATATTCACGGCAACATCGACCGGTTTCCCCAGCGACACTTGGGGTCTTTCCCAAGCGATTTGTCGTTGGGGATACGTTTCCCCAGTGACATGTCACTGGGGAAACCTCGTCAGGGATTGTATCCCTAGCGATAATCCCCTATTAACATAGTCAAGTGAAAAATATCCATCGAAGTACACAACAAACAAGTCTTTGTTGGTCAAGAAAGTTAATACTCGGCAAAACTGTGTAATTTTCATTTTCAGATACAAAAGAAACCAATTTAAGTTTAATTTGATTATCCTCTATCATAAGTGTTTTTTAATAATAAGGTTATATATGATTGAGTCATGTTTCTTATGTCTACAAATTAAAGCCTCACTCGTGTAACCAATATAGCAGGTATGCCAAATTGGTCTTTTTTTTATATTTGGTGCTACTTGTTATATGTCAACAACAACAACAATACCCAATCTCGTTGGAGCAATTTTTGTTATATGTCAAGAAAGATCAACAAATCTAGTTCCAAGAATCCTAGACCTTAATCATGGGTTTAAGCCATAAGTAGCATTTTGTAGTACATAAGCCCAGTTGTTCTTGTACACTTGCCTATTAGAATGATAGGTTCGTTTTGTGCTTAATGTTTTTTAGCTTCTAATTCACACTTCATAGCTCAACGTGTGTTGTTATATACTCGTTTTGCATGTTACGACCAATTTAAGTTGTTATTTTACAAGGAATCGAATAAAGTTTTGTGAAAGGAACATGTTATAAAAGCCGCTTAATGTTTTTTGGCTTCTAGTTGACACTTCATATCTCAACTTGTGTTGTTATAAACTCGATTTTGCATGTTACGACCAATTTAAATTGTTATTTTACAAGGAATCAAACAAAGTTTTGTGAAAGGAACATATTAAAAAAACTGAAACAAGAACAAACGCAACAAGCAATTTTTTGTTGCATTAAAATTGTATCAATGTAAATATTTGAATGACACTTTAACTTATATAGAGTTCCTTAATTTTACATTCTATCTATGTGGGATAAGCTATTGAAATAAATAACCAATTCATGTTGACGCTTAACGGCTAAAGAAACATAAGATCACAAAGTAGATTGAAAACCATGGAAGCTATAAAAAAGATAACATTTTACATGTATGTAGGAAATATTTGTGTTTGGGTCATCTTTCTTATGTCTTCACATGCTAATCAAATATATAATAAGTCAACAACAAGCTTAATATATTTTCATGAATGGAACACGTACTTGTTATAAAACGATAATATATTTGTTGTAATGCATATACCGTTTGTTTAAGAAAGATCAACATTTTAAGCAATATAGAAACCTCAACAAAGGCCTCCAACCAATATAGTAGGTATGTCAAATTGGCCTTTTGGTCCTATCTGTTTTATGTAAATGAAGATCAACAAATCTAGTTCCAAGAATCCAAGATCGTATGTTTAATATGTTGCAACGTATAATCCAATGTATTGTGATTGGTAGTTATATTTCATTACTCGATATGATGTTAAATTTCCTCTATAAGTATCTAACTACTGGGGGTTTTCATTTGATATCATACAGTCCAATTGACACATACAAGTTTCTGATGATGACATTTTCGGATGGGCTTAACCAGTAAGGAAAACGTTCACTTTGAGCTTGAAATCATGCTCTTGTGGTGCACCGTCTATTTGAGCCTTTGTGGTGATGTACTTGTTTGTAACCTCTATTAACAAGTAATGAATGATCGAAAATGGACATAACTTGTTGTGGCAAAAACATACGAGCCTTTAAATGGTAGAAAATAACAATTTAAATAGCTCTGTTGTTTAGAAAATAGTACTAGCAACTTGTATCCTAGTTAATTGAAATTGAAACTACACAAGTTCTGTTAAATTATGACCCAATGTTATGTTATAAAAAAGAGTTAAGTGAAAAAAAAGTTAAACAAATACACAACAAGTTTTTGTTGTTCTCTTGTCATAAGTGTTTTCTAACAATAAGATTATACAGTATATGATTGGGTCATCTTTCTTTTCTTTACAAAGGCCTCATTGTAACCTATATAGTAGGCATGCCAAATCAGCCTTTTTTTTTATATTTGGTACTACTTGTTTAAGCCTAAAATAGATTTTGTAGTGTCGGGTTGTGAAAACGAGCTAAATGAAAAGCCGATGAACGGTTGGGGAATCTGTAAAACCAACTCGAAGCTACGTATAAAACCAAAGAACCAACTCGAATATGCTTATCCGGCTAGACTGATTCAAAGATTTTTATTACTTGGAAGTTAGAGAATACTAGCTAGATACTAATTTTGTTCAGGAGAGTAACTCATACGACGCTACCAAAGAAGTATGTGAGTTTTGGTTGTCACGTCCTAGTACAAAGTTGAAGTTAAGTAGGTACTGATGTTTATACTAGCTTAATCGTCACATACCTGAACTATCTTTTTTCCAAAATGTGGCTGAGGAAGAGTCCAACAAAAGTAAAAGGAACACTTTCGAGGCCGATTAAGCATCTTCGATCAGGTACTGATGTTTTGAAGGCGCCGATTTCTGGTTTATAGAGCAGTATTCTTTTTACATGAAATTAAAGAAGCAAAGCTTATTGTGATCTTAATCAAGACAAGTCTCGAAACCGAAGGAGTGAACCGAGCATCAATTAAGATTCTTTCATTCATGAGCTGCTCTAAATGTCTTCTTGGCTCTCTGCCATTATTTGTTAATAGTGTCTTGAGGTTTTAAGCTTAAATCATCTGAGCCATGAAGAAACAAAGTACATAACCACAGTTGTTGTGTATATTTTGCTTATTAGAAAAATAGTTTCATTTATTGTGCTTAATATTTTTTGGCTTGAAATCCACACATCATCATATCTACGTCTTGTGTTCCGGTTATATAACAGTTTGATACCACAAATTATAACCAAACTTAAATTGATACTACCATGTAAATTAACAGTTTAAAATGATCGATGCTATAAGGAATTAAAAAAACAAACTTAAACCATGTAAATTAACCGTTTAAAATGATGGATGTTGTAAGGAATAAAGAAAAGCTGAAACAAGGACAATGCAATAAGTTTTATTGCAAGGTCTTTAACATTGACTTAAATTCATGAAAGATAAATGAATTTATAAACAGTTCAATGCTTTTACATTCTATCCATGTGGGATAAACTTTTGAAATAATTTAACAATTGATGCTTGACACTAAAGAAACGTAAGATCACAAAGTAGATTAAAAACCAAGTGGAAACTTTAGAAAACTTAACGTTTTTTTTATTATAAGCACCAGATTTGATTTGACTATCTTTTATCACTACATTTTATTTTATTAAATAATATATGTATTTAGGTCATCATCCTTTATTTTTTTCTTTTTTTTAAAGAGATTATATTCGAAGAATATATTAATGAATAAAATGAGTTTATGTACATGGGAGGGAGTAAATGGCATTAATATTGTTTAAAAAAAAGATAATCATTTTAAGCCATATAGAAACCTCTAGAAAGGCCTCCAACCAATATAGGAGGTATGCCAAATTATATTGACGCTTAAACCTCTACAAGGCATGTTGATGTTTATGTTATGTTGTGGTTAATTGTTATCAGGGCCGGATTTAAGCATGTGCGAGGTGTGCGATGACACATGGCTTTCAATTTATGAGGGGCCTCACGATTTTAGACATAAGGACTGATTTAATTCGATTGCTAGTTTATAACTGATAAGAAAGGGTTAAAAACACACGATTATCAGGTTTTACAAAAGAAATATTGAAATAATTCATTATTACTGTATTGAATAAATTTTGGTTTTTGGAGGTATACGCAGGTATGGATCTAGTGTCGTTGAGGAAGATGATTAATATGTATTATTTATACTTTGCCCTTTAGAGTTTTTAGCTTTTACACTTTTGTTCTTTTTTGTTTTGCTTTATTTATAAACAAGTATATAAAGTTTAAAGCATAAACATTTTCTAACCCTTAGTTTCACATATTATTGTAATTGTTCAAATACGTGTCATATAAATATACGGTATCTTTTATATTGTCTACAACGTTTTGATAATTGGTAAAAGAAAATTAATATCATAATTTTGGGCACTATTGTTTTTATTTTGATCCTAGTTATTTTATTTCAATATTTGTTGTTCTTTTGGATATCCTAGTTATATTTAACTTTAAGAAAGCATTATAGTTCGTCAAACATAGGGCCTAGTTATCGTTGCCGCACAGGGCTTCCGAAATCCACGGGGCGACCCTGATTGTTATGAATATCAAACAATAAGTTTAAAAACTGATAAAAACCTATTTGTTTCGGGTTAGCGAGTTGGAACCGAACCCGATAAGGTGATAAAAATATAGCTCTAACGTGATCTTTTTAAGCTATTGAGTTTGTCGAGGTGACGCATTGGACCCAATAAGCATATGTAACCGTGTTAACCCACCCCCATAGGTCGGTTATTAGGTTCAGTCAGATCAACATTTTTTTAGCAATATAGAAATCTCTAGAAAGGCCTCCAACCAATATACAGCACGTTTGCCAAATTGGCCTTTGGGTGCTATTTGTTATCTGTAAATGAAGATCAACAAATCTAGTTCCAAGAATAATCCAAGACTGTTAAATATTAGTAGTAAACTTGAACATAGATTAGGGACTTAGGTGTACTTTGTAATAAGATTAGGTGTTAGACATAAACTAAAAATTAGGTAGCTTGGAGTGCAAGCCAATGATGTTTCCTATTTGAATTAGGAAAGGTTTCTACCCCCTATCTCTATAAATAGAGATGAGGGGGGATGCTACTTTTATTCATTCTTCTTCCTCGTTGTAATAGCTTTATTAGGTTTTTAATAAAGGTTTGATACGAGGGTATATCGTGTGCATATTCTTGTTGGTTCTTTGTAGTCTCTCGTGTTTGTTACGTGTGCACAATACAACTCTCGATCTAGCGTTCCGCGATCGAGCTTCGGGTTGTTGGCGGTTTTGTCCGACAAGTGGTATCAAGAGCCGCGGTTATTGTGGTCACCGAAGTTCGAGTGCTAGATTGAGGTTTCGAGTTCGTTCGAGGTATCGAGGTTCGGTTTCGGGTTCCGTCAAACGTAGTAGTTAGTCAACGAGAATAAGCGTTGAAGTTTTTCAAACTTAATGTGAGTACTACAAAGGTGGTATTAATACTTCACTAGGATATGTTTAGTGTACAGGAGAATATCAAATTTACGTACACATACTAAAAAGGTGGTGGAGTATCGTTTAGATTATTCTTTTAATCTAAACAACTTCTAAGTTTCTTGTTTTTGGTTAATACTTAAACGAGGGTACGTGGTTGGTTTAAGTTTTTTAAATCGACGTAACTTGAAGGATATCTTGTTGCGGGCTATTTTATTTTTTTGTGGTTCAAGTTTTGATCGTGGTTTGCTTGGGATTCAAGTTAACGATCATGTTTGCTTGTTCGACATCGAGGGTTTAGGTTTCTCCTAATTAATTTGATTTGCAAGAAGGGTTTATAGCAACAAGGTGAATATTGCACACGGATTGTGAGGCTTGTCGGTAAAGTTGGTTAAGAAACAACTGGACAAGGTTTTTAGCAAGGTAAAAGAAGAATGGCTAGTTCTATAACTAGGTTTGACATCGAAAAATTCGATGGTAAGAATGATTTCGGGTTATGGCAAATAAAGATGCGTGCTTTAATGGTACAGCTGGGATGTGATGCTGCATTAGAGACATTGGCCACGGATATGGAAGCAGGTGAAAAGGCTGCTTTGATGAAGAAGGCATATAGTACCTTGATTCTATGCTTGGGAGACCGGATTTTACGGGAAGTTACCAAACAAACAACTACTACAGGAATTTGGACGAAGTTGACCAGTCTGTATATGACTAAGTCCTTAGCAAACAAACTCTATCTGAAGAAGAAGCTGTACACGTACCATATGAGTTCAGGTACGAAATTGGGTGATCATATAGATGAGTTCAATAAGTTGATACTTGATTTGGCGAATATTGATGTCGATATTGAGGATGAGGACCAGGCACTTATATTACTTACGTCGTTGCCACCGTCTTACGAAAACTTTGTGGAGACATTGTTGTATGGGAGGGAATCCTTGACAATGGAAGATGTTCTTGCGACTCTGAATTCAAGGGAGTTGAAGAAAAGAATTGAAGGCATAAAGGAAGAAACTGGTGACGGGTTATATGTAAGGGGAGGGTCAGATCATTCAAGGAAAGCTCATTCTCGTGGAAGTTTGCGGTTTAAGTCAAGAGGTGGGAACTGTAAACTCAAGTGCTTCATATGTCATTCAGAGGGTCATTTGAAGAGAGACTGTCCAATGAAGAAGTCAAGTGGGTTCGTCAAGAAGGGTAAGCATGATCGATGGATTCGATTCTTTTGATGACGAGGGTGCCTACTTTGGAGAAGCCTTGGTGGTAGCTGGGAATGATGAGATGGCTGAATTGGTAATGGATTCAGGTGGGTCTTATCATATGACTCCTAGGAGGGATTTCTTGTATGACTTCGAGGATATTGATGGTGGTTCGGTTCAGTTGGGTGATAACAAGACATGCACTATCAGAGGGACAGGAAAAGTGAAGATACAATTGAATGATGGTTCAAGCTTTATATTGGAAGATGTCAGGTATGTTCCAGGGTTAAGAAGAAGTTTGATTTCATTGGGTACTCTTGAAAAAGAGGGTTATACTGTGAAGATGCAGTTGGGTAGAATCAAGGTGATCAAAGGTTGTCGGGTTATGATGACTGGGATAAGGAAAAAGAACTGTGTGTATACTTTGGAAGCAAAAGTAATGACTTTTGGTGCACAAAAATATGGAGGTTTAAAACAAGTTGGATTCAAGAAACTTGATCATAAAAAAGTTGGGTTTAAGCAACTTGGTTCTAAGCAAGTTGGGTTCAAACAACTTAGTCCTGGTGTTAAAACAGGAGTCCATGGAGTACAGATTGATGAACGTGTTTGGTTTGAAGTGGAACTGCAGGGAGCTCAGGAAAATCGTGAAGCTGAGGTTGTTCAGGATAGTAACGATGATGTTGCAGTGGCTCAAAGAAAGTTGGAGGATAAGCAACTTGAGGGAATATAAGGTTTTCATGAGGCTGATCTTGAGCCGCCATCCAAGCACGAATACCTTCGTTTAAAAGAATATTTTTGGTGTAGAAAGTCTCAAATTCAGGATCTTCCGCCGCGCGAATTTCCTGAGAAACGAAGTCATAGGCACGTAGGTTCAAGGCCAGACCGACTACTCCAAGAGCACTCATCCATAAACCAGTTACTGGTACAAATAACATAAAGAAATGTAACCAACGTTTATTGGAAAAAGCAACCCCAAAGATTTGTGACCAAAAGCGATTAGCAGTGACCATTGAATAAGTTTCTTCAGCTTGAGTTGGGTTAAAAGCACGGAATGTATTTGCACCATCACCATCTTCAAATAAAGTCAGGAGCAGGAAAAGGTACACCTTGGTATAAAGGTGGGGGCAAACATTATGGTAACCGGAGTACCTTGTCAAAAGGGTGCAGAGGGTAATGTTGCTGAAAAGAAGAAAGTGAATGAGTCTATGAAAACTAATCAAGGGAAATTACTAAAGTACAATGCCTGGTCGACAAGGTAGTCCCCACTTCGAGGTTCCGGTACAAGGAAAAGGTGCTGAATATCGTTTATGTTTAAGTGTTACTCCTAAGGTGGAAATTGTTAAATATTAGTAGTAAACTTGAACATAGATTAGGGACTTAGGTGTACTTTGTAATAAGATTAGGTGTTAGACATAAACTAGGATTAGGTAGCTTGGAGTGTAAGCCAAGGATGTTTACTATTTGAATTAGGAAAGGTTTCTCCCCCATCTCTATAAATAGAGATGAGGGGGATGCTAGTTTTATTCATTCTTCTTCCTCGTTGTAATAGCTTTATTAGGTTTTTAATAAATGTTTGATACGAGGGTATATCGTGTGCATATTCTTGTTGGTTATTTGTAGTCTCTCGTGTTTGTTACGTGTGCACAATACAACTCTCGATCTAGCGTTCCGCGATCGAGCTTCGGATTGTTGGCGGTTTTGTCAGAAAAAGACCGTAAGTTAAACTTGTTGCATCGATATAATCTAATGTTTTGTGTTTGATTTTTATATTTCATTACTCGTTATGATGTTATATTTCCTCTAAGTATCTAACTACTTTGGGTTTTCATTTGATACCACACGGGTCGATTGACACATACAAGTTTCTTATGATGACATCTTTGGATCCGGGCTTAAACAATAGGTGAATCGGTTCACTTTGAACTGCAATCACGCTCTTGTTGTGCACCATCTATTTAAGCCTTTATGGTGATGTAATTGTTTGTAACCTCTATTAACAAGCGGCAAATGATAAAAAATGGATATAACTTGTTGTTGCAAAAACATATGAGCCTTTAAATGCTAATGTATGTAGAAGAAAAGGTATGAATTCTGGTTGGAAATACTATGTAAAATAGCTCTCTTGTTTCAAAAATATTAATAACAACTCGTCAACTTGTATCCTGGTCAGTGGAAAAAATAACATAAAATAGACAACAAACAAAGTTTTATTCTCGACTTTATATTGTTATATATGTGAATTACACTTGATATTATAAAGAATTCATTAATTTACTTTCCATCGATGTGGGACACGGTGTTGAAGTAGTAAATTAACCACACATGAAAGACACTAAGCAAATATAAGATCACTAAGTTAATTAAAAAGCATGTAACCTTATATATTGAAATGCTTGAAACTTAACCTCTGCCTTTGTCCGTGTTGTGATAGTGCGGTGGAATCATGTGCCTATAGTTTGGTTCTTTGTGATTTAGCTATGAGAATTTGGGAAAGTATTTTTTGTTGGTGGAAGGTCGGGAATGTTAACACATTTTCAATTGATGAATTATTTGCATCTAATGGAGATGTTAATGTTCCTAGTGTTTCATCTCGTTTTTGGCAAGTGGTAAGGTGGACAGCAGGGTACTACATTTGGAAAGAAAGAAACACGCGTGTGTTTAAAAAGAAAGTTTCGAGTGTCAACAAAATCATGCAAGATATTCAATTATTAGTGGATCGTAAGAAGGTCAAAAAAATAAATATGTAATTGACTTCATTTTTTAATAACGCGCATTGCAAAATATATAGAGTTCATTACATTTATTCTCTATCTATGTGTTCTGTTTGAATAACGCGCATTGCAAAATTTCTCTCAAAATTGACTCAACCGGATATTAACCTACCTATTTAAGGCTGATACTTGAAAGAAACAAAATCAAAGTGAGAGACACTTACATGGATATGTTCAGCTCAACCATCAAAAGCTATGTCATCTTGCTGATCACAAGCCTTGGGGTTTTCATTAGTCACTCCATTTACTCCCCCATAACCACCTGCACGAAAGTATTGCCGGTTGTCAGTAGTACTCTTAAAAGCCTGCAAATACACACCATCATGTATTCTTACAACTCAATGGATTTTTCCAAATTCAGAAGTTTAAATGTACATTAAGGATCACATATTAGAGACCACTTTTCAATAATTGTAATTATAATGGACATGTGTGCTACTAAACAAAAAAATGAACTCAGAATTAATAGTATTTTCTCAAACTCGACTATACTTTATTACAGAATCCAGCATTATTTCTAGAAGAAAAAAAGAGTTATAATGCAACACGGTTGAAATTTATAAAGTTGTTTGTTTTATTTACTATTCGAGCAAAAAATTTATCAAAGCTACTAAGATACTTAAAGTAACCCGCAATCTGTATAAAACCCTTAAATATTAATGCTAAGCTACTACGATACTTAAGTAGCATTTAAAACACATACCAAAAATCATTAGAATCCAAATTTTACCAACAATCAAAATCTAATTGATGATCTAAAACAATTACTCTTGATATACAAATTGACAGAATATGTAAACAACGATCGAAAAAATCTAATAAGTTGGGAACCTAAGTATAACAACCCATAATTTTCTAGATCATAATCTAAATCTTAAAACTCAAAATAATTTTTTTTTTAGTTTCATATTTTTTTCTTTAAATCGAATAATTTAATACAGAGATACTTGTTCAAAGTTACCTAAGTAATCTTTGTCCAATATGTTCTTGTTACTTTCTTTCTTAATGCTACTTGTGCAGGTGTATTATGAGGGACCATTTATGCCTATTATGTTTTCCTGAATATGAAGAAATAAAAGATGGGCTGCCTTTGAAGTTTTGATGAAAGATTGAGGGGGGCGCTTGTATCTCTTTTGCTATAAAAGAGTATACCCTGGCTAGGGTTATATTCACCATTTCATACGCAGTCATCTTCGACTGCTATCTCACTCTCCCACAAATAATCATTCTACAATCTGTTGTTTCATTTCTGTAATAGTTCTTTGATCATTTCTTGATCTTGTTTAAGTCTTGTAACAGTTTGATTCTAATATTCAAACTGTGCAGACTATTGTACTCTTTGATTCTTGAATAAAAGCAAACTTGTTGCTCTGATTATCTGCTGATATCTTCGCACATGGTATCACAGCGATAGGCTACTGATTTCTCTCGAATCCCGCTCTCAAGGGATTGTTATATTGGGGGTTATTGTTTCTGATAACTTCGGTGGTTCGTATCTGGGTTCTGGAACATCTGTGGGTGCTGAAATTAATTTTTTCTGGTCCTATCGGCGCTTAATCGAAATAAATAAGGGTTTGTTCGAAACCCTAATTTTTTTTTGATTTGGGGGTTTTGTTTGTGGAGTACTGGGATTGATATTTTTGGTCCTATCGGTGTTCAATCAATACAAATTAAGGGTTTATTCGAAACCCTAACTATTTTCTGACTTGGGGGTTTTGTTCTTGGAGTGCTCTCTGGTTCTAATTGATCCTAATCATCCCTAGACTAAGTGAATCTAGGGTGGTTGTGGTCGGTCTTCACCTCTTCCGCTGCACAAAGCACTGTAAGTATCTCTCCCTATCTTGTTTAAACAGCATTCAAGCTGATTGGGTGCAAACGGGTAGGTTAACTCCTTGATCTGCCACCTCTGAGTGGTATGAATACCTGCTCTGGCCTACCCCAGTCCAATGGCTTAGTGCTTGTTTGAACCGTGGGTGTGAGTTGTTTTTATTTCCTGTATATCTGTTCTTCTAGTTGACGGAGGCTAGGACTAGTTAGGTTGGAAGTTGATTTGGGATTATTGCTCTAATTGTTTGTGGTTGCTGCTTTTGTCTTTCTGTTTATTTGTCTGTACTATCACCATGGCTGTGGGTGAGGGTGAACAAGCTAATAATGAATCCAGGTTTACTGAATCTATGACTAATGAATCTGTGATTAACTCTTCTGAATTAAAACTTGTCTTTGGTGATACTCTCTACTTGCATCCTAGTGACACTAGTGGTAATCCTATTATATCTGTTAAACTTACTGGCTCAGAAAACTATAAAATATGGAGCATTGCCATGACTTTTGCATTAAGAAACCATAATAAACTTGGCTTTGTTGATGGAACTTGTAAAAAAGATGATTCTAATGCTAGTCTTGCTAATCAATGGGATATGTGTGACTCTGTTGTACTTACTTGGATTCTAAACTCTTTAAGTCCTGAGTTGTTTGCTGGTGCTATATATTCTAAAACTGCCTATGAAATGTGGAATGACTTAAAAGAAACCTATGACAAAGTTGATGGATCTGCTGTCTTTAATATACATAAAAATATCAACTCTTTGGGTCAAAATGGGTCCTCTCTTGCTGATTACTACAATAATCTTAATTCTTTATGGAAACAATTTAACTCTATAATCAGTCTTCCTACATGTACTTGTGATGCTGGAAAACACTTTGAAAAACATAACCAGCTAATCAAGTTAATGCAGTTTTTAATGGGTCTTGATGACACTTATGTGCCCATCAGAAGCAACATTTTAACCAGGGATCCTCTACCATCTGTCCAAAAGCTGCTTTTTTCTATTGTGTCAGGGGAAGAATCTCACAGAAACTTCTCCTCTGGTACTGGATCCATTAAACCAAATGTGTCTGCTTTTGCCTCAAAATTCTTTGATAACAAAAAGGGGGAACAACAATTACAAAAGCACAAATCCCACAACTGGGAATAATACTTCTGGTAACAGCTCTAACAATAGAGGACCCAACCTTAATTTGAAGTTCTCTAACTGTAAAAAACCTGGTCACACCATTGATAGATGTTATGATATTGTTGGCTATCCTGCTGGATATGGAAAAAGGAACTTTAACTCTAATATTAAACCTACTAGTAACAATGCTTCTTCTTCATCCACTGATGCCAATCTTGAGTGTAGAACTAGCAACTCTCCTGTTTCCTTGTCTAATGATCAGATGGTCAGCTTAATGAGTCTTCTCAATGATAGCCCTGTCAACTCCAATATGGCAGGTAAATGTTTTTCAGGAACCTTTTTTAATGGCAGTGTCAAATTCAATTTAAAATTTGAAAACACTTTAATGGAAACACAAATTTTTTAAAAGGAAAAATCAGTCTTGGTTGGATTGTTAACTCTGGAGCAAACCAACACATGACTCTGTCTTCAAAACCTTTAATCAATACTATTGATGTTTCAAAACTTGGTCTTCTTGTTGGACACCCAAATGGTACTCAAGCACTTATCACTGAGATTGGTGACATGAAAATTAACAACAATATTACCTTACATGATGTCTTAGTTGTGCCTGAGTACACTGTCAGTCTGCTATCTGTTCACAAACTTGCTAGAGATAGCAAATTATATGTTAGTTTTGATGAATCTAAATGTTATATTCAGGACTTTGCAACAAAAAGGAATGTGGGGATTGGTAATCAATCTAATGGCCTGTACTTGTTTGATGTTGACACTAATTGTAAGGTTATCTCTAATAATTGCATTGTCTCTAGAAACCTCTGGCACCAAAGACTTGGTCATCCCTCTGATCAAGTCTTACATGTCCTTAAACCCAGTCTTAACCTTGATAAACCAACTGATTCTACTCATATCTGTGATACTTGCCATAAGGCTAAACAAACCAGGGAACCTTTTTCCTTAAGTGAACATAAGTCTACTAAAATTGGTCAACTTGTCCACCTAGATGTTTGGGGTCCTTATAAAATCACTAGCAGAGATGGCTACAAATATTTTTTAACTATTGTTGATGATTACTCAAGGGCTGTCTGGGTTTATATGCTTAAAAACAAAGGAGATGTCTATGATTCCATTGTCAACTTTACTCAAATGCTGTCAAATCAATTTGAAAGTAATATTAAAGTTTTTAGAAGTGACAATGGTACTGAATTTATCAATAACAGAATGCAACAATTTTTTCATAACAAAGGCATTCTACATCAAACTTCTTGTGTCTACACACCCCAACAAAATGGAATTGCAGAAAGGAAACATAGACATCTTCTCAATGTTGCTAGATCTCTTATGTTTCAGGGGGAATTACCTCTTTACTTATGGCCTGAATGTGTTCTCACTGCTGCTTACCTTATCAACAGGTTACCTTCTTCTGTGTTGTCTGGCAAATCTCCTTTCTCTCTTGTGTATGGGCATGACCCTACACTCTCTCATATTAGGGTTTTTGGTTGTCTTTGCTATGCTACTATCCTAAATAATTCTGACAAATTTTACAGCAGATCTGAAAAAAGTGTTCTTATTGGCTACTCTAATGAAAAAAAGGGTTACAAACTTTTAAGCTTAGAAACAAAACATGTTTTCTTTTCAAGAGATGTCAACTTTTATTAAACTGTTTTCCCTTTCAAAATGAAAAACAATCTTCAAAAACAAGTCTTTGAAACTGGTGTGTCAAAAGATTTAAACCACAAAAACTTCTTTGATTCCAAAGATTTAAATCACAAAATTGCTTTTGATACTGACAACCCTAAAAGACCCAATGATGAAGGGAGAGTGTCTTCCAATGATGATGGGACTGAGTTGAATCCTCTCAATGAGGATGGTAACTCAGATGCTTCATCCATGGAAGAAAATACACACCCTGAGGCCTGTTAATTCTGATTCAGACTCAAATGAGTCAACTCCTGAAAAAGGAGACTTGCCAGCCATCACCACAAGGAGGTCAACCAGACCCACTAGATTGCCCAAAAATCTTAATGACTTTATTGTTGAAGGCAAAGTTAAATATGGTATAGAAAAAGTTGTTAATTATTCTAATCTTGATTCTGAAAATTACTGCTTTACTTCCAACTTAAATAAAAGTGTTGAACCTACTTGTTATGAGGAAGCCATCCTTGAACCTAACTGGGTTGATGCTATGAATGCTGAAATTGAGGCCTTAAATACTAACAAGTCTTGGATCATAACCACTCTACCTGCTAATAGAAAACCCATTGGGTACAAATGGATTTGGAAAATCAAGTACAAATCCAATGGTGAAGTGGAGATACAAAGCCGCTTGTTGCCAAAGGCTTTAACCAAAGAGAAGGGATAGATTATAATGAAACCTTTTCTCCTGTTGTTAAAATGTCCACTGTTAGAATTCTCATTGCTTTAGCTGTTAAGAACAAATGGCCTCTTTTCCAATTAGATGTTAATAATGCTTTTCTTTATGGTGAGCTTGATGAGGACATATATATGACTATTCCAAAAGGTTTTTCTGATGAAAACAACAAAAGCATGGTCTGTAAACTTACTAAATCATTGTATGGTCTTAAGCAAGCTCCTAGAAAATGGAATGAAAAACCTGTTGGTGTTCTCAAGGAACATGGTTTTGCTCAGTCTGTGAGTGATCACTCTTTATTTACAAAAAGCAAAGATAACAAGTTTATTGCTTTACTTGTCTATGTTGATGATATTGTTCTTACTGGCAACTGTGTTGAGGAAATTGAACAATTCAAAGTCTTTCTTAAAACTAAATTTAACATAAAAGACTTGGGTACGCGGGGCATTATAACTAGTTATACCAATAAACTTGTTTATTAAGGTTTGTTTTTTAAATAAAACAAAATTTAAGCTATTTGTTTTTTAATAAATAAAAATAAATTATTAAAACTTTTAGAATAAACCCCGCGCGTGCGCGGGGCATTATAACTAGTTATACCAATAAACTTGTTTATTAAGGTTTGTTTTTTGCGCTTGTAATCCACACTTCATATCTACGACTTGTGTTCCTGCTACATACTCAGTTCTACATATTATCGTGATCATTTTGAACTTTTCTTTTACATGGTATCACTTTGTTACAATTTTTGTGGTAATTTATGACCCCATTTTATGAAAAAAGAGTTAAATGAAAAGAAACTAAAAGCAAAAACAATGTTAAATGAAACGAAACTAAAATAAAAAAATATCACAAGAAAAACACAACAAATAAGCTTTTACCATATTTCCTCATGTTATTGCCACTAAGAATGACATTTGAACTTACAAAGAGTTCATTACTTTTATTTTCCATCTATGTGGGACAAGCTCATATTAATTAAAACATTCGGTGTTTGTTGTTAGCATTCGGTGTTTGTTGTTAGCATGACGTTCGTTTTATTGTCTTTGTATCTCGGGTTTTCATGCTTAGAACATCTACAACTTGTATACTTGCTATATACGGAGTTGTTCCTGTACAACTCCTTGTATACTTGCTATATACGGAGTTGTTCCTGTACAACTCATCTTGTTTTCTTTGTATCTCGGGTTTTACATGTTATGGCCATTTTAAAGTCTTGCTTTAAAGAACTAAAGGTATCAAGTTAAGTTTTTCTATGATTTGAGGTACCTTGGGGTGGCCACTAGGCATACATTTAAGATCTATCCAAATCTTGAAATCATCATATTTTAGCCAGCAAAAAATATCTCATGGTTTGAGTTGTTCACCTCTTTCCTCGATTTATGAATCGCACATACAAGTTTTTGATGATGAATCTTTGGTTCCAGGCTTAACCAATAGGCAAAACGGCTCACTGCTAAGCTCAAAGTCACTCTCTTTTGGTTCACCGTCTATTTGAGCATTTATGGTTATGTACTTGTTTGTATTCTCCATTAACAAGTGTTGAATGACTAAAAATCGATATAACATGAAGTTGCATAAATATATGAACCTTTGAACGGTGACTTAGGAAGAAGAAGAAGCTAAAAGTACCAAATCACCACTTCTTAAATACGGTACAAGACAAATTTGGTAGATACTAACAAAATGGCTCTATTATTTTGAAATTATCAATAGTAACTTCTATCGTTGTTAATTGAAACCAAAACTAAACAATTCATGATCGTTTTCAGATAGAATATTGGATAGTTAACACGTTCGGTTTTGTTTTTTAAATGGTTTTGTGTGTCGGGCATAAAGTTTTATGTTTGGTTTTGGTTTCTATTAGAGGTGGAAATTTATGCCAAAACTCAAAAAAATTGGCTAATTTGAGCAAATTTGTAGAAGCTTTAGGCACATTGAGCACTTTTTTTTTTATATTTTAAATGGGCATATATTGCCCATTTAAAAAGTTAAATGAGAAGAAACGGGCAAATATTTTCTCTCAATTGTAGAACATTACAATTGTTTTTTAAAAACTTATAGATATAATATATTTAATTTTTAAAATATAAGTAAGGTGTTACGTTTGAATAATTTATTTTATCGTTTTGGGTCTCTTCTAAAACGATTTGTATAACACGCGCCCGTTTGACACGTGCCCGTTTAGCCCATAGCTCGTTTGAACCATGACCCGTGCCCGCCCGTTTTGCCACCTCCACTTTCTACATGTTTTTGTCATAAATTAAAAATATTTGGCACCAATCATCCCAACTGATGGCAAGTATTATCCTTGAGAGGTAAAATGTCTTTAACACTTTACAGCCTTGAAGGATGATTTTTGCAAAACTTTGTGCTAAACTTTTTTCCAATAAATCGTCATAAATAAGGACAATTTTTGCTAGACATTTGATTTCTTAGAGATGATTATTGCTAATAGTTTCTGGCAAGTATTATTAGTGCCACATTTAACAAACCATAAAGATGATTTTTGCAACTTACTCAAGAAACAAAGTACATGAGCGCAACGTTTTACATGCTACTAAAAAAGTTTTCTTGTGATTTCCCTTTCCCATTACACTCATTATTGACACTCGAGCTAATAAATTGTTCATTACTTTTACTTTCTAACAATGTAGGACAAAAGCTCTTGTAATAAATTAGCAAATCATGTTTAGACATTAAAGAGAAACATGAGATCGCAATAGATTGAAAACCGTATAACCTTAATTGAAAAGCTTGAAACCCTGACCATAAACCATAAAAAAATGGGAGTCTATTTCCATATTAATCAAATATATAACAACAACCTTATTGTACTTTTAATGATAGAACACGTACATGCTATCAAATTAAAAACTCAGATTGAACACAAGTAACAATATACTCAGATCGATGTTCAGATCAAGACAGCGTATTAAAATCTAAATATTTTGTTTATGGAGATGAGCAGTCACAGTCATGCTTAACTCAATTGATGTTTTTGTCTTTCTTGAACTTGAAGGATACAATCATGATAATGAGAAACATATACCAACGTATTTGATATTTGTAAGCATTTTCACTCATATTATGGGTAACATAAGATACAAGTGATCAATCAATAAATTTAAAATGTTATTCTTCATGGGTAATAAAATAACATAATCGCGTGTACGATCAAACATGCACCCATGACGTAAGAGCCTCGTACAAATTTAAACTGGAAAATCATGAATACTTGCCTTTAATCATCGCCGACTCGAACTATCCTATTCCCTACATTGTATCCACAAAAGATCGAGCCCTAAAAAAGCTGAAGAAACTAGTAGTCTTTCCAAACCGACGGAGACATCTTCTACATGCATTTTGTAGAAATCAAGCGAAAATGAACAAAATATTGATCAGATTCCATGAATTACATGTTGGGATTTTAGAAGCAGCTAACCAGTAACCTCTACGAGTACGCAGCGGATATTGGATCTAGTTAATACAATTATGTCAACACGTAATTAATAAACACATAATTAATACAATATTAATTAATTAAAAGGGATTAAGAAAAGCTAACCTTGCTCGGCAATTGATCTCTAGTTATGGAACAAGAAACCTTACGAAACCTAAGTATCTAAAATAGATACCTCGAAGAGTATCACACACAAACCCGATTAACGTATACGTTCGATATTGCTTGTCGAGAACGTAACTATAAAAACCAAACAACCCTTGTTACTTGAATCAATACCACGAATCAGAATACCACCTCGAACCAGTCACCTTCTGTCCGAGATAACCAAGCTGGAAAAACAGCTTCTTAAGTATTACCTGATATCGGACACGCCTTGTCCGATATCTTCTGCTTTATGTCCGAGATGAAGAGTCACGAGCAGGAGCAGACTACTCCTTTGATTCTGCTGTTTTGTGTCGACAGGGAAACAAGAAACAACCACCAAACAATCAATCTAAACACTTGTTCACAAATACAAGTTTAGATCCAAACCAAAACACTTCCTTGTCGAATTGTTTTACCAAACGACCAAGAAGCCAAAATCAGAATATGGTGATTGTTTTAGGGTTAGGAGAAGCTGATGTTATGCGTGAGTTAATGTGTAGGATGTGTTTGCTTATATAGTTGAGCAACTCAACTCCTAGAAGGAGTCTTATTCTCGGTCGACAAGTCACAAGCAAACCCAAACACATTCAAACTATTGTATCTGATTTGTATAGGATTACTAGGCCCAAGGCACCTATCAAAACGACCCACAACAGGAGCTAAAACAGCCCACGGGTCTATTCAGTGATCGGGTCAATTCCATGCATAACGGGTAAATGGTAATTCAAGTATTAGTTACGTTCAACACGTATACTCGTGTTTATCGCGTGTGCCCCCATCGACTCATACACGTTTAGTTTCTTTGTCGTGTTTTAATACTCCCACAAACCAACAACTCCCATTTGGGAGTTGGTGTGTCGAATGGCACACAAAACTAACGACGGAAACGCCTAGCAAACGCTCTCACTAACTTTTTAACTAAAAGTGTCTGAGAGAATAGTTTCGTAAAAGTTTCTCAGTAGCATGGTCATTCAATGTCTTGCTCTAATCATCCTTTGTTATAGATACCGTTAAACCATGGATTATGGATCTTTAATCATTCCATATAGTTTAACCATTTAGAATCTCGTTATAGATTTTAATTCAGATATACCAAATGTAATCAAGAATCATCTTGCATTACCCTTTGGGTCCGGCCAAACAGTTATCTGATTTAAATCTGGAGAGGCGCCATGGTATCTTTCTGCACATATCAAGTGGAGTAACAAATCCTTTATTGACTACAAGTGTTGTGGATGCTGCTTCACATCACTCCGAAATATAGCTTTTATAACTACCTTATTCAGATAGCGTTTTGCGTATACTTACAAAAAATGATATCCACACATAACAGAACTTGCTTGCATATCAAGTCTAAGGATGAAGATAACAAACCATTTTCAATATTTTACTTATGACAAGGATCCAAAAGTAAATGTTTGAAAGTTGGGGAATCCAATATGTATCTCTAGTGAATACATATGAGTTTGGCGGGAACAATCCACATTCTCGTTAGAATATATCCAACACTCACATTTGTCTTACATAACAATATTCCCATATTGTTAACCGATAATGGATATATTTAGAATAATAAAATTATTCAAGGATTAAACATGCAAATATAGGATAACAATTATTATATGAATGAATAACAAATACCAAGTATCTTTATTAATCATAAAGTAAAAATTGTCTTTCAATCCCAATTATCCAAATACTAAAACAGATATGCATGAAACTCATTTAGTAAGTTGAACCCTAATGTTTCCAACATTATCAAGCTTTTTTTTACAAGAAAAACTAAATAGTCATCTGAGTAAACTTTCTGAATACTTGTTTCAAATTTCACATATAGTGAGTGATTTGAAATATAAGATGAGTGTCTTATCTCATATGCTCATACTATTGCAAGAATTATAGTATGGAGATGTCGTCTTACCTTGCATGAGGTATTAGAAATCAACGACATACTGACAGTCATGTTTACAGTTTCTAAAAGTGTAAAGTATTTTCATTCATTACTGTGTAATGCAACAATGCTCTATGTTGAGCACAACTAGTTAGCAGATTTATCATAAAAGATGAAATCCTACTACAACTAGTATTAATAATCCTCTAGCATCATTTGTACTTATACAACATTATGTGTTACGATATGTATTATTCCATATTGCATACAATTAGGTATCAAAGCAAGTAACAAAAATGCACATAATGGAATCACAAACATATAAACATAAACATCAATATATAACCACATATTGTTCCGAGTTCTCTTGCGAGTCTTTCCTAAACGGAGAACCATAAGACCGTCACCAGGATGTAATACCTAGATCGCCCCATACATCACTTAGAAAAGCAATTGAGTGGGTCTTGTGGCCCGAAAAACACATAAAACATGGCAATCTCAATTAACAAGTAATTACGCAATATTATGTATTTATAAACCAATATGTAATTCTAATTATCATAATAATTCTAATTAACAATTAATAAATACAAATTAACTTTTAATTCTAATTAGCAAGTAATTATAATTTAACATGTAATTCTTAATTAACAATTTAATTTTAATTAACTAGGTAATTATAATTCACATGTAAATTAAATTCAAATTAACAAGTAATTTACAATTAACAAATTAATTTTAATTATCAATATAATTTTAATTTGTGTGTGACTAGTTATTATTTATTAAAAATTGACAAGTATTGTATGTAATTGTCAAAATTAAAATAAAACTAAATAACTAAACTAGGTTTCATGTAGCCCTTTTAAAACATGTTTATTAATATCAGAAACGTGTAACCCATAATCGCAAAAACGAGTTGGCTCTGATACCACTGTTGGGATTTTAGAAGCAGTTAACCAGTAACATCTACGAGTACTCAGCGGATATTGGATCTAGTTAATACAATTATGTCAACACGTAATTAATAAACACATAATTAATACAATATTAATTAATTAAAAGGGATTAAGAAAAGCTAACCTTGCTTGCAAATTGATCTCTAGTTATGGAACAAGAAACCTTACGAAACCTTAAGTATCTAAAATAGATACCTCGAAGCGTATCACACACAAACCCGATTAACGTATACGTTCGATTATTGCTAGTCGAGAACGTAACTATAAAAACCAAACAACCCTTGTTACTTGAATCAATACCACGAATCAGAATACCACCTCGAACCAGTCACCTTCTGTCTGAGATAACCAAGCTGGAAAAACAGATTCTTAAGTATTACCCGATATCGGACACGCCTTGTCCGATATCTTATGCTTTCTGTTCGAGATGAAGAGTCACGAGCAGGAGCAGACTACTCCTTTGATTCTGCTGTTTTGTGTCGACAGGGAAACAAGAAACAACCACCAAACAATCAATCTAAACACTTGTTCACAAATACAAGTTTAGATCCAAACCAAAACACTTCCTTGTCGAATTGTTTTACCAAACGACCAAGAAGCCAAAATCAGAATATAGTGATCGGTTTAGGGTTAGGAGAAACTGATGTTATGCGTGAGTTAATGTGTAGGATGTGTTTGCTTATATAGTTGAGCAACTCAACTCCTAGAAGGAGTCTTATTCTTGGTCGACAAGTCACAAGCAAACCCAAACCCATTCAAACTATTGTACCTGATTTGTATAGGATTACTAGGCCCAAGGCACCTATCAAAACGACCCACAACAGGAGCTAAAACAGCCCACGGGTCTATTCAGTGATCGGGTCAATTCCATGCATAACGGGTAAATGGTAATTCAAGTATTAGTTACGTTCAACACGTATACTCGTGTTTATCGCGTGTGCCCCCATCGGCTCATACACGTTTAGTTGCTTTGTCGTGTTTTAATACTCCCAAAACCAACATTACATACACTACATTACATTAAATAGAAAAATAACAAAACCTAACCCAATTTTACCCTTCAATTTATTAAAAATCCTTTTATCGAGGAGGGGTAAAATGGGGTCCAAAAATACACCGGAGTGACGCTTTTTGAATTTTTAGTACATGAATTTGCAAAAATTAAAAAAAAAAAGAAAAAAAAAAATTGTTACACAAACCTAGAATTTGTAACAAGTAAGATACATTTTAAATACATTAGCCCTTTTCTATATAACACTATAAAATTTATATATAATCACGTATTCGTATTGGCCCAAACTACACAATTCTGGATAAAATTCTTTCGTGATTAAAAATATATACTTAAAAAAAAAACAAATACGAGACTCCGTTCTTTTCTTAAAAATAAAAAAATAAAAATCCAACACGAGAAACTTGAAACTAAATAGTTTTGATGCCTGATCGATAAATCCATACTATAATTACACGCCAATATTCACAATGACTGATTCATTAGGATTTGGAGAAGCTAGTTGAATCTGGTTCAAAGGAGCACCATTAGGTATTTCACTCTTTGGTAATGCATGCCACTTACTAATGTATGCCATCAAGTCGACATCTATGTTTGGAAGTTGGCGTCTTTTAAGGATTTTGAGGATCTTTCTGGATCTACCGAGAAGCTGAGCGGCAGAGCGGACACTGTCTTCCCTTTTCTCTATCGCGTCGTTATGACACATCATCTTTATGGCGCATGGTAAGTTGGTAAAACAAGCGCATAATATATCTGCAATCATATTTAATATCCACTCCAAAAGTTTTCCATCAGTCGGCCAATTCTCTAGCTCACTGCAGTGGATCAATATAGTCTGGCTGACTCTATACATGGAACTCGCTGCTATGAATTTATAGCGGGAGTCATCTATTCTTCGCCTTTTGCAGCTCTTGAACTGTATCACTATTTTTACTGCTTCATCTCTTAACCACTCAAGGATCTCCTTTGACGTCTTTCCATCATGAGCCTTCTTTTGAAGATCGATTTGTAGCCACTTGCGGTATACCTCAACTTGTGTCCACACACGTCTAGCTGCTTTTCCTGTCTTTACCAAATCTCTATCTGCATTAAGACATCCTTCAATATTTCTTACGATCCGGAGGCCTTCCGTCATACTAGCAATTAACCCCTCACCATGGTTGTCAGCTGTGTTTGGAAGTGCAACACCAATGGCTGTTAATGTCACTAGTACGAGACTCCAGGAATTTATTGTTTCTTCCAAATGTAGACGTGGGACTTGATCGTTGTCGAACTCTAAAACTCCTTGAAATCCTGTAGATTTCTTTAGAACCTTTATGAGATTACCTGGCTCATTCTTTTCAGACTTCGAAAGAAGTTGATTAATTGATTTAAGTGCATTTCTTGATATTCTCTCTGAAAGCTTTGCATCGTCTTCAATTTGTAGAACATACATAGCATATTCTTTCATCTCTGATCTTACATTGCTGTTGGATACATTTACTTCCTTTTTGAACCTTATCAACGACTTGCAAAAATACCAACAGTAGGAAATAAGAATAAGAAAAGATCTGGGAACGAGAGATATCAATTTACTTATAACCACAACCATTATCTGAAGTGATATGCAAATGGTCAAAATCAAGTTTTTGAAAATATGGAAAACTATTTTGCAATGACGGCCAGGGATATGAGAACGGGCATGACTACGTTTCCAAACCTGAAGCCTTTGGGTCCAATGTTCCTCGACTTTGAAAATGTTGAGATGATTCACACTCCATTTTTTCGAGAGTTTGAAACAATTGATAGCAGCAAAACATCTACAAGCTGGAGCTATACTACCTATAAAAGTCCCAGCTGACTGGATGCCACGAATTACCTTTAGTGACCAATTATAATCTGAGTGATGTGGGGGATATTTGAAACTAAATAGTCCTACTAGTGAACTGAAAACAAAAAGCGAGACTATAAACCCAAAAGCAGAAGCAACCTCTGAACAAGCAATCGCAAATTGCGGGTTACCAGTTTCTGCCATCATCCAATACTTTTTGACATTGTGCTCGAGTTCTTCGTAGGAAAACTTTATCTCGTGAGGATATGAAGCCGATCCGTGCAACTCTTTGTACCTGTGTTCTAAAATTCTTCTCGATGCCGGAACTGTGAAAGCTATTGAAAATACCCCTAAAATCGGAAATAACAATGACAAAAAGTTAAATGGAGAAAGCTTCCAGGCAATAATTTGGATTGATACATTTACGGTAATTGTGATCAAGAGGATACTCCATGCTACCATGTTTACTAGAAGTTCCTTGTTATCCATAAGCCCTAAAGAAGGGAGAAAATTGGCTAACATGGTGATCAAGAAATAGATGCTAACTACCTTTCCGTCCCAATCTCCTTGATTATTAGACATGTTTGTAGTTAGATCCACTGGTAGCTTCATTGCTATTGCAATAAGTGTGATAGAAACAGTATTGAGAGCGAAAAATTTGTTTGGAAACCAGAGTTTCCATTTTCGAAATCCTTGGAAGACATCAGCGGCCATTGCAAGAGTGCAAGCCAGAGATGCTCCAGCAACATACAACCCCACCCACGGCATGGCATCCTTAGGATCAGTTATCATTGCTTAATTCCTTCTCCAGATGAAAAAATAAATAAAGATTGTACTTAATTTAGTAGGAAAGACTTAAACATAGGTTTGAGATAAAAATAATAAATAAGAAAAGTTATATATACAGGGCGTGGATTTTGGGGCCCTGTGCCATGATCCCAAAGTACATATGACGATATTTTAGTTTTTGATATTACTGTGTTAAAATTTTAAGTATGGGTTTCAATATGAATTTTTCATTACATATATGAAGGGAAATGTTTTTGAAGAATTCAAAGATATATTATAAGTAACATAAAGTATTCAAAACAACATTGTCAAACTTGTCGGGTACACCTTCGTAACTCTTTCAAACAACAAAAAAGATATTCTAACATCTAAAATATGTAGTGCTGGATCATTTGTTATGATAACTCAAACAAGTAAATATTGTTAGTTTATATAAGCTCTTTTGGACTTGATGGAAAACAAAAATAATAAGTATAGCTAAAGTGTAAAATATATAAACAACAGGGGTGAAAGCTGTACATAGTGTAAAGCTCTCATCTTCTTTCTCCGTAGTTCGTATGAAACACATTCCCATGTTTCAACTTAGCTTTTGAATCACAACAAACTAATAAAATCTACCTTATGTTGGGTAGGAAATAGCTGTATAGGTCACTTTATCATGATATTATAGCTAAAACTAAAGTATATAAGGTTCAACGCTTAAAAATTTTGGGGCCTCTCAAAAAATCGGAGGCCTTGTGCGATTGAGCATCCTGCTCATGCTCAAATCCGGCCCTGTATATATATAGCTAGATCTTTTATATAAGTTCAAGGACAGAGCGATTAAATTTCTATTCAGTTTCTTCCCGGCTTCATATTCCGCTTTCAAGGGCCAGGGCTGCTGGACAATTTCTATATAATTTGTTTGTACAATTGAATGTACTTGACCCCAAAGTAAACGCATGCATGAAAAGATAACTTGTCAAATCTGCCATTGCAAGCTATTCGTGGTTTGTTTTAAGCCATACAACCTTTTTTTTTTTTTTTTTTTTTCTTTTTTTTTTTAAGAAATGATAGAGGGACCTAAAGTTAGGCCTAAACTTAGACCTAAAACCAAGTGACATCATCCTGATTGGTTGTAATATAAGTGGGTCTTTGTCTGTAGCAATCAGGATGATGCCACTTGGTTTTAGGTCTAAGTTTAGGTCTCTCTATCATTTCCATTTTTTTTTACATACTCGTAATGCACTACAAAATAAGAGACAAATCTGGACCAACACAAATTATTAAATCAAAAGAACAAATTTAAGGGGAAAAAAAACATAGAGGACCTAAAGTATAAATCTGGACCACTTCATTTTTAATTAAAACCCACTTTCATATCTCATTTTTAAATATTACATTACTTAAAAACCGTAAACCGTAAACCTAAAAAAAATAAACCATCATAACGAGCATTTAATTATCTTTCAATAGAAGGGCACTTTTATATACGTTCGACAAACATTTTTTTTTCGTTTCTTTTTCTTTTTTTTCTCTGTGTTGTATCACTTGTGATATAACTATAATTTATTAGTTATAACACTCAACATGCTTTCGTAAAACAAGTATAAATATTTTTGTAGAACTCCAAATGACTCATCGTTTTTTGCACTAAAAAATACGCATTTTTATCATATCAACCATATATCACATATAGTTTTTGAACCTCCAGATCAACACACTTTATTCATAAAAGTTGAATGTTTGAACTTACATATTAGTGTCATATCATAAGTGATATATCAAGAAAAATGACGTTTTCGTTTGTTTTCATACGCTTCCATCCGTTTTCAAATGTTTTCATCCATTTTTATACGTTTCGGTTGTTTTCGTCCGTTTTCATACGTTTTCGTCTGTTTTCATTCGTTTTGATCCGTTTCCATACGTTTTCTTCCATTTTTATACGTTTCCGTCCATTTTTATACGTTTTCGGCCGTTTACAGACGTCTTCAAAAGTTTTTGTCTTTTTTTCATACGTTTTCAGATGTTTTTGCCCATTTTCGTACGTTTTCGTTTGTTTTCATGCATTTTTCTATGCTTTTATATGTTTTATAAGTTTTCGTCCGTTTTCATATTTTTTCATTCCTTTACACACGTTTTCGTCCGTTTTCATACATTTTCATCCATTTTCATACAGTTACGTACGTTTTCTTCTATTTTTATGTTTTTGTACGTTTTTATGATACTTTTATATTTGCGTATGTCTGTTTTCATATGTGTTTTCTAATATTTTGATAGTTTTCAGGTACAAGATGGTTTTTGTTTATGAAATATCACAAGTGATATTAGACATTAACTATGTTTATGAAATATCACAAGTGATATTAGATATTAACTGTTGTACACATTGATGCATGCTTAGATGCTTTTGAGTTACACGAGTCTATATGACCAGGCAGAATTATGTCTAGTTTTTTTCATTTTATTACTTTATCACATGTGATATTACTCATATGTAGAACAATAGAAATAATGTCACATTATATTGCTTTATCACATGAGATATTACTCATATGTCGAATAACATAATTAATGTCCTATTATATTGCTTTATCATACGAGTTATTACTATTAAGTATAGAACGAAAATTTAAATACTCTTCTTTTTCCTTACAGTGTTATATCACACGAGATAAATAAGTGTCGCTTACAAATATCAAAATGAATAAAAACCATAGTTAATGTCAAATATCACTTGTGATGTTTCATAAACATAGTTAATGTCTAATATCACTTGTGTTATTTAATTAACAAAAACTATCTTATACCTGAAAAATATAAAAATATTCAAAAACACATAGGTGATAATATAAAAAAAAATATACAGAGCAATGAAATATCTCAAGTGATATTAAAGGTTAAAAAGCATACTTGTATGATATCACAAGTGATATTAGACATTAATTAATTTTATGAAAAATATCACAAGTGATATTAGACATGTCATATAATACAGTTTAACTTATAAGCATAGTAAATTATCGTCAACTTAAAATATTGCAAATGATACAACTATAATTGGAAACAATCACATAAACAAAACACATTAATCCAATGCAGTTCAAAGCAAAATTAAACTAAATAACTTAACTAGTAAACAAAATTACACTATCACGAACTCAAATTATCACAGGTAATAATTTGAGACCCACTGGTTAAACTTGGGTTTAGTTGGTCAAAAGTTATTTTTGGTTTATATGTTTTATAGGTGTTTATCCGTTTTTATACTATTTCATTTAATATTTTTTATATAATTTTTAAATCTCTTTTATATAATTTTAATCTCTTTTATTTAATCTTTTTATTTAGCGACCACATATGTAGTCACTACATAATTAACACATAATTTTTTTTCCCTTTACTTTTATAACTTAATAAAAAGTATTTAATAAAAAATTAAATAATTTTTAGTAAATATATTAATATAGCAACTACAGTTGTGGTCTTTAAGTAATTTTCATCTTAAATTTCATTTTTTTTAAACGCTCTTAGAATTAATTTAACAAAACATTGTGAAAACCATGTAGCGACCACATATGTCGTCGCTTTTTAAGTGGGACCCAGGTGGTAAGAGTCAAAGAAAAATTGCGTTGAAAATGTGGGCCCAATGACTTATATAGCAACCACATATGTGGTCGCTAAAAATCTCCGACGCAAAAAGTTGAAATTGTTGTAGTGCCTAAATACTAGATGTGCCTAAACCAACTGGTCGGGCCGGGCAAATGGACCTTATTAGCTAACACATTTTCCTATATGAATGATATGAATGGTTGTGGTGAGAAATTCGGGATACAAACTCATATAATCGAGAGATAAAAAGCCCATAATGATCAATCTCCTGAAGATAACATTTAGCATGTATGTGGTTGTGCTTGTCTCCCAACATGACTCCACCGATCGCAACTCTACCATGCAAGTTTATAACATAGTCATCCATTTTGTATTTAGGATTCCCAGAGGCTATTACTATCCCGACACCATATGCATCGATCACGTACACAAATTTATCTAAAAACAAGCAGTATCCGATCTAGAAATCTCTTTTAAATTGAATAATGTAATACATATATAGCATTAAATCATGGACTATTATGTTCATTGAAAACTTTGTAAGTTATATGCTTAAACACTTAAATACTTAATAGTCAATCTGTGTATTAATGCTGAATGAAAAATGTACATTATGAAAATGTGTGCAGTAGTAGTCTCTGAAATTCTTTGAGAACTACTAGGGTCGATTGACACATACAAATTTCTGATGATGACATCTTTGGATTCAGGCTTAACCGATAGGGAAAACGGTTCATTTTTGAGCTAGAAATCACGTTCTTGTGGTGTGCCGTCTATTTGAGCCTTTATGGTGATGTACCTATTGGTTACCTCTACTAACAAGTGGTGCATGATCAAAAATGGATATAATTTGTGGTTGCAAAAACATATGGCAAAGGTATGTAGAAGAAATAATCAACAAAATAGCTATGTTGTTTAAAAAATAGTACTTGCAACTTGTAAACGGAAACTACACACGTTGTGTTAAATTATAACCCAATGTTAAGTCATAAAAAAAGTTAAAGTGAAAAAAGTTGAAGAAATAAACAACAAACAAGTTTTTGTTATTCATTTCTACCTACTTTAATGTATGAATGACACTCGAATTTATAAATAATCCTTTACATTTGCTATTCATCAATGTGGGACAAGGCAGATACAAAACTAAAACTAAATTAATTTTAATCCTTTTTTTGCATATTGCATCTTTAAATTGTTGGGTTTGCTTTCTAAATGGCTTTGTGCTTCACGTGCATCTTGTTTTTGGGCATTAATTTAAAACGTTTGGTTTTGGTTTAATAACGTCTAGGCTTAAAACATTTGAGCCTATGAATAACAAAGTACATAAGCCCCAATTTTTCCTAATAACCTTTTTTAAGGTTTTTTTTGTGCTAAATGTTTTTGGGCTTGTAATCCACTGTCAACATTTACTATGTCTTATCATAGTGACACTGTATAAATCAAAATTTTTATTTATTTGTGTAATTTATGACCCTTATCATGAAAAAGAGTTAAATAAAAAGAAATAATATATATAAACAAAAGGAAATCAAATAAGTTAGACACAACACAAAAGTTTTTGTCAGAGTCCAATATCTGATCATACGAGGCTACAAAGAAAAATTATATGAGTCGTTGGATATATGCCCTATGAAGTAATAATGTTTGAGTTGTGAACTATCTTTTTCCCAAAATTGCGTCCAAAAAAAATAGAAGGAACACTTTCGAGACCGAGTGAGCATGTTCAATCAAGTACATGCACCATCCTTGCATGAGTGTGAGTAATGACTCTTCCGTTGAGACAAACTTTGATAATAAACTCATGTGATCCACAACTAAAATCCATATGACGTCCATAAAAAATCGGTATAACTTGAGGCTGCAAAAAGATATGGTCCTTTGAATAGTGAATGATAATGCAAAAAACAGTTATGATGAGAAAAAAAAAGCCCAAACATAAGGTCGACGCAACAAGTTGATTTTTGTTACATCTTCTGGTAGTTCCTTTGACATGTCAATGACAGTTGAAGTTATAAAAAGTTCACTATATTTACTTTCTATCTATGTGAGATAAGCTTTTGAAATAAATTTACAAACCATGAAGGAAACTTTAAAAAGCTAACATTTTACATATAAGTACCAGATTTGATTTAAATATCTTTTATTATTAGTGTATCCTTTTTTTTTTCTATATTTTTTTTATACTTAGGTTTCTGACTCGACATTGTGAGTCGACTAATCTTAGAGCGACTACCCTTTTAGATAGCCCGGAGTCGGTGCAGGTGAACCTCCTTTGGGTCATCTTTCTTATGTACTTACGTATCTATTTTAGTTCATATACTTTCCATCCATGTGGGACAAGTTCTTGAAGTAAATTAACAAATCATCTAAGACGATTAAGAAACATAAAATTACAAGCAGCTTCAAACCATGTAACCTTGGTAATTTTATATCAGAATATCATATGGTTATTTGGGATAATGTAAATATAAATTAAGTTATTTTGTAGCTCAAAATCAAAACATATATCGTCTCTAACATAACTTTAGTATGTACGCTAGTTCCACGTATTATCATTGTCTAACATTTAGTTCATAAAACTATTTTAATCAAGATAACTAGTTAACTAACTATACTTCACCCCCTCCCAGGATGTTTCCCCAAATTTCTAGGGCACAAACTAATCAACGACAAAACCAAAATCATCATCCCATCATTTTCCCCAATTCAATTGTTCGATCTGTGATCATCTTCATCCCGTAATGGCGTCGAGTTTTAATCACAAAAACATTCAGGACGAAATTATATGGAAATGGAAAACTAAGAACCATGTAGCGAGTCGTTCGTCCCCTAATGACGAATCTGTCACAAAGATTAATAACCCTTATGCAGGTGATGGAGAGATTGGCAACAACATTTTATGTGACGAATTTGTTGGAAAATTGGTTTTGCAAAATGAGTTTTTGCAAATTTTGGACACTATTTAATATATGATATATGTTATATATATTTATGTTTCTTGGTAGCTTTGCGTTCTCCTCGACGAGTGCTTCGAAACGAGCTAAAGTATGTCCAAAATGGAGTTGAAATGAATGAGATATCGTATCTCAAAGTGAGGCACTTGAAACATAAAAACTTGGAAAAATGGGAGAATCCCACATCGCCCAAAACAAGAAGTGGATGCTTGTTTATAACGAAATTATAGTTTTGGCTATCAAATTCCTTTAGGTTGGTTATGCTTCCATTTTTACGCGCGCAGGGGGGGGGGGGTGCAGAAAATGGGATTTTTGGGTCAAAATGAGTTCGAAGCTTCTGAACTCATGCGGGCACGAATGCAGCTCCGAAGCCTCGCATACGTGCGTATTTTTTTGCTGCAGTTTCATTTTTTCAGAATTTTCTGTAAATCTATTTTAGGAATAGATTGAAACTTATCCAAAGAAGTTTACATAAATCAGTTTCGAGTTTCATTTTTCCAAAATTTTCTGTAAATCTATTTTAGGAATAGATTGAAACTTATTAACTATGTTTTTAAAAGATATGCAAATCAGTTTTATGTATTAAAAGATTTGCGAATCTGTTTTAGATATAACAGGTTTTTGTTATATGGCTGGAATATTTTTCTTGGAGGACAAGTTGAGTCTTCAATATAAATACAGTCATATGTCTCATTCGTTTTTCACATTCAGAAAACTAGTTCCAGCAATCTTTTGATCAGAAGCACACAGGTTTCCAGCGATTTTTCAGGCAAGTTTGTCAGGTCCGACTGTGCAACAGTATTGAACGTTGTACCCTGGGAAACAGACGGCGAATCTGTTTTAAGCGAATCGTGTTAAACACGAGCCTCGTTCACGACCTTTTACTGCTTTCTTTTACATATCATTATAGAGTCTATCTTCTACTTCCACCCCATTATGTCTGTTATTTAATTTACTGATTTATTTATGTTAATTTATTTACTGTCGTTATAATCTGATTTTATTAATAAAACTGTACACAGTTTCCCACAGTATTTTCCAAAAACGTTGGAACCAAAAGAATTATGGAAGGCATATGCCAAGTATGGAAAAATAGTGGATGTCTATATTGCAAGTAAACTTTCAAAGGCCGGGAAACGATTTGGCTTTTTGCGATTTGTTGGAGTGGAGGATGCAGATCATATGGCAAGACGTCTATCGTAGATCTGGTTGGGAAGTTTCCATTTGTATGTATCGATTGCTCGCTTTCAAAGGGACCGTATCAAAACTGTACCGAAATCTCATATGCAGGATCATTCGTCTTCACAAAAGAATTTCCAGAGGGGCAATAGTCATCAATCATATGCCAGTGTTCTAAAAGGTAAACCGGAGGTAACAGAGAATATCTCAAAGAGCCACAAATTGACGTTGGAATCCCAGGATATGCTTCAGGTTGAGGATACTACAAAAGTTTTATTAGCGAAGGTACGTGATGTTAATTCGTTGCCAAATTTACATCGTATTTCCCAAAATGAAGGATTTCTCAGTATTGAAATTAAATATGTTGGAGGACTATGGGTGTGGTTAGAGTTCTCGACGATCGAGGCATGTCGTTCTTTCCAAATCAATGGTATGGTTAAAGATATCTTTCAGGAGATACTGTTTGTTCACAAAGGTTTTGTAGTGGATGAATGTATGATCTGGGTCGAAATTGAAGGCTTGCCACTATGTGGATGGGAGTAAGGGTACGTTTGGTAGATAGAATTTCAGAGAAATGAAATGAGTTATAGAACAAAAATTCAGAGAATAAAAATCACTAGAGAATTTTGTTCAATTATAATGTTTGGTAACAACATAAACTTGACCCGAGAAATGAAAAAAAAATTAATAACATTCTGTCATATGAGAGAGATTCACATGTATTTGTTTGTTGATTTTTTTTCAAAAATAAATATTTTTTTTTCTAATAACAATTCTAAACAAATATAATTTTTTTTCTAAATATTAAAAAAAAAATTAAAGTTTTTACATTATTTTAAAAAACTATTTTTCAAAAAAAAACTTATTTAAAAAAAATTATTTAAAAAAATTATTTAAAAAAAAATTAGTTTGAAAATTTTTATTTTTTATAAAAATTATTTAATTTTATTTTTTTTAACGTATTTTTTTTTCTTAAAAAGAATTAACAAATTATTTTTTTAAATAATCTATATGATACTAAAATACACATGTAAGTTTAAAAAGGAAAAATACGTATTGTAAAAAAAATATTACAAAAACTAACCATTTTCATTTCTCCAATTCCCAACTAAAAGTGATAAAAATAAAATTTTAAAAATTACACTACGAATACTCTATCAATTCTCTCTAATTCTCCACTTTTTGATTTCTCTCGTCTACCAAACAATGAAATTCAATTCATTTCCATTTCTCTTGTCTCATTTCTCTCTACCAAACACACCCTAAGTGCTTATAGAAAATAGCATAAATATGGGGTAAAATGATGTTTTTTTGATGATAAAGTTGACAATACTAGTTAGAAACGTGCATGCATTTTAACAAAATTAAAGGAAGGCATCATCGGGAAAGTATTAGTGCAGATTGAAGGGGAGGAATATGCACTGATGGTTAGAGAAGTGCAACTATGGTCACCAAATATTAAGATGCCTAGTAGCATTGACAATGAGACAGAGCCTGACTTAGACTTGGAGTCCAATCAAAAGTGCAGTGACAGTGAGAATGTAGAAGAGGAGTATATTGAGGAAACCGTATTTGAATGTGGATCTGGGCACACGAACGCAGATGTACAGAGACAAGAGGCAACTAACCAAAAGGAGGATTCACATTTAAATAATGAGCAAAAGGAAGAGGCATCCAACAATAAGGAAGAGGGAAAAACTACCGAAGGAATCAATATAAAAAAGGAGGATTCAAGCTATGGCAATTGTCCTCGGGGTTTGAATTCATGAAACATGTGGCAACACCAACGACAAAAAAATAATCAGGAGGAGAATTCGCCAAGAACCTCGTCTACCACTTGCTCGACGAGATTTGTCAGGTTGCTACGTAAATCAAAATCTAGAAAAAAATGGGGGGAAAGGATACTTAGTGAATTACAACAGCTAATCATGGAAGGGGGTAGCATGGGATATGATATGCATGGATGCGAACTAACTTTGCAGAAGATACAGGAAGGTAAAGGTGGGATGAGCTGTCCAAATGAATATAGTCTCGTTTAATGCGAGAGAGGTGGGGAATAATGACAAACGACGATGGATTAAACGTCTTTGCTTCAAACATGAGGTCACGTTTTTGGGGATACAAGAATCAAAGATGTCTAAGATTGATATGTTAAAAATAAAATCTTTGTGAGGTAATTATAATTTCGACTTCGCTATTAGTTTGGCCAGAGGCTATTCTAGTGGTATTATTTCAATGTGGGATCCGGCTATATTTGCCAAGAGTAATATGTTCTGTAGCAATAACTATGTCATCGTGGAAGGATATTGAGGCAAAAACGAAGAGCTGTGTTATGTTTTCAATATATATGCTCCACAAGAAAGTGCAGAGAAGAATAAGCTATGGGACGAAATTAGTCAGTTTATGGATACTCATGAGGGACAATATATTTTGTTCGATGATTTTAATGAGGTTCGTGGGGTAGAAGACAGATTTGGGACTCAATTCTATGCTTTGGATGCTGGACATTTTAATGCGTTTCTTTCAAATGTGGGGCTGGTAGAAGTCCCGTTAGGTGGAAGGAAGTATAATTGGCGTAACAAAATGGGCACTAAAATGAGTAAACTAGATAGATTCTTTACATCGGTAGATATTGGTAATATTTGTGCAGATTTATCGGCTACAGTGTTAGAAAAACGATGGTCGGATCATAATCCCATTCTTTTGTTTCAACAAAGAACAGATTATGGTCCAACTCCCTTTAAATGTTTTCACTGTTGGTTTGGTATGGAAGGATTTGATGAAGTAGTCAAGAAATCATGGGCACAAAATATAGGTATAGGTAATTCTAAGCAAACACATTTCAAATAGAAACTTAAAGATCTCAAAGCATAAATCAAGACCTGGAGGCAATCGAAAGATGTTGAGGTTATAGATAAAAATGAGATGCAGGAAGGTAAAGTGGAAGATATTGATAAGAAGACGGATGAAGGGCACGCAATCTCCGAAGAGATAATGGTTAGAATTGCTTTTATAAAATAAAATTGGTTGATATGGAGAAAAGAAAGCATCTAGATTTGGCTCAAAAATCGCGTGTCAAATGGGAGATAGAGTGGGATGAAAATTCCAAATTTTTTTATGGATTTTTAAATCAAAGGAGAAGAGTTCAAGTGATATCAGGCATCATACATGAAGGCTCATGGATTACTAATCCTAGGCAGGTTAAAGAGGTAATTGATAACTTCTTTAAAGATAAATTTGGTCCTATTCATACATGTTTACCGAATAGTCGTACTCAGAGGTTCCACTATCTTAATACTACTGAAAAACTGGAGTTAGAACGTGAAGTAACTGAAGAGGAAATCAAGGATGCGGTGTGGTCTTACTCGGGAGACAAAGCCCCAGGCCCCGATGGTATATCGTTTAAACTAATTAAAATTTATTAGGAATCCTTCAAAGATGATGTATGTGCTTCTGTGCGTGATTTTTTTACCACAGGAAGAATTCCAAAAGGGTGCAATGCATCATTTATTACTCTTGTTCCAAAGGTGATGAATCCTCAGTTAGCTAAAGAATTCGGCCAATATCGTTGACTGGAATACAATACAAGATTATTGCTAAAGTTTTGGCGTTTAGAATTGCAAAGGGGGTTGATAAAGTGGTAAGTCGTGAACAAACGGCGTTTATTAAGCGGCGACAAATTTTGGAAGGTCCTCTTATATTGAATGAAATAGTTGAGTGGTTTAAGAAACAAAAGAAGAAACTTATGATCTTTATAGTAGACTTCGAAAAGGCATACGATTCGCTATCGTGGGATTATTTGGACTTTGTTATGAAGAGTATAGGTTTTGGGTGTAAATGGAGAGGATGGATTAAGAGTTGCTTGACATTGGCTAGAACCTCGGTGTTGGTTAGTGGAAGCCTGACAAATGAGTTTTCTTTATTTCGTGGCCTTAGGTAAAGAGACCCATTGTCTCCATTCTTTTTCATTTTAGCCATGGAACTTCCATGCCATGGTTCAACATGCTACAGAGTATGGTTTGATCAAAGGAGCTACGGTGAGTTCTGGAGACTGCAACATATCTCATTTATTGTATGCTGATGATGTGGTTTTCATTACTGAGTGGAGCCCAACCAATCTCGGTAATATATCTTCTCTTTTGCATGACTTTTTCTTACAATTAGGTTTGAAGATAAACATGCAAAAATCAAACCTTTATGGTGTAGGAGTTGATCAGGCGGAAGTCCATCAGGTTGCTCAATTTTATGGTTGTAAGTCGAGTAAGCTTCCTTTTATATATCCTGGATTACCAATTGGGGCGCAAATGAATCGAATTAGACAATGGGAACCGGTTATTGATAAATTCAAAGGCAAGTTGTCAAAATGGAAAGCAAATTGTCTATCTATTGGAGGTCGTCTTACGTTAGTTAAAGCCGTTCTTGGTAGCCTAAGCATTTACTACATGTCATTATTCCAAGCCCCATTAGGTGTTATACAAAGACTTGAACATATTCGAAGTAATTTTTTTTTGGGTGGAGATGGTGTGAATAACAAGTTACATTGGGCTAAATGGAATTCTGTTTTGATGTCTATGGAAAACAGTGGGTTAGACATTGGAAGCCTTTTGGCTTTTAATCAATCGTTAGACATTGGAAGCCTGTTTTGATGTCTGCATGAAATCTAATTAGTTATTCGTTTTATTTTTATTTTGACAACTATAATGCAATACTTGTCAATTATTAATAAAAAAAAATACCTAGACACACAAACTAATTATATTAATTTGTTAATTAGAATTAAATTGTTAATTAGAATTAACTTGTTGATTAGAATTATATTGATAATTAGAATTACATATTGTTATTAAATACATAAAATAGCAAAATTAATTGTAAATTAAGTTTGCCACGATTTTTATGTGTTTTTCCGGCTATAAGACCCACTCAATTGCTTTTTGTGATGTATGGGGCGATCTAGGTTTCATACCTAGTGACGGTCATATGGTTCTCCTTTTGGGGAAGACTCGCGAGAGAACTCGGAACAATATGTGTTTATATTAATGTTTTATGTTTATATGTTTGTGATTCCTTATATGCATAATTGTTACTTTTTTTTACACCTAATTGTATGCAATATGGAATAATACATATCGTAATCATAACATTAATAATGGTCTTTATTTACACGGCTAAATACTATGCTCATTGTAGCCTACTATGATTCGTGGAAAATTGTTTTTGTTAAATAAAGTGACCTAAACTATTGAAACAAGTTTTCATGAATTTAAAAACTAGACGTTATGGACACTTGGGATGTACGGCTCACCCACTAGAACAAACTATAAAGAGGGTTTAAGGAGGTGCGCGCAGTCACACCTAAAGGATTTCCGGTTATTGCGTAGCGCAGGCCTGGTCCTCCGCCTCCCTCCGAGTTCAATTAGAGCTACCGTGAACCATGATGATCACTACAGTGTCATTACCAAAAGTTTTTAAAATAAGTGTTACAAAATTGTTTTGCCTGCTACTTTGTACACGATTTTACCATATTTATTAATGTGAATACCCTATGTGTAAAATTTTAAGTCTATGTCACCCAACTAAGAACACGTGCATTTGGCTTGACCTCTTTGGTCAGCCCTTAGGGCCATTCCAATCCATGGTGATTATTACTCATTGGTCAGACCTTTGGTGATTTTTGCAAGTTCTTACTTGATCGACTTATTTCGAGTATGCTTGGTCAGACCTTGGACCCGAGGCATAAGATGAGACTAAACATGCTCATGACATTATTACTTGTCTGCTAATGTCTTGACCAGTCTCGTAAATCTAAGAGTTGCATTTTGCAATTAATGCTCGTCGCTTACCTCTTATCCTACTTAGTCGCTTACCTCAAAAGCTCTAATGTTATCTCGCTCATAAAGGGATAAAGGGTCATATCCATTCATCTTCCAAGGCATCCTATAAGTGATCTCATCGTCCCCTTCCATAAACCTAACCATTCTTTCGGATTTGTTATAACTCATTTTAGACTTTTCAACAAACGGTTTTCCCAGCACAACTTGGGACAAGCTATAATCAATGACACATCCTATGTCTTCTAGGACCGTAAAATCAACTAAGTAGGTGAAGTTTCCTATAAAGACGTGTACATCCTTGACTCTTCCCACAAAATTGCAAACCCCACCCGGATACTTAGGGTCTCTCATAATCTTAAGTCGCTCATTCATAATGTCATTGTAAACGGCTGATGACATCACATTAATGGGAGATTTCGTATCTATGTAGGCATGCTCGACATTCCTATATCCAATCATACAAGGGATTTTGATGTTCCAAGGATTTCCTCTCCTAATCTCTGGGCATATCATAATGATGGGTGATCGAGGATTGACGATTATGTATTGGTGGTAAGCAACTTCTTCCTTAGTGGGGTAAAGATTGAAGTAAGCACTATTCTCCTCATTCACATTTTCATTCACTAAACCATTTCCCGAACTACTGCTAATCATGGATCCAACAACTGAGGTGCTAACCGATTTTTCAACAGCATCCCTAATTGTACTGTCAAATACCTTTTGTAAATCTTGAAGATCGTTGTTTCTACTAACATATCGGTTGCGGCGATTGTGTTGGTCAATGGGTTGGGGTTTGAGTGGAAGTGGTTTATTTGGTGGTGGGTTGTTGTTTGATGGGTTATCACCTTCCATGATGAAAAGTGATGGGGCTACGAACAAAATCACGAAGAAGGGGGATAGACTACAAGGAAGCTAAAAAATGAGAAAAAAGCTTACTTGATAGGAATCAAGCAAGGAAACCTAAACGAGATAGAAATCAAACTAGCTATTCTATTCCACGGCAGCGGCGCCAAAAACTTGGTGCGCGTATAACGCGTTCGGCGTCAAAGGAAACTTCCTTTTCTTCGAGCAAGTTTTTCAACACCCTAGGCAGTGAACCTAATCGTTGTAGTGTAGTATTGGGTAAGCTTCGGGTATTGATATCGTTCTCTAGGGGAATAGGAATGCTAGTGAGAGATGTACTACGCTAAGGTTTGAGGTTGAGGAAGATTATTTTTTATCTTTTTATATTTTTTTAGAAAGCTAAGGGTAAAATCTCGGGGTTTGGATTTGGGGGTTGGTACTTCTACCGATTACTCTACTTATCTAATTATCTAAACTAAGGGGTAGTCTATGTCTATTGATGTGTGCTCCTATGACGATTAAAAATGTGTCTACCTAGATACTATTACTCCATAGTTATCTTTTATTGGTGGTTGAATTGTCACGTCCTTATTCTTAACGCGTTGTGTTTTCTAAGGTCGTAGGGTATGCTTTTAGCCCTAACTCTTTGAGAATACCTTAAGGTCATTGTCTACGAGATCTCTAAGATTCATAAACTAACACTAAGGTTATCTTTGGATAATTTAGCATACAATTACGCTAGGTGGTTATAAACTAAGATTCACAAAGATTACTCAAGCATTAAAAATACAACGATGGCCTAGTGCAATCCTATGCCAATTACAATTAAGATAAGAGACAACCAATCAATAATTAATAATTAGGTTTCATAGATCTAAGCAAACACATAAGAAATTTAGCCGAACATGTTAAACATGTAAGCATAGACACATACAATCGAAGACATAATGAAATCAATGAAGTAAATAACTTATCTTGATGTAAAATAGGGTATGAGAACCCTAAGATATTGTCCAAACTGGACCAAAATCGTTTTAGGTTTTTACTCCACAAGTCTACCTCTCTAAAGTCTGAAAAATCGATTTCTATATATAATTTTACATATGTGACGGCGTCACCTTATAGTTGGGACGCCGTCAGATCGCCATCATTAAGGTTTCGTCTTGGCCAAGTCATCATTGGGACGGCGTCACATTGTGGTTGTGACGCCGTCAGTCTTCAGTAGTGATGTCGTCTGAATCTGGATCTAGGCCGTCTGAGAAGAAAAGTCTTCGTGACACCCTTACTCTTCAAAGCCTGACGCCATCAGGTGTAAAATAGCAAATTAGATCCTGAGGCGTCACAAAATAGGGACGGCGTCGCCCTCTGTTTGGGACGCCGTCAGGTGTAATTCCAGAAGCTTGAGTGTCTTGATCTTGACTTAGCCTATTTCTTCACATATTCATTCATTTTCGTCCAAAAATGCATCATTCCAGCATTTTGCTTACAAGAGACCTAAAAAGTGAAAAGGAATAAAGCAGTAACAGATATAAAATTGGGCTATTAAGGGCTTATATGACCCCTTAAAAGTGTATGTTTTAAATCCTTATCAGTAGACAATAAAGGAGGAATTGCATGCTAAAGATTCTAGTTAAATGAAAGTGTGAATGGCTAGTCCCTCATCTACATAAGTAGGACTTCATATACTCTGTTCAATACGTAAGTACATTGCTACTAGTAGGTATTTGAAGAGAATGGGAAAGTGTATAAAATTGCTATATGCTTTCTACTGGCAATGTAAAACTTACAATGTTGACAAATTCAGTGGGAGCATTGCATTTTATAACTGAAATAACATTCATGTAATGTTGTCAATTTCAGTGGGAGCTACGGGATTCATTTCCTTGTTAGCACCCATATCATTTCAAACTTTCTTTGAAATAATTCATTACTTTCCGAATATGAACAACCATTGCTTAAAGGAAAATTGCACTTTATTTTATAAGATAACACGTTGCCTTTCTGTTGTGCTCTATGAAGCGTTATCTATAGAATAATAATCCACAATTCCTTATTACAGGTTATGGTTCTAAAACTAGTTGTAATACCTATGACATTATCATATTGTTTACACAATCAATCACATGTTGTTTGTTTTCATAATATGATGTTGTGCCTTACACAAGTGGGAGAAATCTCAAAGTGTGTGCAAGGAACAACAATATTATTGGTATCTCTTGACCGCAAGGTAAGAAAGCTAATAATTCTACTAGGACTTAAACAATCGAGATGTTTATTGCCCTACTACATGTTAATAAGAAGTCTACTAGGACTTCAACACATGAAATGTTTATTGCCCTACTACATTCTAATAATAATTTTACTAAGACTTGAACACGCAAGATGTTTGTTGCCCTACTAAATTCAAATGTCATGATATAGTGTAAAGATACTTCAACATTTTGACTGCATGTTTTAGTCAATATAATTAAGGTTAAATGATAATAATCATGATTATGAAGTATAAAATTAACTTAAAATTACTACAGAACTCAAGAGTTTGAGTTCATGATTACTTTTGTTAGTATAATTATGCTTACATGTTAAGACATAATTATAAAGTCTTTGAATTAATCAATGACTTATAATATAAATTATATAAAGTAAACTTGATATGTCTTCTAGTTAACACATAAACATGAGGCCTTTGAATTATTCAAAGACTTATAATGTATTATTGACATGTTATGTTTTCTTGTAAACACATGAACATATAATTCTTGAACAGTTATGTCTTCTTATGAATACGTGAATATAAGGTTCTTGTATTATTCAAGGAATATACATTATAGCATGCACTTGGTTCGAAAATACATAATATGCAATTTGGCTCGACCCAATTGACAAGTATTTGGTCCAAAGAGAATTAAGTTATCTATGGAATTCTATGTCTCACAATTCTAATACTCATAGAATACCACATTATTATGGTATGTCTAATGTGTTGAAACAAACCTTATTTATATTGTTTGATTCAAAATAGCTTTAATTGCTCTACCTCGAAAATATATCAAGGTTAGAAAATTGCGTGTGTCGTGGATACACTTAATATAGTTCAAACCAAGAAGGTATTCAAGATAACCCATAACTCAAAACCCTAATCCCTTTGGGATTTTCGATTTTTTCAACTCAAACCAATCGAATCCTAAACCCTTTGGATTTTTTTATTTTTCTACACTTCCTAGCTTGAAGATTGAAGTTTTGATGTTCTTCCTAGCTTGACGAAACACAAAAATGTTGCTTAGATTTTTAGTTAAAGAGTGATACGAAATTAGAGTTTTTCTACAAACTCTAATTAGAGTTGTTGGATGGAATTCCATTATGTCTTGATTTAAGTTCGGAATTTGTTAAAATCTTATAAAGCATTTCATTAACAAATAAAAAGATGAGAACTTAAAATGTATTTTGTGGTTTTCAATAAAGAACAATTTATTATTGCTTAAATACTTAGTATACAGAGAATTGTCTCTACTTACAAAAGTAAGTGGGAGTATATACAAATCTCAAAGTTAATTGAGAACAAAATACTTAACCTTCTAAAATTCACTTATTAATGTCATACAAAGGTTAAACATGTAAATGTCGACCAAAGTATAATGTTACTCTCATTCATAAATCCGCAAGGATGCCTCATCACTTTAGTGATATTTTAATATTAATGCTGAGGGATATAAGTTGGAAGATCATTGTAAATCTGCTAACTACTAAAATACATTATCACATCTTGAATCTGATAATTGTCTTAGAACTATGAATGAAAAGATGCAGTCATTAAAAGGCAAATCAAATAGCTTGATTGTTATTTCGCCTAGCAGTTAACCTATGAGGTTGTAATGAGTTTCTTGTGAACAAATACTCACAAGGACAAAATTGTATACATATTAATGCATGTATTTAATAAGAAGTTTTTAATCATACTTAAGCAATTGGCTGTGATTAGATTTTGATATATATACATCTATTAATTATATAAAGATAATTAATTATCATACATGTTTCCTTGTATGTGAAATGTGGCAATTAAAATTTTATAACTCTTTCTTTTATGATTACCTTTTACGAGGATGATATGTAATCAAAAGGGTTATGAATCTATATAATCTTTATGTAGTATACAAATTTAAGCAATTCATGTTTTGGATTGGATCATGCATCTATGAGCTGAGATCTTGAATTTAATTACAATATTGTTTTAATTGAATTAAGATAACTCTTGAGTACATCTGACATTAAGTGGGAGCATTGTGTTTATCCTTAAAATTTATATGTTGAAGATATCATTCCATTTAAGCTGATCCTTAAGCTTGGAATGAAACTTCAGTTGAAATTTAGGGAATAAAACAAGCAACCTTGAAATAATTGTTTATCTGGAATAAACAAATGCGGAAAATTAAGTCCAACACAAATGCAATATATCAATCAAACAAGTCTTAAATGGTATATTTCACTTGGTATAATTTATTACATGGATGAAAACCTTATATCTTTAACTAAGGATTTATCATGTATATATTATATTGTGTATAGGATTAGTTGTTGCTTTTGTACGAGAGCAAGATGAGCTGAAAACAACAATATCTAATTGAGAGTTTTTTAGATTATTGTTAATACATATGTTTACGAATTATAAAGCATAATGTTGTATAAGTACAATGATGCTAGAGGATAATTAATACTAGTTAAAGTAGGATTTTATCTTTTGTGATAGATCTGCTAACTAGATATGCTCAACGTAGAGCATTGGTGCATTACACATTAAGGAATAAGAATACTTTACATTTTAAGAAACTGTAAAGATGACTGTCAGTATTTCGTTGACTTCTAATACCTCATGCAAGGTAGGGCGACATCTTCATACTATAACTCTTGCATTAGTATGAGCATATGAGATAAGACACTCATCATATATTTCAAATCCCTCACTATATGTGAAATTTGAAACAAGTATTCGGAAAGTTTACTCAGATAACTATTTAGTTTTTCTTGTAATGAAAATAGTCATATGGTGGATGAACGTTGGGGAATCATCGATGCTACGTACAAAACTAAAGAACCAACTTGAATATGATTATGCGGCTAGACTGATTCAAAGTTGTTAATTATTTGGACGTTAAAGAATACCAGATACTAATTTTGTTCACAAAAAAAAACTCACACAACGCAACAAAAAGAAGTATTTGAGTTGTGGACGTCATATATATGCCCTATGAAGTAATGTATGGTTAATTTCACGTCGTAATACGAAGTTAAAGTTAAGTGATACATATACGTTTTGTATACTAGCTTAATCGTCACAACCTTGAACTACCTTTTTCCCAAAATTATGGCCACGAAAGAGTCCAACAAAAGCAGAAGGAACACTTTCGCATATGAGCATCCTCGATCAAGTACATGCATCATAGTTGCATGAATGTGAGTAATGACTCTTTTGTCGAGACAAACTTTGATAATAAGCTCATGTAATCCACAGCTAAAAGACTTTAATTGTGACTCTTTTCTGACATCTAGCATAATATATGTATCTGGTGTTGCACGTTCTGAATACATATCTAGTATTAGTATTATGACGTCTTTAAAAAATTGGTATAACTTGAGGTTGCAAAAAGATATGAAACTTTAAATGGTGATGTACAAATGTAGGTAGAAGAAACGGTACCAAGTCACAACCTTTTAATTACAATGCAAAATTAATTTAGTGGAAAAGTAACAATTAAATTATCTCTATTATTTTGAAAAGAGTGTTACAACTTGCATTGTAGTTTGATTGAAACCGAAGCTAAGCAAATTTTGATCAAGCATATTGGTTTCTAAATGGTTTTTGTGCTTCATTTGTATCATGTTTTTGGGCATAACTTTCTAACATTAGGTTTTAATTTCTACATGCACGGTTTGGTGCTTCAATTTTTTGGGCATAAATAAACATATGGTTTTGTTTTGATTTTAGTATTGTGAATTATTAAGATGTTCGTTTTTTCTTCATTGTGTATGGGGATTTTAGGCTTAGACCATTATTAAAAGTGTAGATTTGGCAGGGACACCTCAACCCTTTTGGTACCCACTCACCCTACCCAACAAAGGAATGAGGCCGGTGAAATACCTGATCGCGATACCCACACCATGGTTTGGTCCGGATTCGAACTCGCGCCATTACAGCTAACATGGGTGTGTCCGGATATTTACGGTAGTTGGTGGCCATCTGCGCTAGGCAGATGGTTACCATTATTAAGACGTTCGTTTTATCTTCTTTGTGCATAGTTGTTCGTGTACATATGCTTATTAATATAATAATTTTTTTTCCGCTTGATGTTTTTCGGCTTGAAATCCACACTTCATATCTACGACTTGTGTTCTAGTTTGATACCGTAAATTATAACAGAAACCTAAATTGATACCATGTAAAATAACAATTTAAAATGGTTGTAACATGTGGATCGTGAAAAAAGAGTCAGGCGAAAAGGAAGAGAAAAAATAAAATGGCCATAACATGCTGATCATGAAAAAGAGTCGAGCGAAAAGGAAGAAGAAAAAAAATCAGAAACGTAGACGATGCAACAAGCTTTGTTGAATTGACTGCTACTTGATTTAATATATGAATCACACTTGAACTTATAAAGAGTTCATTGGTTTTACTTTCTATCCATGTGGGATAAACTCTTGTAATTGGCGTTTTGGTGCTATTTGTTATTTGTAAATAAAGATCAACAATCTAGTCTCAAGAATCAATGTTAAATTTGTTGCTTGGTAAAATCATTTTTTTTGTGTGTGTTTGGTAGTTATATTTCATTACTCGTTATGATAATTTGTCGTTGCATGAAGATCTTATGAAAAAAGAGTTAAGTGAAAAGGAACAGGGAAAAAAAAGCCAAAATCAAGAGGCATGGAAGTTTTTATGGCATGTGACTTAAGAGAAAAGATGATCATAAATTTGTCATAGATCTAATCTATACTATATAAAATGGAAAAAAAGTCAAAGTGGAATGTGAAATATTGAAAGTTGAAATGTTGAAAGTGAAAATAGTCAAATGAGAGAGAAATGTGAAACTTAAAATGATCAACTAATTATCTTAGCTAATTAAAAAAAACTTTAAAACACACAATTACTTCGGTTTATAACGTCTTCTAGACTTTCTTTTGTTACTACATTCTTAGTTGGCAGCTAATTATGATGAATTAATTTTTTACGATATACTTTCTTACAATAAATGCTAGCTTTCATTTATCATTTTGGTATATAACTCCTAGCAACATTTAGTTAATATCAGTTGATTCTTATCACAATCCCTACACAAAATTATCCACACTACTAAATAAAAACGATGAGGTGATGATGAGCATGGGACATAATATGAGTTAGAAACTGATTCGAATGTTTCCGGAAGAAAAAAAATACCCATATGACGGTGGTGAAAACTTGATAACGATAATGGTTTTAGTTTTGATGGGGTGATTTCAAGATAACAAGAGTGATGGATTACAACAAATTCCATATGAATCAGTGATCGAGATTGAAGCATTTGATGATTAATGCATAACACATTTGTTTGCTTTGTCTAATTATTTATACTAATGAATACATATCTATATCTTTATCTTTATCTTTATTACATAAAATAAGAAAATATCAACAAGTCAATATTGAAAAAGTGAAATAGTGGAAAGTGTATAGCATGGGCAAAATTCATGTTTCTTTGGCAACTATTCTTGCATGTTAATTTTGCATGAAAAATATTTATTTTGATTTCAATGTATTTGTTGCATGATATCTTTGCATGGTAACTATTGAATTTTGACTTCAATGTATTTCTATTTTTCACACTGCGCCAACCATTTCATTGTTTCATGGGCCGGAAAATTGTTTTTTCAATATTTTGTATTTCACCTATATAAACAACCCAAAACAAGGTTGTATTTCACAACAGGAAGGAAACAGAAATAATGGATATGCAAAATCAAAAGGATATTGATGATGATCTCGAGGTTAGTAATCGATTGCTTTTTGATGATCTCGAGGTTACGAAACACTTACCACAATATCGCATATCGTTAATTGTATGCCGCTGGAAACCGATGCCGCTAGGCACGGGTACTCGCCTAGTTAATCAATAATGTTCATTCATTTTTTGATCAAAACAAAAAAACAAACTTTCATCTTTTTTATAAATTAAATATGTCACAAAGCGTTAACCATTACGAGAAAAAATCATACCATTACGACGAGAATTAAATTATCTTTCTATAAATATGCACTTCTATATACTTTCGACTACTCTTTGTTTTTTTTCCTCAAAATTTCCACTTAAAAAAATCACATGTTATTTTTAAATGAATCACATGTGATTTTTCTCGTCGAAAATTTTGAAAAGAAAAAAGTTCGCCGAAAGTGTATACATATGCATATCTATAGAAAGATTATTTAATTCTTGTCGCGATGGTGTATTTTTCGTAACTTGAAGATTTACCGTTTGCAACATATGTTTGTTTTTTAAAAAAGTGGAAAATAGTTTTTATTAATTTTGATGAAAAATAGATGGCTAAGATTGGTTTATTGAAACACGTATATGCTATCAAATTAAAATATCTTGTTGTAATGTAGGTATTCTTTGCATTTGGATTGCATTATTATGGTTTGCAAATTGCAAACAGTTAGAAAGATCAACATTTTAACTAATATTGAAACCTCTACGGAGGCCTCCAACCAATACTTACATATGCCCGTTGTCATGAACTCAATTCATATACTAGGATATCGTTATAGAAATTGTAGATTGATATTGTTATCAATGAGATTGGTATGACAATGGTAATCCTATTGGGTCCAACTTTCTTCAAAACATACCGTTTGATATGCTATATTTCCCTCATATTAGAAAGCTAACAACATAGTCATTCATCTCAAATTCAGGTATCTCAAAGGCTACTACTATCGCGACACCATATGCATCGATCACCAACTCAAATCTATCTAGGAATAAGCAGTGTCCGATCTAGAATTATCTAGCAACCATTGGAGCCATTAGAAACAAAGTAAATAAAGCCCCAATTTTCCCTATAACCTTCTTTATTAAAGTTTTATTTTGTGCTTAATATTTTTGGGCTTGTAATCCACAGTCCATATTTACTGGTCTTACATGTTGCATCTATATTTTTTTGGATTATAGATTTTACTGGTCTTACAACTATTTTAAACAATTTTTGGAACGTGAGTAATGACTCTTTTGCCAAGACAAACTTTGGTAATAAACTCATGTAATCCATAGCTAAGAAGCCTTAACTTTGACCCTTTTGTACATGATTGTTGCCCAATTCAGTGCGCAATGAATACAGAGTTAAGTGAAAAATAATAGAAAAAAATAAGATCTAAATATAACCGTAACAAGTAAGTTTTTGTTATAGAAAATCCAAATCAAATTAACCTATGAATGACACTTGAAGTTATAAAGAGTTCATTATTTTTACTTCATATCCATGTGGGATAAGCTCTTGAAATAGATTAAAAAATCATCTTGACACTAAAGAAACATAAGACTGTAGATTGAAAACCATGTAGGAAATATTAGAAAAGTTAATGCTTTACATTTAAGTACCATATCTGATTTGAATATCTCTTAGCAACAATCTTCTTATATTTTCATGAATGGAACACGTACATATTATATAATGAAAATTTTTATTTTGTAAACTTGTAATGCAGGTATTATCTGCATTTCGATTGCATTATTATTGTTTAAAAAAGATCAAAACATTTTAAGCAATATAGAAACCTCTACAAAGGCCATTTTAAATTTGGTGCTATTTGTTATCCAAGAATCCTAGACCTTAATCAGTTTATTTCAATTGGGTTTAAGCCATAAATAGTTATGTTTTACTTGAACTAAAGATACTTTTTGCTACAAACGTTTAAATCGTCCTCATATCCATGCAATTCTTTTGCTTATGTGGTTGGTACAGTTTTAATACGTAACTCGATTATAAAAGCATTGTTGGTCATGATATTATATTGACACTTAAAACCTGTAATACTATACTATTGTTCTAACTTGCAAGGCATGTTGATGACTATGTTATATCTAGTGGTTAATTTTTTGATTTTATAAATATGAAACAAGTCCAAAAACATATACTCTCTAACATAACTTTAGTATGTACTAGTTCCAAAAGGGTATAATGTAATCATTACTAAAGTTCAATATTATATCAACGTCTTTTTCATTTTTGTAATTACGTCAATATTCTCCCCATCTTGTGCAAGCTGCAACTGAAGAAAGCCATACTCCAAGTGCTCCAAGACCAAGACTTGTGATCAGGCCAAGACAAAAATCACAAAGGATTTCCAAAAGAAGGAAGTTCAACTATCCTGAAGATGGCACTGGAAAGACTCCTGAAGACCATTCAGTGTCTGAACAGTTATGTAACTTTGTTTCATTGCTTTTGGGTCAAAACTGTTATGTAACTTTGTTGTCTTAAAACTTGTGAATGTAGGGTAAAAGCTGTTAGATATGTGTGCAAAACATGACACATTTTTTGTAACCACTTTGTGCCTGTAAACACTATCATTTTGCCTATCTATCTAAACAATTTAATGTCTTGGTTTAATACGGTGCATATTTTAGACTTTTGTAATCACTTTGTGCAGTGCAGGTTTAATGTCTTGGTTTAATATAGTTGTGTCTTACATTGTTTAATACAGGTTATCCACTCCAATAAACAAATGGTTTCAAACATTATCATGTTGCAAACACAAAGTTTATTATACTACTTAGTACATAAGTTTCATACACCAAAAGGCTGCAATACTACATTGCCATACAACACTACATCCAAAAGTTGCCTACAACACTACCACTACCATACTATACTGCTAGAATAGCTAACAACAACACTAACATGACACACAATAGAAACATCATGAACCCACACATCTTCCTCCAAGTAGACACATTTGAATTTGTTTTTTGAAGTTCATCAACCATCCTTGCCACCCTTTCTTCCAACACTGCAAGTGAAATCTTCATTTGATGTCTATGGACTTCATCTTTAAACATTTCTCTTTGTTCTGAACTCATAGAAACATATAACTCGTGCATAGTCTGTTTATACCAATCACTGTATAACTATCCAATAATCCGAAAAAAGTCATCACACCTTTGAGGAGAAGACTACAAAAAAATGAATGAATAAGTAATGTGGAACAACTAATATTGGGAAAAACAACTAAATAAAAATGTTAGTTAAACAACTTTTCAATTTAAAAAAATATGCAAAAAAAGCCAGTGTGGACTCATTTACCCGGCTAACTTGTTGGTTCCCAGTCATATTACGTAGTTTATACCAAATTTGAAAGTATTTTGCGAAGAATGGTAATTTTCCAATTTCATTACGTAGATCGTCTGTTTTGAAAAACTATGTTGCGTATGTTTAGCTTTCACCCAAGTTAAAACTATCAGTTTTGGTTTGGTTCTAATTTGTTGAATTAATAACACGTTCATTTTGTTCTTCTTTATGTCTTTGTGTTTTTGGCTTATATCATTTGAGGAAATTAAAAAAACAAACTACATAGCCCAATTATTCCAACAAACTTGTTTATTCAGGTTAGTTTTGTGCGCTTGTAATCCACACTTCATATCTACAACTTCAGTTGAAGTGTTCTTTTAGAGGGTATCATTTCAAGTTTTGTTACAATTTTGGTGGTAATTTATGACCCCATTTTATTAAAAAAGAGTTACATGAAAAGACACTAAAAGCAAAAACAGAGTTAAAAGGAAAAAAAATTTAAAGCAAAATCAGAGTTAAAGGAAAAAAAACTAAAAACAAAAATAACACAAGAGAAACATGACAAACAAGCTTTTGCCATATTTTCTTATTTTACTTACACAAAGAATGACGGTTGGAATTATAAAGAGTTCATTACTTTTACTTCTTATCTATGTGGGAGAAGCATTTAATGAAAGAAATGATGTTAGGCATTAAAGAAACATAAGATCAAGTAGATTGAAAACATTCGATGTTGGTTGTTAGCATTAAGTTAGTATTGTTTTCTTTGTATCTTGGGTTTTGAGGCTCAGAACATTTACAACTAGTTACTTGCGATATACATAGTTGTTCTTGTACAATTATTTTTTTTATTTTATTTTTTTATGTTTTTTTTAATGGCATTTTATTAAAGACTAGTAAGGAGCTATAAAATATTACAAATGAAAGGAACTAGGGTTTTTCGTCCAAGAGTTCCAATCAAAATTTAAACTACAACGATTAGAACACCAATTAAAAGACAACCGAACAATTTCGTTAAAAAAGAAGATCAACCCGAGTAAATCGCTTCCAAACAAAACTTGATTGCGAAACTTCCAAATGACCCACCAAGTGATATAACAAACACCATCAAATACATCCTTGAAACGCTTAGTAACACGAAGATTTCTTAACCAAAGAAGCCAACCATCATATGAGATAAAGTCTTGATACTCTAATGCTCACCAACTTGTATACTTCTATACATTTCACATGTTACGGCCATTTTTAAAGTATCGTTTAAAGAATTATAGGTATCAAGTTACGCTTTGCTATGATTTGAGGTCTATCAAAATCTTGAAATTATCATATTTTAGCAAAAATGTCTCATGCTTTGAGTTGTTCTCCTTTTTCCTCCATTTATGAATAGCACATACAAGTTTTTGATGATAACATCTTTGGTTCCAGGCTTGATCAATTGGCAAAATGGTTCACTTCTTAGCTCAAACTCACTCTGTTTTGGTGCACAGTCTATTTGAGCCTTTATGGTTATGTACTTATTTGTAGTCTCCATTAAGAAGTGTTGAATGACTAAAAATCAATATAACATGAAGTTGTATAACGATATAAACCTTTGAACCGCAACTTAGGATGAAGAAGAAATTTAAGGTACCAAATCACCACCGTCTAAATACGGTGTAGGGAAACGGTTACACTTTTATTAATAAAATCTAAATTACAATAAATAAATTTAACAGTAAATAAATAACAGAAAATTAAATACAAACAGAATGTAAGCAAATAAACGATAATTAAATAAAATAATAAAAGAGTCAAAAGACTTACTTGATCATCAAATAGAGATCAACAAAGAAACACTAAAAGCCGAGGCACGTGTTTGACACGCTTCCCTTAAAACAGATTCGCCGTCTGTTTCCCAGGGTACAACAACCAAAACAGTAAGTTGTACTGTCGAACTTAACTAAACTGCAGGAATTTCATCTTAAGAGATGCGTATTCCTTACGTTGGAAATCAATAATACTTATTGATTTGATGTGTAAAAAACTTGTGGAATTAGGGCCTCTATTTATACACAATAGACTCCCTCTAAGTTTACCCATCCCACCGATGTGGGATTGAAAATAAACTACTTTTCCTCTTTAGGCATGGTACCGAATGCCTAACTTTGAGATCCGATATCTCATTCACATCAACTCTATTTTGGACACATAAAGGCTTATTGTGAAGCTCTCTTCGAGGAGAACGCGAACCTACAAACTATTACTCATATATATGACACATACATATAGATGATTGTGTCCAAAGTTGGTCAAAAGTCACTTTTGCCAACCAATTTTCCAACAATCCCTCACATGAATAGAGATCGGTCGTAATACAAAAATTACGATGAAATTCCAATAGTTGAATCTTGCAAAGGATAGGTAGGTGTGACCCTTTGAACCTTCCCTTGTGAAATGCACTTAGCCTCCTAGCTGTCATTAGACGCTATGTCTTTGAACTGAGCTCCTGTTTATGTAGACGACAATATATTTCACACAAGACTCTCCCTAACATTGTTAAGTCCTCATAGTCATGTTCATTATGGTCCTGAACATTTGCCTGATTCTGCAAGAGCTATTAGGATTTGCGCCCCCCACAATTCCTTTCAAAGCGACCCCACTTTTCTCTCACATAGGTGATTTCATCTTGAATCATTAAAACCATATGCTTGCGATTTCATCTTGAATCATTATGCTTTATGATTTCATCTTGAATCATAAAAGCCATATGTTTAACCTCTCAAAAAGTCACATTTATTATAGGAATGGACTAGGAATTTACAATGTTAAGTAACTCCCCCATATTGACGTGACTTCCCCCACATTTATATGATTAGGTTGTCCTATTGAACCCAGATCTTGAGATCTCCAGTCAAATGGGTTAGGTTTTCCTTCATATAAACTCATTTCTTTAAGGGCTTTAGTCCCATTCCTTTAGACGACTTACTAACTAACTCTTTGCTTAAGCCTTTCGTAAGCGGATCCGCGATGTTATCTATTGACTTTACATAGTCAATCGTGATAACTCTAGTTGAGAGTAGTTGTCGCACTAGTTGTCGCACCAATCAACGTCTATGATGGATATGTCTCGACTTACTGTTTTACATTGTGATATGAGCTCTGTCAATTTCCAATTGACTATCACACTTTATATAAATGGTCGTTATTGGTTTACGCCATCTTGGTATGTCTCTACGAATTAACGTAGATATCCCACGTATTCTATAAATTTATCTCAAATGATAAATTCAAATTCCATCATAGATTTAGCTATAAAGTCTGTTTGAAATACTTTTAAGATTTCCAAGACATAGCTTCCCACATAGACTCAATACATCCGATCTAGTGGATCTAGATTCTTTTATCTAAGAATCCATATCTAAGAATCCATATTTGGATATCTTCCAAAATGCAATATCATAAGTATTATAGTACTCGTGTAATATTATTCAAATGGTCATCACTTGAATTACTGGTATATTTATGTAACCTGATTATAATTTTTAAATCAGGTCTCACATAAGTCATTAGACACATAAGATGCCCAATATTCTTTGAGTACTCAAAATGGGCAACACCTCTACCTCTATTTTAAATAGATTTAAAAAGATGTCGTTGGATTTCTAGCTAGGCCGGAATCCCCCACATTGAACCTCTCAAGAATATTGTCTTTATAGTGTTTTTGACTTCAAAACAAATCCATCTGGTTTCATATGATCTTAGTTCCAAGAACCATATCGAACAACCAATGTAGTTCATGTCAAATATTGACTCCAACATTTCATTAGTGGATTTGTTTACCATGTTATCACTTCCGGTGATAAGTATACCATCTATGTATAAACACACGATTACATATATAACAGTGATGTTTATTTTTCCTTTCCTTTTTTCCACATACATCCATTAATTTTGAATTCACGTTCTGACATGATGTGGTAAAAAATTTAGATATCATTGTTTGGGAGCTTTTCCTAAGCCATATAATGACTTTACAAGCCTAAAACCTTCGCGCTCTCTTGTCTAGGAGCCATGAACCCTCAGGTTGGTTCATGTATATTTCTTCTTCTAAATCCCTGTTTAGTAATGCCATTCTCACATACATTTTGGTAAACTTCCAAATTTCTTAAAGTAACAATAGCAAGTACCATCCTAATAGATGTTATTCGCGTAACTGACGAATATATATCAAAGTAAGTTAGACATTCTCGTTGTCTAAACCCTTTAATTACCAATCTTTCTTTTTTACTTATCAATGGTTCAATCGACAACCTTTGTGGTTGTTAGGTAACCATTTATAACCTAGTGGTTTACCACCAGGAGGTAAAACCACAAGCTATAATGTATGCCTTTTTGTAAAATAGAATCTATTTCACATTTGATGGCTTCTTTCCATAGAGGCCATCCTGAGGAAGTTACCATTTCTTTGTAAGAAGTAGGTTCATTTTTAATCATAAAAGAAACAAAACTCGGTCCAAACGATTTCCCGTTTCTTGCCCGTTTGCTTCTTTTTAGTTCAACTTATTCTTCTAGGTTGATCTTGTCTCACATCATGGAGATCAAAATCAATCTCTTGTTGTCTCTTATTAGAACAACATTATCATCTTGATGTCTCTCATCATGAAGGACATCATCATTTAGTTGCCTCTCATCATGGAAAACTGTATCATCTAGTCTAGATGAACATCCATTTTCCTCAGATAAATAAGGAAACACAGCTTCAAACAATGAAAGTTTTCCTTGATTCCATTATCGTATCTTTGTATATATTCAGATTTTCTGAATCATATCCAAATAAACGATAAGCACTACTATAATGAGCATATCACAAAAATATGCAATCCGCAGTTTTAGGTCCAATATTTTGATCCTTGGGTGCCGGGACAGATAGACACCCCCACATTCGTAAGTACTTATAGGATGGTTTTCTTCCCATCCATAGTTCATAGAACTATCTTCTTTTCCTTACAGGGGATCTTATCTAAAAGATAAGTAGCCAATAAAACCGCTTTCCCCCACATGCCATGGCTTAAACCATGACTTTAACAACATGGCATAACCATATCTTTAAGGCACAGTTCTTTCCTATCAACAATTGCGTTGTGCCGTATAAGGAGCAATAAATTTATGTCTTATTCAATGTTTAAAACATACATGAAATGGAGACACATATTCACCTCCAATATCACTTCGAACTGCCTTATTTTCGATAATAAGTTGATTCTTAACTTATTTGTATAGATCAATCTTGTCTATATCCTTACTCTCAAGTAAGTAAAAGTCGCAATATTTTGTGCTCCCATCAACAATTACGATGAAGTACCTAATTACTACCTTAGTAGGCATCGATTCTAAATCACATAAAACTATGTGAATCAAGGGTTCGGTTAATTTTCGGTCAACCGAGTGAAAAGACAATCTTGTCAATTTGGCTTCAACATAAGTTTTACTTTTGTAATCCGTGTTCGTTTATTTAATTAAACAACGTATTGAGTTAAAATTAATATGTCCGAGTTGGCCATGCTATCCATTCAAAGGATCAAATAAGCTAAATTCATACTCATTTTCATTAAAACAACCAAAAAAAAAAATAGATTCAGCTTAAACATTTAATGAAGGGCATAACCCGTACCGACCAAAATTTTGTTCAATGTTAACACAATTTTATTTGATTAAAATAAAAATAAAGCCAAATTTATTAAGCAACCATCCAGACACAAGATTCCTACGAATCTCTTGCATATACAATGTGTTGGTTCACTTAAGCTCTTATCCACGTGTGAATTTCAACATCACATTTATTTTTCCCTTGCTATTAGCAGTTGTAGAGTTTCCCATAAATTGCATCTCTCCATTTTCTGCTACTTTGAAAGAGTTAACCAAACTCTTATCATCATACTCATGACATGATGCCCAAGTGTTAATCCATCATTATCTAATGTCGGATCCCGCCTTGGCAACAATTTTCATTTCATTCCGGCCATTTAACCCATAGTTATGGCACATAAAATCTGAATGCTTTAAAGCATCTACCGTACACATAACTCGAGTATCGGTCTCCCTTTCATCAAGTTCGGGAGCAGATCCTTCAGATGTCACTCATGACATTCTGAACATTCTGTTAATACGAGATTCCGTTATTAGTCTAAAACTAAATTTGGAGTAATTAACAACTTTTTATATCACAAAGTGTTTTTTTCTTAACAAACACGATAACATCGAATTTTATTTAAAACACTACTGTTTTGTAAGATCCATTTTACAAAACTACTTTTAAACAAGTCTTTCGATTAAACAATTAAACAATATCGCATATTACATAAAGTTTTTAAACAAAAACAAATTTGTTATATGATTTTGTCAATCTTCTTTAAGAATATCTTAATAGATCTGCATCACGTGGTCTAAATCTACAATGAAACTCGACAAGGCTTCAAAATAGATTTACTCTTTCAAAGAAACTCAACAAGGTTTCTATAGATCTACTTCCAAATGCATAAAGTTTCAAGAATTATATTTAGTTTATAATTAAACTCAACCTGGTTTAAATAAGCTAAACAAGTCAAAGAAACTTTTCCACCAAATATGATAACAACTTCTATATTATCAGATTTTGTTTCAAACAAACTCATCTTGGTTTCAATAAACACGTTCTAGTAATCTAATAAAATAACAACTTGTATTTTATTAGATTTGTTTCAAAGAAACTCCACTTGGTTTCAATGAATCTAATTTCATCATGATATTTAACCATGTTAGTAACTGGGGCACCAATTACATTCGCAAGTTTCACTAGGGTCACAAATTATGTTACCATCAGTTAACTTGTGAATATTTAAACACAAAAAACAGTTAAAAACTGTTAAAACAATATGGTATCTAATAAACTCGACATGGTTTATGTAAACTTGTACCAAATATGATTCTGAGAAACACAAGCTTGGTTTCAAAATTCAGATTTAAACAATAACATATGCAATAAACAAACTAAATAAATCAATTTGAAAAGAAACTCATCATGGTTTCAATATAAACTGATTCAATAAACTGTTTAAAAAATCGTTTATAAATTTGTTATACCAAATCTGTTAATTAAAATTCTGTTTAGTTATAAAACTTATTTTCGAAGAAACACAATATTGGTTTCAGCAGAAAAACAATTTGTATAAAATCTGTTAATTATATAAATCAGATTTTAATAAAAGTGTTTTAATTCTGTTACACAAAATCTGTTTTAAGACTGTAGGGAAACGGTTACACTTTTATTAATAAAATCTAAATTACAATAAATAAAATTAACAGAAAATTAAATACAAACAAAATGTAAGCAAATAAATGATAATTAAATAAAATAATAAAAGAGTCAAAAAACTTACTTGATCACCAAATAGAGATCAATAAAGAAGCACTAAAAGCCGAGGCACGTGTTTAACACGCTTCCCTTAAAATAGATTCGCCGTCTGTTTCCGAGGGTACAATAGCCAAAACAGTAAGTTGTACTGTCGAACTTAACTAAACTGCCAAGAATTTCATCTTAAGAGATGCGTATTCTTTACGTTGGAAATCAATAATACTTATTGATTTGATGTGTAAAAAACTTGTGGAATTAGGGCCTCTATTTATACACAATAGACTCCCTCTAAGTTTACCCATCCCACCGATGTGGGATTGAAAATAAACTACTTTTCCTCTTTAGGCATGATACCGAATGCCTAACTTTGAGACCCGATATCTCATCACATCAACTCTATTTTGGACACATAAAGGCTTACTGCGAAGCTCTCTTCGAGGAGAACGCGAACCTACAAACTATTACTCATATATATGACACATACATATAGATGATTGTGTCCAAAGTTAGTCAAAAGTCGCTTTTGCCAACCAATTTTCCAACATACGGTACAAGACAAATTTGCTAGATACTAACAATCAAATAGCTCTATTATTTTGAAATTATCACCAGTAACTTCTACCGTTGTTAATTGAAACCGAAACTAAACAAATTATGAGCGTTTTCAGAATATTGGATAATTAACACGTTCGGTTGTGGTATAAATGGTTTTGTGCATCGGGCACAAAGTTAAAATGTTTGGTTTTGGTTTCTACATGTTTTTGTCATAAAGTTAAAATATTTGGTTTTGGGCCATCTGGCATGTTTAATTAATGTTAAGGTATTAGTTTTTTTCTTTGTGTCTCGGGTTTTTAGGCTTAACCAATTTGAGCCCACTAAGAAACTAGAGTAAACTTCAAAAACCATGTTTGTGGATTATCCCTGAGAGGTAAAATGTCTAACACTTAACAACCTTAAAGGATGATATTTGCAAAACTTTGTGCTAAACTTATTTTTTGCATAAATCATCTTTAGTAAGGACAATTTTTGCTAGACATTTGGCTTCTTAGAGATGATTCTTGCTAATAGTTTCTGGCAAGTATTATTAGTGCCACATTTAACAAACAATAAGGATGATTTTTGCAGTTTACTCAAGAAACAAAGTACATAAGCGCAAGGTTTGACATGCCACTAAAAAAGAGTTAAGTGAAAAGATATATAAGAAACGAGTTAACTGGTAAAATAAATAAAAATAAAAAACGGAAACCAGAGTGTAACAACAAACAAATTTTGTTATATTTTTTTGTTTCGATTAAATATTTAATTAACACTCGAGGTTATAAAGTGTTCACTACTTTTACTTTCTAACAATGTGGGACAAAAGCTCTTGTCATAAATTATCAAATCTTGTTAGACATTTTTTATCATTAATCAGTTATGACATTTACAAAGAGGTGGACGGCAAACGGGCAACAAGCTGCGCCGCCAGCCTTTTTTGAATAGCAAAACTAATCCTTTTAAAAACTACATCTATGGATCTAGGTGTCATAATATTACTATGCATAACCCGTTGAACTCGTGCTTTGGAAGAAGCTTGTACAGTTTGGGAAGTGGTTTTGATTGATAAAAAAGAAGAATCTACTTCAACCGATGTGCCCTTAGGCACGACGATACATAACATAGAAATCACACTTGGAAAGGGTGGACAATTAGCTAGAGCAGCGGGTGCTGTAAACTGATTGCAAAAGAAGGGAAATCGGCCACATTAAAATTACCTTCTGGGGAGGTCCGTTTGATATCCAAAAACTGCTCAGCAACAGTCGGACAAGTGGGGAATGTTGGGGTGAACCAGAAAAGTTTGGGTAGAGCCGGATCTAAGCGTTGGCTCGGTAAGCGCCCTGTAGTAAGAGGAGTAGTTATGAACCCTGTAGACCATCCACATGGGGGTGGTGAAGGAAGGGCCCCAATTGGTAGAAAAAAACCCACAACCCCTTGGGGTTATCCTGCACTTGGAAAAAGAACTAGAAAAAGGAATAAATATAGTGATAATTTGATTCTTCGTCGCCGTAGTAAATAGGAGAGAAAATAGAATTTCTTTCTTCTTCTTTACAAAAAAAAAATAGGAGGAAGCTGTGTCACATTCGCTAAAAAAAAATCCTTCTGTAGCGAATAATTTATTAAAAAAATAAATAAGCTTAACACAAAAGAAGAAAAAGAAATAATAATAACCTGGTCCCGGGCATCTACCATTATACCCATAATGGTTGGCCATACTATTGCAATCCATAATGGAAAGGAACATTTACCTATTTATATAACAGATCGTATGGTAGGACACAAATTGGGAGAATTCGCACCTACTTTAAATTTCCGAGCACATGTTGAGGAACTCCACTGCCTTAGGTGCAAGGAAACCAAAAGTGTCAAACGCGAAAGGGATAAAAACATGTTGATTTTCAATGCGCGCTTTTTCTTGTTTTGCCACTTTGTACGAAGCGGCTTTCAAAGTAGCCTGCCCAACTGTAAAACCCTGGCTGCTCAAACCCGCGAGAGGAGAAACCCAAGTCAGATCTACACACGCATGTTTTCCTCCAACCCATCCAAACACCAAAACATCTGCCGGTCTGAGTGTGGATCTTCCATCCAACGGGTCAGTCAAAAAGTTCACATGTGCTTTTTTCTTGGTGGAGATCCCAACACGCCTACATAAGATAACACTAGATTGAAAACCGTATAACCTTAATTGAAAAGCTTGAAATGCTCGCCGTTCGTCATATATATCGGTAAACATACAACGAGAAAAAATAGGAGTCTATTCCCATATTAATCAAATATATAAGAGCAATCTTATTGTATTTTTATTACGTACATGACTACATGATATTAAATTAAAAACTCAGATCGAACCCAGGTAATAATAGACTCACATAGATGTTCAGATCTAATTATCTAAACAGCGTATTAAAATCTAAATATACCAACAGATGTTTTTGTTTTTCTTGAACTTGAAGGATACAATCTAACTTTGATAATGAGAAACATATACCAACGTATTTGATATTTGTAAGTGTATTGATTCAAATTGCGGGAAACATAAGATACAAGTGATCAATCAATAAATATAGAGTTAATTACATGAATGGTCCCTATGGTTTGTCAAAAATTATGAATTTAGTCCCTAAACTTTTTTTTTCGGATTTGCTTCCTATGGCTATGATTCGTTACGGATTTGGTCCCTTGACCATATTTACTACTAGCTGACCGTCAAATGGATGTTTGGAATGCTGAAATGACAAAAATACCTTCGTATGTGTTTCATGAATGGTCCCTATGGTTTGTGGTCCCTATGGTTTGTGGGTTATCAAGAATGAACTATTTATATAAAAAAAAAATTGTCGAAAATTTTATAAAAAATCCGAAAATTTTATAAAAAATTTAAAAAAATTCCGAAAATTTTATAAAACAATTCCAAAAATTTTAAAAAAATTTTATAAAAAAAGTCCAAAAATTTATAAAAAGTTTTATTAAAACTTCCGAAAATTTTATAAAAAATTCCGGAAATTTTATAAAAAATTCCGATAAATTTTTAATAAAATCTTATAAAACATTCCGTCAAAAATTGTGGGAAAATAAGAAAAAAGAAAAAAATTTATTTTTAAAAAAAATTTCCGTAAAAAACTTTCTTTTAAATTTTTTTTGTTTTGTAAGTTTGGATCAAAAAAATTTTTTAACTTTTTTCTTTTTTACGGAATTTTTTTTAAAAAAATTTCGACAAAAAAATTTCTTTTTTCTTTTTTGAATACTTTTTGACGGAATTTTTTTTGACAAATTTTTTTTCTTTTTTTTACAAAGAATATTTTGACAATTTTTTTTCTTTTTTTTGTGTCTAGAAAGGCCACCATCATGTAAATAAAGGTCGACATATCTAGTTCCAAGAATCCTAGACCTTAATAATGGGTTTACGCCTAAAATGGCATTTTGTAGTGTTAGGTAGTGAGAACGAGCTAAATGAAAAACCGTCATACGGCTCAAGAACATTGGGGAATCTGAAAAAACAAATCGAAGCTACGTACAAAACCAAAGAACCAACTCGAATATGCTTATCATGCTAGACTAATCCAAAATTGTTAACTATGTGGAAATTAGAGAATACTATATACTAATTTGTTTTTCAAGAGAATAACTCATACGACGCTACAAAGAAAAAGTATGTGAGTTGTGGGCGTCACATATATGCCCTATAAAGTAAGGTATGATGAATGTCACGTACTAGTACAAACTTGAAGTTAAATAATTAAGTAATAAATATTAATGTTTTGTATACTAGCTAGCTTAATCCTCACAAGCTTAAATTATCTTTTCCGAAATTGTGGCTACGAAAGAGTCCAACAAAGGTAGAAGGAACACTTTCGAGATCGACTAAACATGTTTGATCAAGTACATGCATCATCCTTGCACGAATGTGAGTAATGACTCATTCGTTGGGACAAACTTTGCTGATAAACTCGTAATCCACAACTAAAAAACCTTAATTGGGACATCTGGCATAAATATATCTATCAAGTGTCGCACGTTCCTAATACATATGTAGTATTATGAAATGATCGTACAATTTGCAACTCTACCTTAAGTTCAAAAATCCATATGACTAGAATGCATTCCATAACTTGAGGTTGCAAAAAGATATGAACCTTTATTTGGTGATGTTAATGGTACCAAATCACAACCTTTTAACTAGAATGCAAAAAAAATTAGGTAGAAAAGTAACAATTAAATTTGGTCTATCATTTTGAAAAGAGTATTAGCAACTTGTATTCTAGTTGATTGAAACCGAAGCTAAGCAAATTTTGATCATTTTTAGCATACTGGATCGTGATAGGCGTCTGTTTTTGGTTTCCAAATGGTTTTTGTGTTTCATTTGTATCATATTTTTGGGCGTCACTTTCAAATGTTGGGTTTTGATTTTTACATGGTTTTGTGCTCCATTTGAGCCCATAAAGAAAGAAAGCGTGTAAGCACTAATGCTCGCAATTTTTTATAAAATTTTCGGAATTTTTAATAAAACTTTTTATAAAATTTTCGGAATTTTTTATAAAATCTTTATAAAATTTTTGGAATTTTTTATAAATTTTTTTATAAAATTTTCGGAATTTTTTATAAAAATTTTATAAAATTTACGGAATTTTTAATAAATTTTTTATAAAATTTTCGACAAAATGTTTTTTATATAAATAGTTAAATAAATAAAAATAAAAAATAAAAAATTGGGGACTAATTAATGATAACCCACAAACCATAAGGACCATTCATGAAACATATATGAGGGTATTTTTGTCATTTCAGCCTTCCAAACACCCATTTGACGGTCAACTAACAGAAAATATGGTCAAATGACCAAATCCGTAACGAATCAAAACCATAGGGAGCAAATCCGCCAAAAAAAAGTTTAGGGAGTAAATCCTTAACAAATCAAAACCATAGGGAGCAAATCCGCCAAAAAAAAGTTTAGGGAGTAAATCCGTAATTTTTGACAAACCACAAGGACCATTCATGTGATTAACTCATAAATATAAAATGTTATTCGTGTAATAAAAGAACATAATCACGTGTAGGATCAAATATGCACCCATGGCGTAAGAGCCTCGTACAAATTTAAATTGACAAATCATGAATATTTGCCTTTAATCGTCGCAGACTCGAACTATCCTATTCCCAACATTGTATCCACGAAAGAGCCCTACAAAAGTTGAAGAAACTAGTACTCTTTCGGAAAAAAGCTATAAATGCTTAATGTACTTTATCAAAATAACTCATTGTGCTTTCTCAACTTTTTTTATTGTCATTATACTTAATGTTGTTTCCAGTCGATATCATTATACATAACCGTTTTCATTTTATTCGGTTATTTTCTGTCTGTTTTTATCCGTTTTGGTAAATCGTCCATTTTTATCCGTTTTTATTTTAATCGTCCGAAAAAACAGATAAAAGCGATTAAAACCGTTTTAATTATCCATGTCAAAATGGTTTTTATCCGTTTTTATCTGTTTTTATATGGACATATTAAAATAAAACGGATAAAATAGACGATTTACGAAAACGGATAAAACTAAAATAAACTAATAAAATGAAAACGGTTATGTATAATGACAATAAGTGAAGTAGAGAGAGCATAATGAGTTTTTTTGTAAAGTACGTTATGAATTTATAGCTTTTTTCCTACTCTTTCCAAACCAACTGAGACATCTTCAAGTATATGCATTTTTCCTGTACCAATGAGATGAATGGTCGTGGTAACAAATCCAGGATACAAACTCATATAAACGAGAGATATGAAAAGCCCTTAATGGTCAATCTCTTGAAGATAACATTTAGTATATGTGGTTGTGCTCGTCTCCCAGCACCCGTATATTGTGAAATGACTCCACAAATCGCAACTCTACCATGCAAGTTCATGTTTGATATTGCTGCTTCTAACATCTCGCCTCCACCTTATCAAAGTATTGTTGGTTTATGGATATATTTAATATGTGTATGACCGGATTCGAACTCGAGACCACGAGATTGCACATTTTACGTATGAGACTCAATGTTTAAATAATTAATATAAAATATTATGTTTAATTATTAAATTCACAATAAACGACTAAACGAGCGACAAGTACTTATCGGAAGTGACTATCGGTCGTTAAATGGCAACGGGATATGAAGAAAAGTAAACAAGCCAAGAGAAGGTTTTAGGAACCCTCTTTTGGGCTTGAATTTGGCCGAAACTATGGAATCCCACATCGAAAACCATAGTAATCTTAACATCTATCATAAGGCTATAAATACATCCCCATGTATTCATCCTTTGGTACACCAGATTTCAATAGAAAGCCAAACTTCTTCTTTCTTCTCTCTTGTTATTAGGTCCACGAGTAAAACCCCATGTAAGGGATTTGCGAGTGACCTTGAGCATAACAAAGGTGTTTGGTTAATATATTGTGATCAAGAACTAGCATTCGCATCAAATCGCTAATAGTACGTGTGTACAAGAACGTGGTGTAACACATTATTGCTACATCAATTGGTTTGAATTGAAAAACGGTAAGAGTCAATTCGTTAAACCACATAAACCCTAATTAGGGTTCTTGATTGAAGAAGTTCTTGCAATTTGGAAAAGGTATGTTTACACTTTATTTTTCGGTTAATTAATTGCTGTTATATTCTAAGTCTTACGCTGTGTACTCTGTGATGTCCACATATTATTATTTGTATATATCATGTATCTTAAACTTAACAGTGGCATCACAAGCCTTGTAGAATGAGTAATTAATTACTGAAACGCAAAAAACAAATAAATTGTATTGTGTTATTAATTGTATGTGTAGATCTAGGGTTTGCAAAACCTAAACCCTAATTTTTTTTGGGGGGCGTTTTTTTCCCTAATTAGGGTTTTGAAAACTTTTTTTTTTTAATTGGATTAGAAAACCATAGGTTGCATGCAATTTTATGTGTATTAATTTGCGTAACTCTTTTTTAATTGCATTAATTGTTAAGTGTAATTTATGTCCATGATAAATACATGCATGTTTTGTCATGGATCCCTTTTATTGTATGCTTTAATTGGTTAAGTGATATACAATAATTTTTGATAGATCTAAAATTGATGAAGACCTTAATCATTATTATTAAATCAATTATGTGCTATGTGCTATATGTTTAATTTTGATTTACGCAATCGATGAATCGATTCATGTGGCTCACCTTGTACATTGCTGAAAACGGGGTGAAAGTCTTAATTAGACATATACATATTGACAGATCTATAATTGATTATTAATAGGATTTATCAAAAGGTTTGCATGTAGCTATTTGATATGCATGATTAATTGTTAAGTTATGTATTTATTGTTTATATGTTTATTTTTTAAATACTTGCTTGTTTGTTATGTGTAACAAGGGTATTTGTATAAGAAAAATAAGCTGACCTAAACAATAGTGAAACATGTGTTTTTTTAAGCATAGTAATCGTAATCGTTTAATTGATTGATTTTTATGCACAAAATAGTTAGAACGGCTCACCCATTATTGACAAACTGTGTGATGGGTACAAGGTTGGTACGCATTAAATTGTGATCTTAAAGATGAGGGTATGTAATATGCTTCGCGCTGACCTAATTCTCAGCTCGTTTGTGCGTCTTAATGGAGCTACCAAGTATTCCTATGAATGTGCATAAAATCTTAAGGGTGAATTGACCTTAAATTCTACGCGCCACTTTTGTGGCAATTATCCGAATAAGTTGGGTCTTATTACTCATGCAGCAGTAGGATATAGTGGTAATTAAAGGTAATTCTTTAATCGGTTTAACCAATACCTCGATTAAAGTTTGATGATGAAAAGCTTAAACATTAAAACAAGGATGTGACTGTTTTAATAAAACCTTATGCTACGAAGATGAATGCATAACATTTTTGTACATATTTGATTTGACATCAAAATTATGACCCTTAATTTAAGTTGTATGCCATCCAACGAAACAGAAACACCTGAGATTATCTTTTATTTGCGTGAGAAGGTGATTTAGATCGTAATTAAAGGGAAAAATATCCATGTGTCGTGAGAACGGGCAAGGATGATTTTGCAGTTTCTTAAATTGGAAAACTTAATTGAGTTAGGCGGTGAGAACTGGCAACTCAAGGCATAAGATGGGGATAAAACATGTTTACATGGAAATTGAAATTGGCTAGATGTAAATCCCATAAATCTAGGAGTTGCAATTTGAAAATTGAAAATTGGCAATTGAGGTTCGACTCGTACCATTTTGAATAATTTCATTACTAGCAGATCAACTGATGTGATGAAACTATGTCAATTTGGATCCTAGTTTTCAGTGAACATTAATTGGTTATATGTTTATGAACCATGGGTATTTAATTTTCTTGAAAATGTTAATATCGAAAATACTAAAATTGAATTTTGTAATTCTTTTGAATGTATAAATGCAACATTTAACCGTAAACGTAGTTTAGTCTTTGATTAGTAAATTGATCCGTTCTGCTTTCAAACTTTGATCGAGAATAATTTACCGAAAAGACAAACGAAGTCTCTTTTCCATGGGAGAAGCATGAGACTCAATCATATTCCTTTTCATGAATGAGAAAGGTATAATAGGAACATTTGAATTGTCTAAATTCTAATGTAACTCATAGCAATGAATTGCACGTCATATTTTCCATAAAGATTTCATTACCCTCATTTGGTGAATGAATCCTTTTGTAACAAACATGACTTTTGGTTAACTAGAAAACATGTATATGAGTTACTAAATTAGAAGCTAGACTAATTACCGCGAAAATTGGTAAAAGGCAAACCAGCATTATTTATCTAGTTGTTTTGCTTTAACCTTTAAAGGTGCTACATACCATTATGGGCATGGTAGGCCTGTTAAGGAAGAAACTGCATACCCAATTTTTTGAGTTAATAACATTGATTGATAACCCATCATTCATAGAGTAGAATACACCTTTTAGTACCTTAGTAATGATTACGTATGGTTCTACAAAGGTGTAGGAAAGTAAAAAGCAAGCAAGTTGTTTTCACTGGTTATGAAACATTTAAAATGTTGTCAAATCCAGTGGGAGCATTGTGTTGCATTACTGAATAAGAATTTGAAATGATTTCTAATTCAGTGGGAGCTACAAGCTTTGTTTCCTGTGTAGTAACCCAGATTATCTTCAAGGATAATTACTTTCCAATTATAGGCACTTATGTTATTAGGGATAGTCGTGTACGTTTCCTTACTAAACAATATAGTCCTACATCTACTTGTTATATCTATGACAAAAATCATATTAATCAAATAAACGAACGTGTATCGTGTTGTTTATCTGCTACATGATGTTGTTCCATGCACAAGTGGGAGAAATCTTTATTGTGTGCAAGGTACAACACATATAAATACGATTTAAATGGATTCTCTTGACCGCAAGGTAAGAGAGTAACGTTCTAATAGGAATTATACATTTAAATGTGTATGATTGCCCTATTAAAAACATGTGTCAAGATGATAACAAAGAATAGTTTAAATATTTATGTCATTCAATATTTAAGAAACAATTGTAATTACAATTTATGTTACGTGAGAACGTGAACTAGATTATAGCTCAAGGTAAAATATCCACGTGTCGTGAGAACGAGCATGGATGATTTTACAGTTTCTTACGTTGAATCTTTCATGGAATGACATAATTAAATGAAGTAATCTAATACTACTTTGATTTTAAGTATTCGTTGAATGACTTAAATATATGTAGTAAATATTAACTTGAAATTATTAATTGAAACCCGATGTGGTGTTCATAATTACTTTAATTATACATGTTTATGACTTCTTAGTAAAGTCACAAACATGAAGTTTTTTTACAAGACTTACAATATAAAGTAAGACGTTAACTTGCTATGTTTTAAGACATATGCATGAAGTCAATGAGTTGATCAATGACTTATAACGTATAGTGGGATTATAACTGTTATGTCTTTTGACTTAGTCAAAGAGTATTTGTGTTATAATACATGCAATTGGCTTGATAATTCTAGTATACCATTAAGTTTTACTTGGTTGGTAAATAGGTAAGCCAAAGAGTAGATGGTTATCTTAAATATTGTTAGATTATCTTACAATATTAATTCTAATGAAATACCATAGTTTTATGGTATGTTCAGTTAGAAGAATCAAAATTTATTGGCATTGTTTGATTCAAGATAACTATAGTTTCTTCCAAAAGTTATCAAAGTTAGTAGATTGAGTATACATTAAATATACTCAATAAAACTCCAACCTAGAAGATTAATAAGACACCATTTGTTTATGGAATGTGGTGAATCACATTAAGTCTTATAGTGAAGTTCTGAATTTGTTAAACTACTTTTAAAGTAGGTTGTAACAAACTAATGTCAGGAACTGTAAATGGTTTTTGTAATTTCCTAAAAGAGAACAATGTATTGTTGCTATACTTGCTAAACTATTTAAAGGTAATCTTTAAATTGTTAAAGGCAAGTGGAAGTTTTGTTTAAATCTTGAAAATTAAATTACAAAATACATAATCTTCTAAAATACACTAGCAAATATCATGATGAGGCTAAACATATAAATGATAGACCTCAATATGATGGAATTTTCATTCATAGATCCGTAAGGATATCTCAGATATTTAGTATGCTGATGGATATGAGTTACAGGATCATGGTAAGCCTGTTAACCATAATGATGAATTTACAAAATGTTGAATTGTGGTAAATCATTCATACTATGAATGTAGAGATTCCGTCCATAAAGATAATCAACTTTAGATACTTGATTTATCTTAATAATGAATATGAGTTTCTTCAAAGGATGGAAACCCTAGTGGTTTAAATTTTTGTGTAGAAATTATATGGACAATATTGTACACATATTTAATGCATGACTAGTGATAATAATATTAATCATACTTAAGCAATTAACTATGATTGAATATTCTTCTCTAGATACATTAAATAGAAGTATACATAATATAATTGTCATACTTAGTTTCATTGATATGAAATTTTGACAATGAACATCAAAACTCTTTGTTGTGAAATTACTTTTGCGAGGACGATAAGTAATACAAAGTAGTTTTAAAAATTCAAATAATTTTTGAATATGTACAAACTGAAAGAATCCATGAATGGATATATGCATGCATCTAGGAGATGATTCTTTTGTTTAATATTAAATTCAAGTTTTAATTTCATAATTAAATTAAGATAGCTCATAAGTATTCCTGAAAGCTAGTGGGAGTATTATTATTTATTTGTTTTCTTAAATCTTATATGTTGTATGGGCAACTACATTCCACCTAAATTAAATTTTAATTGGGAATGAAACTTTGTTTGTAAGATTTGAAAATAAGACATACAACCTTGGAATATATATTTATGATTATAAACATATGCAGTAAACAAATGAGTCTAATAGAACATGATGAATATATATTTTTGACAAGATAGAATATGAATGAGATCTTAAAGTCAACTTGAAGATTCATCATGAACATCATGTTGTGTATAAAGTTGTTGTATCATGCTTGATTACAAGATGATTTAACAACATTGTAATATTTATGTTTGGATTTAGAATTGCATTCCTCATCCTGGAGTTGCTCCCAGATTCTATACAACAATTGTTGTGTAATTGTCGTAGTAAACAAACTTGAAGTTTGAATGAGACCAAACAAATAATATTCAAAGTTTACGGATGTTTAAAGAACATATTGTTGTACACAATGATGCTAGTATAATTGAGATGACACTCAATTCTAGTCACGGTATCCTTGATGATAACCATGTTGACTAGTTATGCTCAACTAAGAGCATAGTTGCATTATACAGTCAAGAATAAAGAATACTTTAAAATTTTAAAGTTTTGGTAGATGATTGTCTTAAAAGGGTGGTTCAGGTTATCACGCACCTTATGAAATGATATGACAATATCAAGATATGCGTAAACACATACAAGAAATTCACTTATTGAATTATTGAAATAAGTATTCTCAAAATTTCTATAGATCAAAGTTAGTTGAAATTTTGCCTAGTCAACAAGTATGATTATCATGACTTGAGGCAAAATTCATTAACTAAGAATTATCATGCATTGATCTATTTAGTATTTGGATAAAGGATATTGTATTCATTATTATTCAAATGAAATAAAGTATTTTGTTATGTTTATTATTCATTTATTATGATGTTATCCTATATTTGCATGTTTAAATCCTTGAATAACTTAAGTTATTTTAAATAGTCCGTTGTCGATCAATAACATGGGAGTGGTATTGAATTAAGACAAATCTGAGTACTAGTTAGAATATACTTGAAAGTATATTAATGCGTAGCATGACTAATTTCAGATGATATTCAATGGATTGAGTATAGAACTTATCCCAACCACATGATGGTACTTTATGGATCTTAGTCATTAAGTACATCATGAATATTTATCCTCTGACTTGAGATACCAGAGAAATGTCATGGATATAGTGCATTTCTCTGAAGCAATCTAACGCTATACGTAACTGGTAGTTATAAGGGTTGTTTTCAGAAGTGTTGCGAACTTTATGAATTCTCCGTAGTCAAAATGGGATTTGTTTCCTTCAAATTTATTTTAAAGTATAATACCTGCTGGCCCTCGTAGGGTTGTCAAGAGGTTTGCATGGCCATGCCCAAGGTCTTCTGGAATATGTTCAGAAGAATTGGTAATCTTGATCAATCATATAAAGCGAGAAACAGAATAGTTAATTAAGAAATAAGTGAGATCCATATTCTTACTAACATGGTGTTAGAAACAAAAGGATAAGTATGATGATGAATCATCAAAAGGTTTTTCCAGGAAACCATACTCGAGTTGTTCTGGGGTCATTTTCGTGTTGCTAGATGCTAACCAATGTCATTACGCATACTAAGATAGCTCCAAGTGGGAGCTGTTGGTTTATGGATATATTTAATATGTGTATGACCGGATTCGAACTCGAGACCACGGGATTGCACACTTTACGTATGAGACTCGATGTTTAAATAATTAATATAAAATATTATGTTTAATTATTAAATTCACAATAAACGACTAAACGAGCGACAAGTACTTATCGGTCGTTAAATGTCAACGGGATATGAAGAAAAGTAAACAAGGCAAGAGAAGGTTTTAGGAACCCTCTTTTGGGCTTGAATTTGGCCGAAACTATGGAATCCCACATCGAAAACCATAGTAATCTTAACATCTACCATAAGGCTATAAATACATCCCCATGTATTCATCCTTTGGTACACTAGATTTCAATAGAAGGCCAAACTTCTTCTTTCTTCTCTCTTGTTATTAGGTCCACGAGTAAAACCCCATGTAAGGGATTTGCGAGTGACCTTGAGCATAACAAAGGTGTTTGGTTAATATATTGTGATCAAGAACTAGCATTCGCATCAAATCGCTAATAGTACGTGTGTACAAGAACGTGGTGTAACACATTATTGTTACATCAATTGGTTTGAATTGAAAAACAGTAAGAGTCAATTCGTTAAACCACATAAACCCTAATTAGGGTTCTTGATTGAAGAAGTTCTTGCAATTTGGAAAAGGCATGTTTACACTTTATTTTTCAATTAATTAATTGTTGTTATATTCTAAGTCTTACGATGTGTACTCTGTGATGTCTACATATTATTATTTGTATATATCATGTATCTTAAACATAACAAGTATATATCAATCCCATCTGGAAAATACCTAGGATATATAAAACAAAATGTATTTATTTAACAAATGGTACACACAATTGCAAAACTACAGTAAAACAAGAACAAATGTTAGAGATTGAGTATAAGCATCCTAGAAATGTGCGTACTTTTTTAAGAGTCGAATTTAAGTCTATTTCTTCTTCATAATTGAATGCTTCATCAAACCCGAATTGTTCTTTCAAGTATTTTAACCTGAAAATTAGATCAAATCCTTTTACACAATGTCAATAGAAATCCATTGGGTCTAACTTTCTTAGGAAAATCCCATTCCATAGCTTTATTCTCCCCATGTTAGAAAGCCAATAACATAGTCATTCGTTTTGTATTCAGGATCCCAGAGGCTCTTACTATCCCGACACCATATGCATCGATCACTTACACAAAGTTTATCTAGCAACAAGCAGTGTCCAATCTTGAAATTTCTTTTAAATCGAATACCGTACGTAATACAAAGATAGTAGTAAATCAACGATTATTATGTTCATTGAAAACTTTGTAAGTTCTTTTTTTTCGTAATCAAATCACTAAGTAAAGTTGTTGCTTAGACACTTAATAGTCAATCCATGTAATAATGCTGAATCAAATATGTACATTATGAAAAAAAAAGTGCGTAAGTCCAATTGTTTCAGTTCACTTTGTGTGTTAGAATAATAGGTTCGTTTTTTGTGCTTAATGTTTCTGAGCTTGTAATCCACACTTCATATCTAGGACTTGTTTTCTCGTTATATAAGAGTTTGATACCATGAATTGTAACAAAACTTAAATTGATAACATGTAAGAATAACTTTTTAAAATGGTCCTGACATGCATATCATGAAAAAGAGTTAAATGAAAACAATATATAAAAAAGAAACAAGGACACATGCAACAAGTTTTTGTTGCATATGGCCTTATTTCTTCGATACACAAATGACACTTGAATTTATAAAGAGTTCATTACTTTTACTTCCTATCCATGTGGGACAAGCTATTAAAATAAATAAACAAGTCAAGTTGACACTAAAGAAACATAAGATCACAAAGCAGATTGAAAACCATGTAGGAAACTATCAAAATTTCACGTTTTACATTTATGTAAAAATCACAAATTTATCCTTATTTACCCACGATCATTAGTGTTTTCTGTCTTTAAATATATTGTAAGTGTTTCTCATACCCTGCTCTGGCAGGATTGTGTTGGAATTATATAACATGACAAATCATAAATATAAACAATAAACATCAAGTACACATGCTGAAGCGTAAAGGAAAGATTAACGAATAATTAATTAACATAAACAAGAATATGCGTACCTTTCTTAATTCTAGCCGAACAAGAATCAAATCCACAAAACTAGCAATTGGATGAACCCTAATTAGGGTTTATAGGATTATGTGAATTACCCCTTACCGTTTTGTAATTCAATCCAAGAATACTAACAATAATGTGTTAGTACCACTTTCTTGTACACACGTACTATACCGAATTAAAGGAATGCTAGTTTTAATTAAACAAAATAATTTTAGTTGGAAAATCAAAGTGATCGATCTCCTAGGGAGGGTGCACGATCGTTTATGGCAAAACACACACAAACAAGTTTTAGGTTTTAGCCAATTAGTACAAGAGATGCAAAACACAAGACCCATAGCCATGTATATATACTTAACTAAACTTGGAGAACAAGTTGAGTTGGAGATGGGTTGGGTTTTCCTTGTGGCCGATCGGATAGAGTATCCCACAAGGGATTCTGGAACCTTCCCAATATTAATTTGCATTCTAGTCCTTTCCAATTACATTTAACGACCGTTAGTCCATTACAACTAATTACTTAACGTCCGTTATAATTATTTCGTTTAATTAATAAATAAATATAACTATTACATTTATTTATTAACTTTAATTCTCATACGCAAAGTATGCAATCCCGTGGTCTCGAGTTCGATCCTAACACACGTCTATTAATTTATTGTCCATTAAACCAACAGCTCCCACTTGGACATATCTTAATAGAGTGATCACATCGGTTAGCGTCTAGCAACACTTCGATGCCTCTAGTACAACTCGAGCAAGGCTCCTAGAAAACCTTTTTATGATTTCTCATTATTATTACCCTTTTGTTTCTAATACCATGTTAAATAAAGATATGGAATTAAGTCATTCTTTATTCAACTATTCTGTTTCTCGTTATAAGTGATTGATCAAGATTACCAAATCTTCGAACATATTCGGGGAGATTTTGGGTGTGGCCACACAAACATCTTGTCAACCCTACGAGGGCCCAAAGCAGATTAAACTCCAAAATAAATTTAAAGGAACAAATTCTATCTTGACTACGAGAATAACCCACGAACTTTGCAACACTTCATGAAACAACCCTTATGACTACCAGTTACGTATAGCGTTAAGTTGTTCCACAGAAGTGCACTACATTCATGACACCTATCTGGTATCTCAAGTCTCAGGATAACTATTCATGATTTACTTACTAACAATATCCATAAAGTAAAATCATGTAGTTGGGATAAGTCCTATATTCAATTCATTGAATATCATCTGAAATTGGTATGCTTTCTCATCAATATACTTTCAAGCATATTCTACCATATCTCGGATGTCTTAGTTTAATGATACTCCCATATCATTAATTGACAACGGACGATTTAGAATAAATAAATTTATTCACGGATTAAACATGCAAATATAGGATACAATATATTATAAAATCAAACATATCAAGTATTTGATTTATTATAACAATTGTTTAACATCCCTTATTCAAATACCAAATAGATCAATGCATGAAAATTCCAGTTGATGAATTATGCCTCAAGTAATGATAATCATACTTGTTGACAAGGCATAAATCAACCAACTTAATCTATCGTAATTTTGAGAATACTTATTTCAAGAATTCAATTAGTGAAGTTCTTGTATGTGTGCATTCACCAATCCACATAATAATTAATAAAGTGTGTGACATCCTCTATCACCATTTTTATGACAATTTAAACTTTCAAACATTTTAAAGTTTAAAGTATTCTTATTCTTTTAATGTATAATGCAATTTCTATCTTAGTAGCACAACTAGTTCACATGGCCATTAACAAGGATGAAATCCTACCATGACTAGTATTGAGTGTTATCTCAATTAAACCAGAGATCATTGTATGCAAACAACAATATGCTCATTAAAACTCCGTAAACTTTAATATCTTATTTTTGTAATGGTTGATGTCTTCCAAACTTTCAAGTTTGCAGCTGATGACAATTTGCACAACAATTGACATATTGTTCATCCATAGAATCTAGGAGCAATTCCAGGCCGAGGATGTAATTCTATTAGAATAATCATTACACAAATTATCTAATAACTTTTAGTTAGATATCAATGTTGTCAAATCACTTCTTATTCAAGAATGATACAACAATTTTAATATACACAACAAGATGTACATGATGAATCTACATGTCAAACTTAGAATTCATTCATGTTCTATCTTGTCAAACGATATTTATCCATTTCCAAATGATATATCATGTTTTATTAGAATTATTTATTTTACTGCACATGTTTATTAATAATAAACATATATTCCAAGTGTGACAACTGACAATTTAGGGAGTCTATTTTAGGTAACTGCATTACGTTAAATTAAACTGAGATTCGCCTTTAACACTATTTTATAAACCGTGACTTGATTTTATATCGTCGGTTGGTTTTTACGGTTTATTTCATTGTTAAATGAGTTATCGTATGCGTTTTAACTCTATTTGGTAGGCACTATTCGATTCGACACTAGAAAAGCCTAAAACAAGAGTTATTGTAACTTTTAGACCGTAACTCAAAAATTGACAAATAAATAGTCAAAACACGTGGAAAAGTGTGAGAAACGATGTTGGGAAGTTAAATAAATGTAGTGGGACACTCGGGGGACGATATGTGAACTCGGGAAAGGGTAAACGAGATAGATACGAAAAGTTTCAACCCGAACCCTCCCCTTTTCTTTATAACCGGCGCCCCCTCCCTTCTATTTAATTATTTTGAGGTCCTTGTGTCCAAGTATAAAAGGGCCTCACCACCCCACATTTCCCTCATCTCTTTCTCTCACTAGAAAAACACACACACACTACTTTATCTCTCTAGTTTCTCACTCTAAAAACCCTAAACCACCACCACCATTAAAATCCGGCCACTATTCCGGCGACCACCGCCGGATTCCGACGAGTGTCATCTCACCTCCACCACCAAAAGATAGATCTCTTTCCTCTCTTTCCAACCATATATCATACACTCAATATGGACTTCATTAACACCTCCAAATTCAAGAATTAAGATTCGTACTTTTAGGGTTTTCTAAATATTTCAAAGGGCTTTTGCAATTGGTGATTAGAGAAGGTATTTAGAACATGTTTTGAGCTTGTTTAAGCAATATAAACCCACGAATTGGGAATTAGGGTTTCGACCTAATTTCTAATTTTGTGGCTTTTGGGTGGAACATGAAATTAAAGCTAATTAGTGATGAAATAAACAAGTAATTAGTGTTTGGTACATGTGTGGTGCATTAATTTGATGGGTTTTGCATTTTAGGGTTTAGTTGCATGTTCTTGATTAAAAATAGTTGATGGGTTTTGTGTTTAGATAGTGTTTAAAGCTTGAATGATTGGATTTGAGTGTTGTGGTATTGATTTGGTTGTGTTTGGATGGATTTGGAATAGTGGACGAGCCACCTTGGGCTCGTACGTGGCTCATGAGGAGCGTACGAGACCCACTTGGGTCTTGGGTCCAAGTCGGGTCGATTTGGTAGCTTATTGATTGGTTTAGTTGAGGTTTGGATGAGACGCGTGGAGCCGAAAAGCTTTTAGAAGCTTGTTTGGTTCACGTGGTCTTGACCGCGACCGTGTCATAACCATTAGGGTCATAACATTGGTTTCGAGTATAATTGGTTGATTGATTGGTTGGCGATATTGTTTTGAGTTAGTTTGGGATTGAATTGCAACGTTATGACTTTTAATTATGGACTTGATATATATATATTGTGACTTTGAGCTACGTCGGCGTCACTTTGACTTTTTAGTCAATAGTTGATTCCGACAAGTCCGTAACATGGACTTTAGTATAATTTGGACAATTGATTGATTAAAAGCCGAGAAGTTATGACTCGCGCTTGTGGACTCGAAACGAATAACGTTATGAGATTTATAATGGGATTTGACGAAATATATATTATATATGAAAAGGATGATAAAACTATTAAATGTAAATAATAATGGGCTTTTGTACCAAAAATATCAATAACAAGATTTATCTTGTTATTTACTAGTTTTAAGATGCAACTAACGACTAAATTGGAGAGGTTTTGTAATAAATAAATAATTAACGTTTCGAGTACACGTTTATCAATAAATGTCAATTGTGGACATTTAATGTTGGATAAGAAATTATTTATTTGCGTTATGTGTGCATGGGTTGCGGATAACCTAACGTTAATATTGTTGATCCACGTGGGTAGCGGACTTATTAGGTTGACGAATCTAATAAGAGCCCGCTAGGTACGATGGGTAACCTTATTAATGGGCGACTTATCCTTATGACTCTTTAGGATACGATTGATTTATGGGATAATAAGCGAAACGAATAAATGAATGAGTTTATCGAGTTGACGAATTCGATAAGGTCTACTGTTTATTCCGAAACTTATTGGACTATGGAGCTTATCGCTTAGACGTCTCATTGTGTCGCATTGAGTCACATATTGTGTGAATTGGATCACTTATTGTGTTGAATTGAGTCGCATATTGTGTTGCATGGAGTTGCATATTGGGCTGTGAAGCGAAATATATTGGTTGTTGAGTGCATTCATGGCATCATATTGAGTCGATACACCCACACATGAGGATACCAAACACTAGGATTAATGGTGAAACGAGACGTTTTTGGAAATAAAGAAATGGAATATATTGGGATAGATAACGTTGATTTTGAGGAATATGTATATTAAGTTGGTCTACATTAATAGGTTGTGCCGAGTCGATAGTTGCTTTGTCTGTGATTTCTATCTTCGCTAGTGATATTTGTGCTGATTGGCGTTGATTGCTTGAGGTGAGTTTCATAGCCCCATTTTTATATATACGTTTTAACCACGTTTTGAACTATTTTGGGGTGAGAATCATGCTACTGTTTTTGGACCGTTAAAACTATTTGGATTTGCTTATATGCGGACGGAGTAGATAGATGTGCGATAGTTGTTGCCTTAGTCTAGGTTCTACCGTGCCTAACTAAGAATAGACTTCTATCACGACCTAGCCCGGGGTTGGCAACTATTCTAGAGGTTGCCACGACTGGACTAGAGTCGCAGGGCCCGGTAAGTGAATATATGATTGGAGATCCGGTAGGATCATGCGTGAAACGGTATTTACCTATCTAGGTCTTGCATAGCAAATCAACTCTTACAAGTCCACTATGATTTTGTTGAACTTAAACCTATGAACTCACCAAAGTAGTTTACCTTTTAGCATGATTTCTCAGTTATTTGAGAGATGTTTGGATTATTTGACGTGTGGAAGCTTGGCATGGAGGCGTGGTTCAAGGATCATTTTCTGACTCTGATAAACAATGGGGACCTATTTTGTTAAACTATGTTTTGGGCCTAAAATTTATATCTTCGGATTAAATTTTTGAATATTTGATTTGGGATTTGTTTTAAATGGTTAAATGGTTATCTTTTATTTTACTTGTGTGCGATACCAATCCAAAAAGTAACGCCCCGAAAACTTGATTAAGTCTTCCGCTGTACCGAGATTTGGGGGTGTTACACCAAGGTTGTATGTTTTAATTCTTAAATCTTATAAGTGAAGTTTCATTCCAATCTAAGACTTATCATTTAGCTTACATGGAATGTTACTTCCTATATGTTATACAACATATAAGATTTAAAACCTTAACATAATACTCCCACTAGCTTTTAGGAATACTTAAAATTTATCTTGTTTCAATTATAAATCAAAACTAGGATTTAATAATTAAACATAAGAATAATTTTATAGATGCATGCATTTATCCATTCATGAATTATTGCACTTCGTACACTTCCAAATATTATACGAATTCAAAAAACCTTTCGATTACTTACCGTCCTCGCTCAAGTAATTTTTCAAGAAAGAGTTTTGATATTCCATTGTCATATTTCATATTAATGCAAACAAGTATGACCATTATCATCTATATATATTTAATGTGTCTAGAAAAAAATATTCAATCATAATTAATTGCTTAAGTATGATTAATAATCTTGTCATAAAACATGCATTAAATATGTGTACAATATTGTCCATATGATTTCTACATAGAAATTCAAAGCAATAGGGTTTTTCATCTCTTTAAAGAAACTCATTTCCATTCTCTAGTCTAACTATTAAGATAAACCAAATTTTCAAAATTAATTATCTTTATGGACATCATCTTTAACATTCATAGTATGAGTAATTTACCCAATCCAATATTTGGTAATCCATTATAATGATTATCAGTTTTACTATAATCCTGTAACTCATATTTCTCAGCATATAAGTCAAATATATGAGATATCCTTGCAGATCTATGAATGAAAATTCCATCATCATGAGGTCTATCATTTACATATCTAACCTCATCATGATATTTACTAGTGTGTTTTAGAAGATTATGTATCTTGTAATTTTATCTTTTAAGATAAAAAACTCCCACTTGCCTTTTGTAATATATAGACTATCTATATATATATACTTAGCAATTAAAGCAAAACATCATTGTTCTCTTTTTGGGACATTACAAATACACATTGATAATTTCCGACTTTAGTTTGTTAATAACCTATTCATAAGTAGTTTAACAAAATTCAGAATCTTCAATTTTTAAAACTTAATGTGATTCATCACATTCCATAATAAAATGGTGTTTTATCAATCTCCTAGGTTGGAGTCATATTGAGTATATTCAATCCATACTCAATTTTCTAACCTTGTTACCTTTTAAGAAAGAAGTTATGGTTATCTTGAATCAAACAAATCAAATAGAGTTTGATTCTCCTAACTGAACATACCATCAACTTGTGGTATTCATTGGAATTAATATTGTAAGACAATCTAACAATATATAAGATAAACATATTCCTTTTGGCTTACCTATTTACCAACTAAGTCAACTTAATGGTATAATAGACTTTCCAACCAATTGCATGCTTTACAACACAAGAACTTTTTAATCAAGTCACTTCATATCCATGTCTCATCAAGAAAACATAAACTGTTATAATCCCATTTAACGTTATAAATCATTGATCAACTTAATGACTTCTTGTATATGTCTTAATTAAAAAACATAACAAGTTAACATCTTACTTTATTATAAGTCTTAAAAGACTTTAGGTTTATGTCTCTACAATGAATCATAAACATGTTTAAATAAAGTAATTATGAACTCAACTCTTGGTTTCAATAGTAATTTCAAGTTAATTTATTTACTTCACAATAATGTAGGACTACATTATTTTTCATTTATGTCATTCCAAAATACATAAATAAACAAATTGAAGTAGTATTAGATTACTTCATTTATTTATGTCATTCTAATAATACATAAATATTTAATTTGAAGTAGTCTTATATATCATTTTGATACATGTTCTAAATACTTGTCTAATTTAGAAATTGCAAATATGTCCATGCAAGGTCTGACTTCACATAGAGATTTACTTTGTTGTTACAATCTCGCCAAGTTCTGACATGACGTAAATTGCAACACCAAGTCTTTCTTGAATTAGATATGTACAAGTCATATTAGAACATTAGTCTCTTACCTTGCAGTCAAGAAAATCTATTAAATCATATACTTATATGTTGTACCTTGCACACAATATAGATTTCTCCCACTTGTGCATGGAACAACATCATGTAGCAGATAAACAACACGACATATGTCTGTTTATGTGACTAATATGATTGTGTCATTGATATTAGCATAACTAGTAGATGTAGAACCACGTCATTGTCTAATAAGGAAACGTACATGACTATCCTTGAAAACATAAGTGTCTACAAGTGGAAAGTAATTATTTTAAGATATTCTAGAGATAATCTGGGTTACTACCAAGATGACAAAACTTGTAACTCCCACTGAATTAGAGATCATTACATTAATTCCTTATACAGTAATAAGAACAAAATACTCCCACTGGATTTGACAACATTGTAAGTGTTGCATTAATCAGTGAAAGAAAATAGCGTTCTATTTACTTCCCTACACCTTTGAGAAAGTCCATACATAACAATTACTTATGTACTTAAAAAAATGTATTCTACTATGTAGAAGATGAATTTATCCATCATTGCTATTAACTTGAAAAATTGGGCATGCAATTTCTTTCTTAATAGTTCTACTAGTCCAACAATTAGTAAGTAGTACTTTTAAATGGTCAAAACAAAACAACTAGATAAAATATGCTAGTTTGTCTTTTACCAATTATACAGTAATTAGTCTAGCTTATAATTTTAATAACTCAGAAATATGCAATTTTCTTAACTATTAAAATTTTCTCACGAGTTATGTATTTAGAATTTAGACAATTCTAATTTTCCTATCATACCTTTCTTCATTCATGAAAAGGAATAGGATTGAATCTCACTCTTTCTTATGAAAAGAGGACTAGGTTTATTCTTTTAGTAAAGTTGACTCTACCAAAAAACCCTTGCAGGTGTAGATCAATTTACCAATACAGGAATAAGCTTCGTTTACGGTTTAATGTTGCATTAATACATTTAAAGAATTTTCAAAATTCAATTTTAGTATTTTCGATAATTAAACTTTTCAAGAAAATAAAATACCGAAGGTAATATTCATATAACCATAGAATTTTCTTGAAAACTAGGATCCAAATTATCGTAGTTCTATTACATATGTTGATCTGCTAGTAACGAAAGCACATAATAGGGTAATCTGTCGAACAATAATTGGCAAACAATTTCCAATTCCTAGATCATTATTGGATTTATTTTTTCCAACGCTATTGCAAATATAAACATGTTTCATCCCATCTTACACTTCCTACACAACTTAAGTGTCTAACTTAAAGAACTGCAAATATGTCCATGTAAGGTCTGACTTTACATAGAGATTTACCTGTCCATCACAATCTCGCCAAGTACTGTCATGACGTAAATTGCAACTTCAAGTGTTCCTTTTAATTAGATGGCATATAACTTAATTTATAAGGGTGCTAGTTTTGATTTTATGTGGTCAAATCAAATATGTACAAAGATGTCATGCATTCATCTTGTAGCATAATTTTAATAAAAACTTTTTATTACCAATTCATAAAGATCAAATTATCAAAGTTTTGATTGAGATATTGGGTTCACCAATCAAGGAATTTAGCGTCAATTATCGCACATTATACCGTACTTTTGCATAAGTGTAAACACTTAGTGTTTCGGGTAATTACCACCGAAGTGGCGCATGGAATTAAAACTAATTCGCCCTTAAGATGAGTTTGTACATTTATGGCTTACTAAGTAGCTCCAATCGAACTCACAGGGGGCAGAGGACCAGGTAAGTGCAAAAGCATGACCTTAGACATCCTTTCAGTGTGACTGTGCGCACTTCTTTATTAACCCCTTTATAGTTTGTTCTAGTGGGTGAGCCGTTCTAACCATTTAGTACAGAATCATCAATCAATTAAACTATTGAAAACTTAACTCTTCAAAAACAAATCAAATTTCATCATTGTTTAGTCCGTATTATTTTTCTATTCAAAATTACCCTTTGCTTAAAACTGTCTAACATAATAAACAAACAAGTAAACAAATAAAAAATAGACAACTAAAAACAATGCGCACATAATAAACAATTTATACGTGTAAACAAGTAGCCACATGCAACTTATTCGATAAAACCCTATTAATAATCAATGTCTAGGTTTATTAATGTATATATTAATTAGGGCTTTCACTCTCTCAATTGAAAGTGAGCCACATGCATCGACGAATCAATTGCGTAAACCCATAATTAATAATATACCAAATTGCACATAATTGATTCATTAATATATATAATTGGAGCCTTCCCCAATTTAAGATTTATCATAAATAAACATGTGATAAATATATCTTAACGAGGCATTATAAGCCCGTGCGTTGCACTGTATTGGTAAGGATCGAATGTATAATTTTTTTTTTATGTAATACTGTATGCAAGTAGTTACATATAAGATATTGTAATTGATGGTATCATAAGATTTGTTATCGTAGGGCGGAGGTAAATTCTTACCGCATAATGTAGTTGTAACTTTGTCGGGTAATGTTTACCTGGGTTTCATTATGCAAATTTGCATGGTTCGCAAATTAATAACCACCACATTCATTATATGCCAAAGTTGCTTCTTCAGTTCTACTGTAGATGACTACATAAACCCGTGCGTTGCACTGATTGGGTAAGGTTGAATGTATACGTTTTTTTTACGTAATATTGTATGCAAGTAGTTACATGTAAGATATTGCAATTGATGTTATCATAAGATTTGTAATCGTAGGTCGGAGGTAAATTATTGTTGCGAAATGTTGTTGTAACCTTGTCGGGTAATGTCTAAGTGGGTTTCGTTATGCAAATTTGCATGGTTCACAAATTAATAATCACCGCATTCATTATCTGCCAAAGTTGCTTCTTCAGTTCTACTGTAGATGACTACAAAAACCTGTGCGTTGCACCGATTGGGTAAGGGTTGAATATATACGTGTTTTTTTACGTAATATTGTATGCAAGTAGTTACATGTAAGGTATTGCAAATAATGTTATCATAAGTTTTGTATTTAAAGTAATTTATTTAATATTTTAATATGAACTATGTATATATTCGTTATTTTCCATATTTATTTGTCACTTTTGTTATGTTTTTTGCTCTTATAAATTGCATGATTTTATGCGTTTATGGTTTGTGCAATAGGCACGTGAAGATGATGTATTCTCAAAATTGCTTTTTATTTTTTTTATTTTTTTTTTGTGTGTTATTTTCATGGTATTTTATACAACATGTGCGATACACGTGTTATTGGTCGAATAGTTAACTATTTTTTCGTAACGTTGATGCACTTGTTTGTATATGACGGTATTTAGATGGCTAATAGAGAGAGGTTGTATTGTATTCAACCCGTGCGATGCACGGATTGTGACTAATTTTTCACATATTAATATGCTTCACTATTATATATTGATTTAATGCATATGTTAAGGTCTACAAACAAAATATAATAGGTTAACATTAACTAAAATTTCCCTAGTGATAGAAATGTAATATACTGTCTTCGATATCAGATATTGTCTAGTTGACACATTCATGTTTATTACACTGTCAAACTTATATACATGAATGACAATAGATACTTAAATTCAGTAGCAAATTTGATGCAAACATTTTATAAACCCATGAATATATTATAACAATAGTTTCATTCGTGATTTGAAGTAATCAACTTGTAAAGATGATATTAACCCGTGCGATGCACGTACTATGTTGTTAAGTAACCGAGTAAATTCGCACGGGTCCGAATGCACGAAGTAATTTTACTCATTGTAATCCACATCTTCATCACTCTACCACCATATATGGATAGACACATCGAAAATATACCCTCCAATGAAACATAGATAGTTAGCCCCAAATGGTAATTATAAAAGTATGACTATGATTACAGTCCTTGATTTTCATTGGCCACCCTTGAGGTATCTTAATAAAATCATCAACTCCATCTATCCTATGAGCCGCTATCGTATCATGTCTGTCTTCATGCTAAATGGAGAGCCTATATTCAAATAAACATATTTAAGGGGAACACAATACATATGTAGAGCAAATACAATAAAACAAAAAAGTACACCAAATTATCACCTTGACTTGCTTGCAGCCTTGACAAAAGACTTCCTCAACGTCCTAATGTCTCTTCATTAGTTAAAGCTGCATTCATACATGTTTGCACGTTGGTAAGCTGGAAACGAAGCGACTCACTCGACCCATCTAGCTTCCTCATTTGCTGAAGTGAGCCACGGATACTGTCCACCGCATCGTCAAATACTTCGTGGCAGTTGTGTATTGCGGCTGCGGTTCTTGGATTGGCTACAACAAATATATATGTCCTTGAGGAACCAAATATATATGACATTCAGGCACGTTAATTACCTGAAAAAAGCTACAACGATATAATTTTCACACAAAATGGATAGTGATGATTGTTGTCTTCTTTACCTCAATCAATCGATTTGTTTTTCTAGGGTGTTGGTGTTATCTTCTTCGTTCATGTTTTAGGGTTTCACTCTTGAAACCGGTTCATTTCTTGGCTGCCGCGGATGATTCGTTTCATCAAATCAGTTGTAGAGATTTCACATGTTTCCTCAAAATGATTTCAGGTTTTCATTTGTTGTTGGCTTGTTCAAACAGTAAGCGCATACATTTTCTACAAACCATCAGTGACAATAGGCCATTCTTACAATTACAATTTCCGTACGATAAAAAAGTAAACCTTGATTACCAATAGACTTATCAAAGCATCTGTATGCGACTATAGTATTTGAAGTTGTCGTAATCGGATAACCCTTTCTTTACCTATTTGTCATGTTATATTTTGGTCCGTTAGAGAAAAAATGCATACCTGAAACAAACTCGTTTAAGACCTTTGGTGCCTCCTGTTAAGGATGCGACCGTAACCTTGCTGCATCAGCTTCCAGTACAGACAAAATTCATTTTCACCAAATGCTACTCAATCACCTGTCATATATTTCATTGTTGCTTCCGGTCCACTCTAACGAATTCATCTGCCGGGTGACATCCTGTTTTACACCACCAACGCAAATCATTAGCTGATAAAAGGTTAATGAAAATCTAAAATACTGACATACTGACAAAGCAAAAATATTAACAAATAATCAGAAACCCATGACATCAGTTTACCCATATCAATCCCATCACATCAAAAATATTACCTGATATAAAACAATATATGTTACCTGCACTTTCACCCGGTGGCTTAGCTCTCATTGTGTGTCGCTTCTCATCCTCACTTTCACCCGGTGGCTTAGCTCTAGGACCTGAAACACCATTTTTTTATATTACGGTATAAGTTAAATAGCACGAATTCTATGCAGAACTAATGACAATGCGATTATGTTTGGTATTTGAGTTTCACTTTCACTATTACTATTACTATATATCTAGAACAGAAGTTCTTGCATAAGTTAAAAATTTATGCATGTCGTGTACAACTAAATGAGAGATAATAAGCGTTGCTGATGACGTATAGTCTGGAGTCGGGTCATAAACCCGACTACAGTCCACTACTTGCAAGCCCGGTACGAACTGGGCCAATATCAATACGCGTTTGGGTTCACGAAAGCCCAAGCCCATATCTATTTACGGAATAGATATCCGATATCTTCTAAAATAAGAAGATAATCATTCCCATCCGACTTAGGCGGGATAAGGTTGGGGAACACGGAACCAACAAGGATTCCGTGTGTATATAAAGGGAATTATATCCCTCATTTAAGGTACGATCTGATAACCCTAGAACTCCTTAAACCCTAAAAGCGATTACTCACTCTCACGCCGGAGGATAATCGTGGGAGACAATCCCACGATAAGCCTAACGGTGTTTCTTGTCTCTTAGTGCGTAGGTCTCAAGCAGCAATTCTCAATTGGTACGAGAACCGGAGCTCCAAACCAGGAACGCCCAACTTTTGTATCAACAAGTGGCGTCATCCGTGGGACCCTACACTAAGAACCCGACACTAGAATGACAAAGCACGTAATCGGCGATCGCAGTCAGGACCTCATGGGGAAGAAGTCGCAAAGTGGACTAACCCCTAAGCACCCTCGGGACAACCTTGCTAAAAATAAGGGATCAGGCCAAGACTTGATCTTCCCTTTGGTGGAACCACACTCGGGAACAACCCAAGCCACTACAACCACCACGAGTGGAGTAGACCCACTGCGCACCGTCTTTACTACTCCCTTCCAATCGGTGCGGTGCGAGAAGTTAAACATCACCCAACACTTCGCGTCCGTTACACACCCGCAAACCAATGGCTTAGTAGAACGCGCAAATCGAAGCCTTGGCGAAGGAATCAAAGCGCGCCTTGACAAGCACAAAGGAAGGTGGGTCGAAGAGCTATCGCATGTCTTGTGGGCACACCGCACCTCAATAAAAACAAGCACGGGCGACACCCCCTTCTCTCTAGTCTACGGGACGTAAGCCGTTATACCAACTGAGATCGGCATGCCAACTATCCGCACTGCGGAGATCAATGTAACAACAAACAATGACGAAAGACGTGTCGACTTGGATCTGCTGGAAGAAAGACGCTTAACGCTGCAGCCATACGGGAGGCAAGGTCGAAGTCAAAAATGAAAGGATACTATGATGCCAAGGTCCGCAATGTTTCATTCAGCACCAGCGACTTTGTCTACCGTGCCAATGAGGCGAGCCACGCAGAAGATACAGGTAAGCTCGGACCAAAGTGGGAAGGACCTTATGAGGTTACTGAAGCAATAGGCACAGGCGCGTACAAGCTACGAGGCTTGGATGGTCGCGACCTGCCGCGCACATGGAACATCGGCAACCTCAAGAGGTGCTACCTATAAAGAATAGCTACGGCACAGCGCACAGACGCTCCGCACTTTTAGTGCCCAATAAACATTCATGTATTCATTTTTATTTTTCATATTCACTGTCACACATTTCGTGTTGATCCAATACACCAAAATACCTAAATAATTTAAAATTTTAACCACAATGCACCACTAATCCCTCTCCTAATCTCATCTACAACGTTATCCACTCTCTTAATTCTTCTATTTCCTATCAAATCTCCTAAATTAGGCATCTTTTCAACTTTGTTCAAGCTCTAAAATAACCTTGCGTCATCTAAAAGATAATAGGAAAGTTAACCACAAAGCCCCAAAACTATAATGTTGGAAAGTTATTAAAAAAAAAGGATTTATAACCAAAATCTTGCATGCATGCTTAATCTGTCATTTTAGTATAAACCAGAGATCATAACTGCTTGCATGTTACTTAAGCATTCACATACACCTCACTATAAATTACCAATATTGCATGCCAAAAGCCCAAAACAAATATAACTCACTCCACGTAAACAAACAAACAATGCTACAACCCAACACCTCTTTGACCTTCGTAGTTAAGAAATATGCACCAGAAATGATCACTCCAGCATCACCCACGCCTCAAGAACTTAAGCATCTCTCCGACATCGACGATCAAGACCGGCTTCGTCCCCAACAAAACACCCTCTCTTTTATAGATTCTAATGACCATAGGTTAGAAACATGAACATTTACTTGGTGCAAATGAAAGGATATGAACATGATAGATTAGAAACATGCACATTTACTTGGTGCAAATGGAAGGACACAAACATGATGGTGGAAATCATATACCATTCGTAATAAATTTTTACATCATTATTCGTTGGAGTTATCCCGAGATGGTTTATATTCCAAAGAACACTTAATATTCACCTTCATTTCATTACATTCAATTGAGAGCTTTTGTGGAGCATTGACATGTTTGTACCGTACTTAATTTTGTGCACAAACCCTCTTGCACATTAAATTAAGGGGTTTAACTTTTAGGTATAATAGATAGATATCTAAATACTAAACATATCATTAGCTAAAAAATGGGTTCAACCTCAGGTTGTACTAACGTTTCAGTTGAAGAGAACAAAAAAAGTAAGTTGGAATTACATGCAAATAACCGAAAATAAAACAACCTTCAACCAAAGAAAACAGAGGTAGATAACAAATTATACGATAATAAAAATACTTTATATCGATATTTACTGATAGACATGCAACACGCAGACATAGAAATTCATTAAGAAATTCCAATACATCATATCACTTTTTCTTAGCTTTCAAATAAATAATACAAAAAATTTAGGTGTTTTTTTTTTTTTTTTTTTTTGGTTGTTAGGTGCAATAAAAACCTCCTCGAAAGCCCACTCATCCACCTTTTGACTTCCTTCTCCTCCTCTTGGGGACCATATCAGACCCTCTATCACACCAGTAAATTTGTTAATTTTATCTCCCAAAGCCGATAACTCCCTCCACCCTCTTTGTCCGCGCATCATTTCGTCCATTCTGCATCAGGAAAACATATCTAACTGTTAATACATGAACGATAATAAACTAAAAGAATGATAATTTAAGCCACAATTAAAAAGAACCTGAGAAATGACTTCTGTACAAAAGTTTCTATATCCCCGGTAGAATATGCTTCTTGTTTGAGCACTTGTTGACGTAGAAACTTGGCACAAAACTTAGCAACAACTTTACCTGCGGTGAGTATAGTGATAACAATGCAAGTAATCTGGATAACAAAAATGACAGATTCATTAACTTGGTATAGCCACCGAAAACAGCTTGAGAGAAAGAAAAAGAACTGATTGTACCTGCTGATGTGGATCAGATACATTGATATCAAAAGGAGGCTGCAAAATAAAAACCAAACGATACATTAATCATACTGATCAGTGAGGAATTACTAAGTGAAACTAATATTGTAAAAAACATTTCATTGGTGATAAGAACCTGATGAAATACAACATATCCTTCAACAACAACAACAACACATATAAGATTAGTAATAATCAATCATTACCAATACAATCACAAACAAATACCCATATGTCAAAGATGTTTGCCATATTACAAAAGCACACATAATACATTTCTTATTTATAGTATTGAGATCATTATGTGTTGTAAGTGCAAAGATGGTTCATATACTCGAAACCGTAGCAACAATTCATATTTTGCATCACTTGATATTCCGCATTAATTCTGTAAACTTCATTGAATCTTACATATTTCACTTCTTGGTATTAAATCATATGGCTTTACACGGATTGTACCGTACAAATTGTTGTGCACATTCACTCTTGCACATTAAATTAAGGGGCTCAAGATTATAGTATTATAGATAATTAAACAATATTCAAGCAACTATCCATGACAAACATGCATGTATCATCATGGATATATCATAACAATTATACAAATAATCACAAGATCGCATATTAAAATTCTATGTCACATAACAATTATTCACGAATTAATTCACGTAACATATATACAATTCTAGGTTTAGATATCAATTAACAAAACAATTTTATAAATCCTAAAAACAATTTATATAAATCGAATAAAAAAACATTTTAGGTCGAAAAAAAATTAAAAAAAAAAAACCAATTAGGGAAAAAGCCCTAACCATAAAATTAGGGTTTACATAATAATAACCAAACCCTAGAATTAATCATATCAAACACAATACAATATCCGTTTTTTACGTGTTTAGTAATTAATTACTCATTAAACCAAGCTCGTGATGCCACTGTTGTAATTATATAACATGACAAATCATAAATATAAACAATAAACATCAAGTACACATGCGGAAGAGTAAAAGAAAGATTAACGAATAATTAATTAACATAAACAAAAATATGCGTACCTTTCTTGATTCTAGCCGAACAAGAATCAAATACACAAAACTAGCAATTGGATGAACGTAATTAGGGTTTATAGGATTATACGAATTACCCCTTACCGTTTTGTAATTCAATCCAAGAATACTAACAATAATGTGTTAGTACCACTTTCTTGTACACACGTACTATACCGAATTAAAGGAATGCTAGTTTTAATTAAACAAAACAATTTTAGTTGGAAAATCAAAGTGATCGATCCCCTAGGGAGGGTGCACGATCGTTTATGGCAAAACACACACAAACAAGTTTTAGGTTTTAGCCAATGAGTACAAGAGATGCAAAACACAAGACCCCTAGCCTTGTATATATACTTAACTAAACTTGGCGAACAAGTTGAGTTGGAGATGGGTTGGGTTTTCCTTGTGGCCGATCGGATAGAGTATCCCACAAGGGATTCCGGAACCTTCCCAATATTAATTTGCATTCTAGTCCTTTTCAATTACATTTAACGACCGTTAGCCCATTACAACTAATTACTTAACGTCCGTTATAATTATTTTGTTTAATTAATAAATAAATATAACTATTACATTTATTTATTAACTTTAATTCTCATACGTAAATTGTGCAATCCCGTGGTATCGAGTTCGATCCTAACACACGTCTATTAATTTATTGTCCATTAAACCAACAGACAGATTGGATATGTTGTTGTAAATATATTGTATGTGTTTGAGTCATCTTTCTTACGAGGACTTTTTACCCGCGCTCCGTTACGGGGCACAAGGTTTTGCTTCTTTACTTTTTTTTTTTTTGGTTATGCAGACATTCTTTAGGTTTAATTCAGGGATTGTTTTGAAATTGGTAATTAAGTATAGGGATTTATGTAATTATTATCTTACACAAATAGTCCTCGTAGATTGTGTTTATAATCGTTAACGTTCGTGACACAAACAGTCCTTACATTTCACCAAGATATTGATATTTATGTTCCAAATTGCAGGGTACGTTGATTTTTATGTTATGTAGTGGTTGATTTGCTGATTTTATAAATACGAAACAAGTTATAGACTAATAAGTTTTTTCACCAACATATCTACTTGGTAATAAGTTGCACCTTTCTTATTACATATTTACCTTTGCTCGTGGTCATGAACTTGTCAATTCATATACTACGATATCATTATAGAATCTTTTACAACAACATTTGTAGATTGAGATTGTTGTAAATGAGTTAACCTAAAACCGCAACTTAGTAGGACCGACAATGGTAACCTCATTGGGTCTTAGCTTTCTTAGAAAACTCTCTTTTGATAAGCATACCCAAATTTGGAGGGTGATGGGTATACATGTGAAACGATTACAGTTGAATACAAATGGAAATCCCCCATGTGCTCAATATGTAAAATATTTGGTCATTCCGATGATCAATGTCCTAAAGCTATAAAAGAAGTGTTGGAATTAGATATCAAGACATTCAAATAAATAATCACAAACATCAAAGTATTCAAGTGGAAGCGTATAGGATTTATTAATGAACAATTAATTAACATAAAAGAATATGCGTACCTTTTCTTGATTCTAGCCGAACAAGAATCAAATCCACAAACTAGCAATGGAAGAACCATAATTTGATTTAATTAGGATTATATGAATTACCCCTTACCGTTTTGTAATTCAATCCAAGATAATAACAATAGTGTGTTATTACCATGTTCTTGTACACACGTACTAAACCGAATTAAAGTAATGCTAGTTTTTATCAAACAAATAACTTTGTTTTGGAAAAAGGTTTGGCTCGACACCCTTGAGGATGGCCGATCGGTTTGGAGAGCAAAAACACACACAAAACTATTTTGGGGTTTAGCTAATGAATACAAAAGATGCAAAAACAAGACCCCTAGCCTTGTATATATACCCAAGCAAACTTGGTGAAAAAGTTGGTCTTTGTTTCCTTTTTCCTTTGGCCGATCGGTGCATCACATCCCCAAGGGATTTCGGAAACTTCCAAACTTTGCAATCTAGTCCTTTTCCAAATACCTTTAACGCCCGTTAGTCCATTACATTAATTACTTAACGTTCGTTAGTTATTTCGTTTAATAAAAAAATAAATATAACGTTTATATTTAATTATTAACTTTAAATTCTCATACGTAAAGTGTGCAATCCCATAGTCTCGAGTTCGATCCTAACTCACGTCTACTAATTTATATCCATAAAACTAACAGCTCCCACTTGGATATATCTTAATAGAGTGATCACATCGGTTAGCGTCTAGCAACACTTTGATGCCTCTAGTACGAATCGAGTAAGGCTCCTGGAAAACCTTTTAATGATTTCTCATTATTATTATCCTTTTGTTTCTAATACCACATTAAATAAAGATATGGAATTAAGTCATTCTTTATAAAACTATTTTGTTTCTTGTTATAAGTGATTGACCAAGATTACCGAATCAACTAAACATATTTAGGGGAGATTTGGGTGCGGCCGCACAAACATCTTGTCAACCCTACGAGGGGCCCAGCAGTATTAAACTCCAAATAAATTTGAAGGAACAAATCCTATCTTGACTACAAGAATAACCCACAAACTTTGTAACATTTCTGAAAATAACCCTTATGACTACCAGTTATGTATAGCGTTAAGTTGCTTCACAGAAATGCACTACATTCATGACACTTATCTGGTATCTCAAGTCTGAGGATAACTATTCATAATTTACTTATAACAATATCCACAAAGTAAATTATATAGTTGGGATAAGTCCTATATTCAATTCATTGAATATCATCTGAAATTGGTATGCATTCTCATCAATATACTTTCAAGTATATTCTACCACATCTCTCATATTTGTCTTAATTTAATGATACTCCCATATCATTAATCGACAACGGACATTTAGAATAACTTAGTTATTCACGGATTAAACATGCAAATATAGGACAACAATATTATAAATGAAAATAAACATAATCCAAACTTTATTTCATTAAAATAATAAATGTTTTACAATATCCTTTATCCAAATACTAATCACAGTTATGCATGAAACTATTAGCTAAACGAAGTCCAATTCCATTGGCAAGTCCAATAAGCTTGTCTTTAGCTAAAGCCTTAGTGAATGGATCAGCTAAGTTATCATCTGTATGAAATTTCAGTAGATTTATTTCACCTTCACGGACTTGTTCCCGAACATAGTGATACTTCCGTAGAAAATGTCTGGTGCCCTTCATGACTCAGGTTCATTGGCAAATATGATTGCCAGTAATTGTCACAATACATATCAATAAGTGATTCAATTGAAGGCATAACACCAATCCCTGAAATGAATTTCCTAATCCAAACAGCCCCCATTGCAGCTTCCGAAGCAGCTATGTATTCGCTTCATGCAGCACATCGCAATCGTCTCGCTTCTTTTTTTTCCAGTCAACTGCTCCTCCATTGATGACAAAGACATAACCCATCTGAGACTTCGATCATCTTTATCACACTGCCAGGACGCATCACAGTAACCTGTAACACCAAGTTCTGTGTTTGAATTTCCTCCAGACACTAAAAACATATCTTTCGTATTCCTAAGATACTTCAGAAATATGTTTAACAAGCAATCCTGAAGTTCACCTGATTCGTTGATATCGACTGTCATGTTTTGAGTGAACGCCACATCTGGCCTTGTGCATCTCACAGAATACATAATAGATCCTACAGCCGAAGCATAAGGAACTTTCTGCATGCGTGCCACCTGAGCAGGTGTTGAAGCACACATATCGCTACATAAGCCATGCTTTACTTCCATCGGCAAATATCCTTTCTTGGAATTTTGCATATTGAATCTCTTCAATATTTTATCAATGTAAGAGCTTTGACTTAAACCAATTAACCGCTTTGACCTATCTCGGTAGATCTTGATTCCCAGAATGTATGCAGCTTCACCTAAATCCTTCATGGAAAAACACTTCCCAAGATATGCCTTAACATTTTGCAAACTCGGAATGTGTTTTCCCATAATTAATATGTCATCGACATAAAGAATTAGGAAAATTACATCACTCCCTCTAACTTTGTGATATACACATGGCTCATCAAGATTTTGAATAAATCCATACCTTTTGATTTCTTCATCAAATCTTTTATTCCATTGCCTTGATGTTTGCTTCAATCCATAAATGGACCTTTGAAGTTTGCATACACGGTTTGGAAATTGTGGATTCACTGAACCCTCGCTTGCTTCATATAGATGTCTTCATCTAAGCGACCATTTAAGAAGGCGGTTTTGACATCCATTTGCCATATCTCATAGTCATAGTATGCTGCTATAGCTATGAGAATTCTAATAGCTCTAATGTCCGCTACAGGAGAAAAGGTCTCCTCGTAATCAATGCCATAAGTTTGAGTAAAACCTTGCGCAACTAGACGAGCTTTATAGACGTGTACATTGCCATCCATGCCAGTCTTAATCTTATAGAGCCACTTACTTTCAACCACCTTGGCGTTTGGAGGTAAGTCAACCTCTACCCAGACTTCATTTTATCTCATGGATTGCATTTCCCCATTCATTGCAACCTGCCATTTTTCCTTATCAGGACTTGCCATGGCAGCTTTATAACTAGTAGGCTCCCCAAGATCTCCTAACACAGTTTCCTCAACCTCTACGTTAAGACATAGACGTTCAGTGCACGCCGTATTCCTTACGGATCTACGAACGTGAATCACTTCAACTTCTCGGTGGAGGACCCGACTATCGTTCACCGAAGTACGTTAGTGTTTTCAGAAGGTAATGCATCTTCTTGATCATTAAACTCTCCCACTGAATTCTTGAGATACGAGTTCTCTTTCAAGAAAATCTCCATACCTAGCAACAATTACTTTATTTTCGTTGGATAGTAAAAGTAGTAACCCATAGTTTCCTTAGGGTATCCTACGAAGATACACTTTACAGATCTTTGTTGGAGTTTATCTGCTGAGTCACGTTTAACATACGCCTCGCAACCCCCGACCTTTAAATAAGACAGGTTAGGAGCTTTACCATGCCATATTTCATATGGTGTCTTATCAACCTTCTTTATGGGAACCATATTTAGAATGCGAACAACTGATTCCAAAGCATAATCCCAAAAGGATAAAGGTAGAGTGGTAAGATTAAACATAGATCGTATCATGTCCAACAGTGTACGATTTCTTCTCTCAGATACACCATTTTGTTGTGGAGTATATGGAGAAGTGAGATTCTGGACAATTCCATTCTCAGCTAAGTAATCTTTAAACTCTTAGCTTAGATACTCGCCTCCTCTATCCGATCGAAGAGCTTTAATCTTCTTTCCCAATTGCAGTTCTACTTCATCTTTGAAAACCTTAAATGTTTCAAACACCTCATGTTTATGCTTAAGTAAATAAACATAACCATAATGGCTGAAATCATCAGTAAAGGTTAAGAATTAGCTAGCACCTCTCTTTGACACATGTCTAAGTGGTCCACACACATTAGTATGAATAAGACCAAGTAGATCAGAAGCCCTCTCCATATTGCTATGAAAAGGTTTCTTAGTCATCTTCCCAGATATGCATGACTCACATTTATCAAATGATTCATCATTGTTATTTTGCAAAAGCCCTTCTTGTTGCAGCTTATGCATGCGAGCCTTGCCTATATGAGCAAGTCTACAATGCCAAAGATAAGAAGAATTCAAGTCTAACTTTATCTTCTTGTTAATGTTAAACATTGAATTATTATTATTATTAGATTCATTTCCAATCACATCAATTTCAAACACACCATTCACAGTAATTGCTTTAAAATAAAATACACCATTTAAAGAAACATCAATTCCATTACGTGAAATAGTATGAGTAAAACCATCATCCAACAAAACTGAAAAGAAAACAAAACCTCTAATTATAGAAGGTACGTAATGACAATTGTTCAATAACAGTACTAAGCCCGAAGGAAATACTAAACTAAACGTTCATATGGCTTCAACATGTGCATGCGCCATTTCCACGTGCATATATTGCTCTCCATAGGCAAGCTTCCTTTCCACTCTAAACCCTGCATGTATTACAAATGTGAATACCACAGCCGTATCATATACCAGGAATGATAATGATTTAGAGTAAATAATTCAATGACAAATAAATTACCGTAAGAACCGCCCAAGGACCCTTCAGACTTCATCTTATTTGCCCGCATTCATCAAGATAGAGAGCACAGCTTCTCTTCCAATGCCCAACACTCTTACAAAGTGGTGGCATGCTTGATCCCTTTTAGGATTTTCCTTCCTAGGAGTAGGGTTCTTCTTGGGTTGAGGTTGACAGGCCATCACTTGTTTGCCTTTCTCAACCTTTCCCTTACCCTTCCCCTTCTTGTTGTTCAGACGCTCGCGGTTTTGGCTTATTAATCCTTCCACCCTGAATAGCAAGTACCTGGGCAGTAGGAACCTTTTGAGGCAACCCTTTCTCATAGTCAATTAGTAATGCGTGTAGGTCAAGAATCGCCTTCCCCACACGTGCATATTGAAATTTCTCACAAAACCATTAAAATCCTTGTTAAGGGATCTATTAATCAGATTCACAGCCATGTCATCATCATAAGTTTTGCCAAGTGCTTTTAGCTGGTCCATGTAACCTTTCATTTCCAGTACATGAGCACTCACGGTTTACCCTCACCTTGCCTACAACTGTAACGCGTCGGTCAAGTCATAAATCTCGACGGCAGCTGGCTTCTCAAACATAGTTCGAAGTTCATTGAGCATATTATATGAGAAATAATGTTCGAACGCTTTTGACGCAGCAGATTCCATTGTTCCCAACATAAGAAAAGCCACATCATTATGACGCTTATACTCAAGTTGCCCGCCCTTTGGAGCTTGAGTAGCATCGGACCGCTTGGTTGTTCAGGCAAGGTTCATAAAGATATTTCAACCTGTCAGCAACTCTACAGACAATTCTCAAAGAGCGGTGCCAATCATTGAAATTCTTAGAGCTACCAACTTTTCTCGATCAAAAAGCTTTTGAACGCAGAACTTAGTGCAGTGTTAGTGTTATCGTTATTTTGAGCCATTTTTACAGAAAAAAGTTCAAGTATTAGTATTTTCAATAATACAACTTTTCAAGAAAATAAAATACACCCAACGGTAATATAAACATATAACCATATAATTTTCTCGAAAACTAGGATCCAAATTATCATAGATTCATTACATCAGTTGATCTGCTAGCAACGAACGCATATAATAAGGTAATCTGTCGAACATTAATTGGCAAACAATTTCCAACTCCTAGATCATTATGGGATTTATATTTTCCAACACTATTGCAAATATAAACATGTTTCATCCCATCTTATGCCATTGAGTCCAAGTCTCACTTCCTACTCAACTTAAGTGTCTAACTTAAAGAACTGCAAATATGTCCATGTAAGGTCTCACTTTACATAGAGATTTACCTCTCCATTACAATCTAGCCAAGTACTCTCATGACATAAATTGTAACTTCAAGTGTTCTTTTTAATTAGATGGCATAAAACTTAATTTAAAAGGGTACTAGTTTTGATTTTATGTGGTCAAATCAAATATGTACAAAGATGTCATGCATTCATCTTGTAGCATAAATTTAATAAATAACTTTTTATTACCAATTCATAAAGATCAAATTATCAAAGTTTTGATTAAGGTATTGGGTTCACCAATCAAGGAATTTAGTGTTAATTATCGTCCATTATACCATACTTTTGCATAAGTGTAAACACTTAGTGTTTCGGGTAATTACCACCGAAGTGGCGCATGGAATTAAAACTAATTCTCCCTTAAGATGAGTTTGCACATTTTATGGATTACTAAGTAGCTCCATTCGAATTTACAGAGCAGAGGACCAGGTAAGCGCAAGCATAACCTTAGACATCCTTTCAGTGTGACCGTGCACTTCTTTATTAACCCCTTTATAGTACATTCTAGTGGGTGAGCCGCTCGACCATTTGTACCAAAGTCACCAATCAATTAAACTATTGAAAACTTAACTCTTCCAAAACAAATCAAATTTCGCCATTGTTTAGTCCGTATTATTTTTCTATTCAAAATTACCCATTGCTTAAACTGTCTAACATAATAAACAAACAAGTAACAAATAAAAAATAAACTACTAAAAAACAATGCGCACATAATAAACAATTTATACGTGTAAACAAGTAGCCACATGCAACTTATTCGATAAAACCCTATTAATAATCAATTTCTAAGTTAAATTAATGTATATATTAATTAGGGCTTTCACTCTCTCAATTGAGAGTGAGCCACATACATCGAAGAATCGATTGCGTAAACCCATAATTAATAATATACCAAATTGCACATAATTCATGCCACTGTTGGAATTATATATCAAGACATTCAAATAAATAATCACAAACATCAAAGTATTCAAGCGGAAGCGTATATGATTTATTAATGAGCAATTAATTAACATAAAAGAATATGCGTACCTTTTCTTGATTCTAGCCGAACAAGAATCAAATCCACAAACTAGCAATGGAAGAACCCTAATTTGATTTAATTAGGATTATATGAATTACCCCTTACCGTTTTGTAATTCAATCCAAGATAATAACAATAGTGTGTTATTACCACGTTCTTGTACACACGTACTAAACTGAATTAAAGTAATGCTAGTTTTTATCAAACAAATAACTTTGTTTTGGAAAAAGGTTTGGATCGACACCCTTGAGGATGGCCGATCGGTTTGGAGAGCAAAAACACACACAAAACTGTTTTAGGGTTTAGCTAATGAAAACAAAAGATGCAAAAACAAGACCCCTAGCCTTGTATATATACCCAATCAAACTTGGTGAACAAGTTGGTCTTTGTTTCCTTTTTCCTTTGGCCGATCGGTGCATCACATCCCCAAGGGATTCCGGAAACTTCCAAACTTTGCAATCTAGTCCTTTTCCAAATACCTTTAACGCCCGTTAGTCCATTACATTAATTACTTAACGTTCGTTAGTTATTTCGTTTAATAAATAAATAAATATAACGTTTATATTTAATTATTAACTTTAAATTCTCATACGTAAAGTGTGCAATCCCATAGTCTCGAGTTCGATCCTAACTCACGTCTACTAATTTATATCCATAAAACTAACAAGAAGTTCCCAAGAAGAATGCAGAGGTTCAAGATGATGGATTCCAAGTGGTTAAAGGGCGAAACAAGGGGAAAAAGTCGATGAATAAAAACTTTGTGGTGAAGCCAAAGACTAGTATGGCTCTTAAGCAAGTTCCTAAACCAAAGAATCAAGGAATGTGGAAACCTAAGAGTGATGATAACAAAACTCCCAATCCTTTTGAGGTCTTGGCTAGTTCTTGTGGTGATAAAGTAGAATTTGATTCCCGTACAGAGGGTAGTGTAAAACGAGGATCAGTGGATGATATTGAAGAATCTGATGATGATGATGTTAAAACTGTGTATGATGACGAAACTGATCCAACGGGGGCAAGCACTCCCAAGGTCAATGTTTCCAATGTACAGCATTGCATCGTGGAATATTAGGGGGTTGAACCGCACCCTTAAACAAACAGAGGTTCGTCAGGTTATAGATGAAAATAATCTTAATGTGTGTGCCATTCTTGAGTCTCATGTTAATATGGGTAACCTGGATCGAGTGTGTAGCAGTGTTTGTAGGAAGTGGAAATGGGCATCAAATGGGAGTTTTTGCCCAAAAGGTTCTCGTATAATCATTGGGTGGAATGATGATGAAATGGACTTTATGGTTTTAGCATGCACGAGCCAAGCCATACATGTTCAGGTTATTCTTAAAGTTGACGCAAAGCTTTATTTTGTTCATTTGTTTATGCGTCAAACTCTTATATGACTCGAAGGGATCTTTAGAAAACTCTTGAGCTTCATAAGCATTTTGTGAATCACAGACCTCGGGTAATCATGGGTGACTTTAATGTTGCCATGTTTATTGAAGATACATTCATGGGTCGAAATACATCAATATTTCAATGCGTGATTTCAATGAATGTGATAATAATATTGAGGTTGAGGATGTCAACAACACATGTATGCACTATACATGGAATCAGAAGCCTAAAGGTGATATGGGAATCTTGAAGAAAATTGATCGTGTGATGAGTAATATCGAGTTCAATACTATGTATCCTGGTTCGTATGCGATTTCCAAACCATATCGCATTTCAGACCATTCTCCAGCAGTCTTGAAAGTTCGAAAGCTATCAAAGGACAACCCTAGACCATTCAAGTTCTTTAATTTCCTTGCTTATAAGCAAGAGTTTATGAAGTTGGTGGTTGATAATTGGGGAAATGAGGTTAATGGTTGTAATATGTTTAAACTGGTTAAAAGGTTATGATTCATGAAAAAGCCATTGAGAAAGCTGATGCATTCTCAAGGGAACATTCACAATCGAGTGGTAAATCTTCGGCATGAATTAGATGAGGTTCAAAAGACTCTCGACAAAGATCCTTCTTCATTTGTCCTTCATGAAGAAGAAGCGGTTTACTTACACGATTTTACGCAAGCTAGTCTGGCGTTTTCTTAAGCAAAAAGCTAAGATTCAATGGCTTCGTGAAGGTGATTCCAATACAGCATACTTTCACTATTCGGTTAAAGCTAGTACTAGCAAAAGTTGAATTGATTGCATCACGAGGACTGCTAATGTGTTATATGAAGGTGATTCAGTGCCTAGTGTGTTTTGTGCAACATTATACTCAATTCATTGGGGCTGAAAGCAATGTGACACAACTTAATTAGGAAGGGCTGTTCGTGAAGAGGTTATGTAGTGATATAGCTGATAACATGGTTTGTATTGTTTCTAATGAGGAGATTAGATGTGCTATGTTTGGTATTGCTAATGATAAAGCTCCGGGACCGGATGGGTATACCTCGGTTTTTTTCAAGAAGACTTGGGATATTGTTGGTGGCGATGTGTGTAAGGCGGTGAAGGAATTTTTCGCCAATGAGAAGATTTTGCGCGAAATTAATCACACGATTATTTCTTTACTCCTTAAGGTATCTACTCCTTCTCGTGTTAATGACTACTGTCGTATCTCGTGTTGTAATGTTATCTATAAGTGCATAAGTAAAATTATTACTAACCATATCAAGGACGGGTTAGATGATATTGTGAGTGACAACCAATCAGCTTTCGTGTCAGGGTGGTCTATCTCGGATAATATTTTACTTGCACAAGAACTAATGCATAATTACCATTTGAACCGTGGCCCATCGAGATGCGCCTTCAAGATAGATAATCAAAAAGCATAGGATATGTAAATTGGAGTTTCTCGGAGGACACTCTATGGGCGTTTGGTTTTCATGCGGATATGGTTAAATGGATTATGTCGTGTGTCACAATCACTTCATTTTCTATCATTATCATGGTAATTTACATGGGTACTTTCGTGGTAAACGAGGTATTTGCCAAGGTGATCCTATGTCGCTTTATTTGTTCACTCTTGTCATGGAGATCCTAACGCTTATGTTGAAACGTAAAGTTTGTCAGAATGAGGAGTTCACATATCATCACAAATGCAGTAAGCTAAATATTATTAATATTTGCTTTGCTGGCGATCTTTTAATGTTTGCTCGTGGTGATGTGAAATCGGCTAGGGTGTTAATGGACGCATTGGAAGAACTTAAAGATGTGTCAGGCCTAGTTGCTAGTATTCCTAAAAGTACCATCTTTATGTGCAATGTGCGTGACTATGAAAAGGCGACTATGTTGCAGCTTATGCCTTTCGAACGAGGTTCTCTTCCTATCAAGTATTTGGGCGTGCCCCTCATTTCCTCTAGACTGCTATACAAAGACTGTAAAATCCTCGTTGAAAGTGTTCGCAAGAATATTGTCGATTGGAAGAATAGGTAGCTTTCTTTTGCAGGTCAGTTGCAACTTGTGAAATCCGTTTTGTCTTCCATGCATTTGTATTGGGCGTCTGTAACACCCCGACCCGACAAGGGTAAAGATATCACAATACGGTTTCATATCAGAACTTTAATAACTATACAATAGCGGAAGCCTTTACAAAATCTTACAAAAGATAAAATAAATAACTTATATTCAAAATAAATCTAAGATCTCTATGGTAAAGTCTTGCTCTCAACTCTACTCTCAACCCAGATCAGCTATCCCATAAGCTTATCTTGAACGCTTAATACCTGCCGCAGGAAAAGAAAGTGCGGCTGAGCTTACAAAGCCCAGTGAACAGATATAACGAAACAAAAGCAAAACAAAACAAATATACCTAATAACGAAAATCAAAAATAAAATAATGAGAGATCTTTAGGATTCTGCGGAAGCACAAATATACAGAAATCCAAACAACCATAACAGTTTAACATCACAGAGCACATCAATGACACAACCACGAACATATCAGAACAACCAAACACATTGCATACCAAAATAACAGATTACGTATAAGCCAAACGAAATGTCTAGAGACTAACTGAAAACACTTCTAAACAAATAAACATGGCATTCATACAAATCAATTAATCAACATTTAATACACTTAATGCAATATTTTAGCAGCGGAAATGGCAACAAGTCATGGCGACAATACAGCTAAACCAGTTCTCATATCAAATCATAACCTTAGCAGAGTTTTAACATGGCAGGTCACATATGCATACATATATTAACCTTCAGAATACTCAATTATACACTAGCACATTAATCTCGCAGATCAATACATTCACGTAATGATAACAAATCATAATATCAGATATACGTAATCATATTTAACGATAATCCCCTGTCCTAGCATGGCAACTAATAATCACTTAAACAACTACGTCATAAGCACAATCTCTAACATATCATATCAGAATACATAATATAAACACTTGAAATACCGAATCATACAGAATAATTAACACAAAAGTAACAGATAAAGATTTAGTCAACTACCACGAGCCTCGTAAACATATCGATCATAACATATCATATCATAAGTAACCATTGTATTCGGAGGGGTAATTTAATGTACTTATATATAATATGAGGGGAGACCTCAAGTAACCAATGGAGTAGCTAGCTCCCAGAATTTTGTGAAGACGCGTGACATTGCACACGACTATATCATTCACCGCGACAAATCATAATATATCGATAAAGAACAAATCTAGGATGCATCCATACCCCCCCAGACAGATAGCGCCATATTTCATAATTCGAGCTCATAAACAGATAACAGAAAGGGACGGTGTGGAACATCACTCAACCACACTAAAGTCATATCAGGTGCATCACCGATACGGACATGGAACCCCATGACTAGTTATTATTTGGCTCGGGTGTCAAACTAAACTTAGGTCAAACAGGTTGTCATAAATGACACAGATCATAATTCATCATAAAGGTCACAAATAACTTATCAGATAGTTCGTATCATAAGGTTCATATTCAGATAGTCAGAAGTCAGAGGTTCATATCATAATGGCATATCATACATTCATAAGCGTGAATTTCATAATCAGAGGTTCATAATCAACCATAGCAAAGTTCAACAAATGTATATATCAGAGTCTTCCTAACATAAGTTCACATCAGATATTGCATAGTTCACTAGAACATAGTTCAGATAAGTAACAAATCAAACATTCAGAAAAGGGTTCATAGCAATGGTATTGGGAATCCTAATAAACATAAGAGAATGACAAAGAAGGGAAACATGAGGGACCTTTACTGAAAAGGTCAGAATATCCGTACCTTAAAGCAATTGAGAGAAAAGTAAAGAATGAACGAATACTTAAGATGTAACGTCGCGTCTCTTCCAACGAATCTACACGGATTATGATTTATTTAATACTTTAGCATCATTAATATTATAACGGATTTATCGCGACATACTTTTAGAGTTGTCAGAATATTATCATTTTAGTGACAAACGAAATTACAACATTTTAAAGTATAAATCATTTATTAGTCAACTCCCTATTTAGGTTCTAGGGTTTCCATACTTTTAACATCATTTATTACGCATTCAATTAACATGTTACTTCCTTTAATGATTTCCACTTTGACCTAGAACGTATTTGAAAACTCAAACGGAAATTAACTCTAACTCACGCATGTCCTTACATTCATTTATTTACACATGTTGACCTGAATTACCCAAAATTACATGTTGCACCTTTAACATCTTTAATTATACGATCTAACCTTCTATTATCAGATTTTACACTTTTAGTCCAAAGGTTTTAGAATTTACAAAACATACCCTTTTAAGTTAAATACCATTCAAATGACCCTCTAAATATCCAAAATTACACGTTTAACCCCCACACTTATTTTATACGTTTAGTACAAGTATTTATCTGTTTACAAAAATAACCTTTAAGTTTCAATATTTACAAAACCAACCCAAACCTTTTAATTAAAAACCGAATAATGTAAAATTTAAGTACAAGCCCTAAACCTAGGTTACTCCAATCATTAGCTTATCATTACTACTTCATTAATTGCCTTCCATGATTATAAGGAAACCCTAGTTTATACAAAACCCTAATCGCCCCTTTTTTAAAACCTTTCCTTTTTATGCTTTTCGAATCAAGAAAAACCCAAGACAATTCACACAAGCTTCAAATTCATAAACATGTATTTTACTCAGGTCTTATAACATGTATCAACTTCTGGAAAAATAGATTCATGATCTCTAAAAATATTATAAGCTCATTCGTTATTAATATACGATTTTAGGGTTTTAGGTTTCAAATAATTTCATACGACATATAAATCATGCATGGCTAATTTTTATGTGTTATATACGACTTGTAGGACTGAATTCAACATTAGGAACATACCCTTGATGAGCTTGAATCGTTAGAACAAAGGAAGCTTTTAATAAAAACCCTTATCGCCGAAACCCTAATTCACCCAAAAACTCTCCACGACCAAAACAGCAGCTATGGAACTCAAACACTATTTTTCCCACCTTCTATACCTTGAATCTCGTCCAAGAAAAATGGTCTCAAGCTCTGGAAACTAGAAGTCGAATTGTTGAGGGTTTTGGAGTCGGTTTGGTGATAATCGGTTATAGGGATTTATAGGAACCGAATTTTATATATATACTTGACTATTTATTTTCTTGTGGGCTTTATAATGCTTGGACTTAAATTAAATGTCTTTTAATAATTAATTATATGGGCTTTTATTTAGTTTTATTTCTTTTATTAAAACTATTAAATATTTTCGGCTAATATGTAAAATACAAAACTAATTTTTATAAAATCATAAACTATAAAAATTACCTTTACAAAGTTTTTAATATTTATATTTTAGGTCATGTGGGATATTCTTAAAATTCTCTGATTTACATAGCTTACTTGTTATTCTTTTGGAATAAATTTTCAATATTGTAATGGTCGGGTATTTTGTCTTTTTGTGAATTTTAGAAATTCCAAGGTATTACAATTCGTCCCTCTAAAAGAAATTTCGTCCCGAATTGGACAAGACGTAACAGAGCATAAAACAAATTGGATTTCAGAATTTCTAGGAATATAATGAATGTAAATCTTATCTTGGAATAAATGGGTTTCTTATCAGAATATTCAATCTCATACCTACTCAGAAATCAAATAACTAGTCAAATACTTATAATAGATAATTATATACTCATTAGAATAATGGCGGAGAACAGATGAGACGCAGAAAATCAAACGACAAATTCTGACTTATTCAGATATCTAATGATGAGGACATCATATGCATAGACGAAATAAATCCTATCGGCTTCAATAGTCGCAGAAATATGGGAAGACATATAAGCTTAAGGTGGTCATAGCAATCTAGAGGTTCGTACGGATCATAACAACTTCGGATTCCAAACGTACATAACTTATACGAAACAGATACCGACGAAAATCTCACAAATAGGTACGGAATTCAAACGAACATGAGAAACACCAAATAACAGATACCAATCAAAGTCTCTACACACATCAATCACAGGCATTTCCCAGACGTCGTATACCTTCAATAAGTTCAGATTATGTGATCTCAGTATTATTACGTTGATCAGGCGTCATAATACTTGCATCACATAACAAGTTCTTATTGTCACTATATTTGGTCTCGGGTCATGACAGAAACACATAACTAATATCAGAACAAAACATATCATATACAGATAATATACAGATAACAAATACCCTACTACCACAGACCAAAACCACATGAGTATACCATCATAATGGTCCTACCTAATCAAGCGATAATAAAACAACATCATATAGAAAATAAATAGCAGGCGAAACTTATGAGGACTAACGGAAAACTCAACGAATCTATCAGAAAGAAAACAACGAACAGGAATCATACTATCAAATTTTGTTTATTCCATTAATCAAACAAAATTTTCAAAATCGTCAAAAGATGAACTTCCAAAATAAAACTCAATAATCTAAGATTCAATCGTCGAATGAAACAAAAGGGACCTAACCCAAAATCAATGTCAAAGCTTCTCATAACGAAGGCAACTAATCAGGAGAGAAATTCCTATTCTTGTGTCGGATTAAACCTACTAGTAGCCGTAGACTCCAAATCCGAATCCACCTCGTATTCTTCCTCATGACTTATTACTAACGATCCGAAAGAAAGAAAGCTGGATATACCAGAATGCTAAACGATAAACTTCACGATTCACACCGAGTTCCGAACAAATCAGAGAAAAGCAATACAGATCAGAATCACTTATCAGAATATCAAATCGTCTTGAAACGCATGACAAACGAATCAGAGTAACACACGTCGCGCCCAAATCATATGAAGTAGATGAATCTTCTCAACCACCGGTTGAATCTTGTCTCCGTCTCTTGCGCCTTTGGTTGGTCCATCCAACTTCCTCCAACAGCATCCTGATGTCTCCAACAGCACGGCAGTCGAGTGTGGCTTCTGCTTCACGAACCTCTCCAGCACAAGAACCGTCGCAGCAACGCAGGGTCGGCACCATCTTCTTCGGCTCCACGGTTAGTCTCCATCTAACGATCGAAAACGGACGAGCGAAAACAAAATAACAAAATTCGATGCGAACAAAGGAGGGCCAATTCAGTGAAGGCAAAAGGATATCGAAGTCAAATCTGAACGACTATCAAAAGGAACCGAAAAATATCTGAACAGACGGAAACCTAATGTCTACCCACTTCTCACAGGTCATAGCCTAAGCTCTAAGGGTCCTAAAACCTAGAGCTCTGATACCATAAATTGTAACACCCCGACCCGACAAGGGTAAAGATATCACAATACGGTTTCATATCAGAACTTTAATAACTATACAATAGCGGAAGCCTTTACAAAATCTTACAAAAGATAAAATAAATAACTTATATTCAAAATAAATCTAAGATCTCTATGGTCAAAGTCTTGCTCTCAGCTCTACTCTCAACCCAGATCAGCTATCCCATAAGCTTATCTTGAACGCTTAATACCTGCCGCAGGAAAAGAAAAGTGCGGCTGAGCTTACAAACCCCAGTGAACAGATATAACGAAACAAAAGCTAAACAAAACAAATATACGAATAACGAAAATCAAAATAAAATAATGAGAGATCTTTAGGATTCTGCGGAAGCACAAATATACAGAAATCCAAACAACCACATAACAGTTTAACATCACAGAGCACATCAATGACACAACCACGAACATATCAGAACAACCAAACACATTGCATACCAAAATAACAGATTACGTATAAGCCAAACGAAATGTCTAGAGACTAACTGAAAACACTTCTAAACAAATAAACATGGCATTCATACAAATCAATTAATCAACATTTAATACACTTAATGCAATATTGTAGCAGCGGAAATGGCAGACAGTCATGGCAGAACAATACGCTAAAAGTTCTCATATCAAATCCTAACCTTAACAGAGTTTTAACATGGCAGGTCACATATGCAGACAGATAATTAACCTTCAGAATACTCAATTATACACTAGCACATTAATCTCGCAGATCAATACATTCACGTAATGATAACAAATCATAATATCAGATATACGAATCATATTTTAACGTATTAATCCTGTCCTAGCATGGCAACTAATAATCACTTAAACAACTACGTCATAAGCACAATCTCTAACATATCATATCAGAATACATAATATAAACACTCGAAATACCGAATCATACAGAATACTTAACACAGAAGTAACAGATAAAGATTTAGTCAACTACCACGAGCCCAGAAACATATCAGATCATAACATATCATAAGTAACCATTGTATTCGGAGGGGTGACCTCGGAATACCATATATAATATGAGGGGAGACCTCAGGTAACCAATGGAGTAGCTAGCTCCCAGAATTTGTGAAGACGCGTATTGCACACGACATCATTCACCAGACAAATCATAATATATCAGATAACAGAACAAATCTAGGATGCATCCATACGCCCCACAGACAGATAGCGGCCATATTTCATAATTCGAGCTCATAAACAGATAACAGAAAGGGACGGTGTGGAACATCACTCAACCACACTAAAGTCATATCAGAGGTGCATCACTGATACGGACATGGAACCCCCATGACTAGTTATTATTTGGCTCGGGTGTCAAACTAAACTTAGGTCAAACAGGTTGTCATAAATGACACAGATCATAATTCATCATAAAGGTCACAAAAAACTTATCAGATAGTTCTATATAAGGTTCATATTCAGATAGTCAGAAGTCAGAGGTTCATATCATAATGGCATATCATACATTCATAAGCAGAATTTCATAATCAGAGGTTCATAATCAACCATAGCAAAGTTCAACAAATGTATATATCAGAGTCTTCCTAACATAAGTTCACATCAGATATTGCATAGTTCACTAGAACATAGTTCAGATAAGTAACAAATCAAACATTCAGAAAAGGGTTCATAGCAATGGTATAGGGAATCCTAATAAACATAAGAGAATGACAAAGAAGGGAAACATGAGGGACCTTTACTGAAAAGGTCAGAATATCCGTACCTTAAAGCAATTGAGAGAAAAGTAAAGAATGAACGAATACGAAGATGTAACGTCGCGTCTCTTCCAACGAATCTACACGGATTATGATTTATTTAATACTTTAGCATCATTAATATTATAACGGATTTATCGCATTAATACTTTTAGAGTTGTCAGAATATTATCATTTTAGTGACAAACGAAATTACAACATTTTAAAGTATAAATCATTTATTAGTCAACTCCCTATTTAGGTTCTAGGGTTTCCATACTTTTAACATCATTTATTACGCATTCAATTAACATGTTACTTCCTTTAATGATTTCCACTTTGACCTAGAACGTACGAAAACTCAAACGGAAATTAACTCTAACTCACGCATGTCCTTACGTCATTTATTTACACATGTTGACCCAGAATTACCCAAAATTACATGTTGCACCTTTAACATCTTTAATTATACGATCTAACCTTCTATTATCAGATTTTACACTTTTAGTCCAAAGGTTTTAGAATTTACAAAACATACCCTTTTAAGTTAAATACCATTCAAATGACCCTCTAAATATCCAAAATTACACGTTTAACCCCCACACTTATTTTATACGTTTAGTACAAGTATTTTACTGTTTACAAAAATAACCTTTAAGTTTCAATATTTACAAAACCAACCCAAACCTTTTAATTAAAAACCGAATAATGTAAAATTTAAGTACAAGCCCTAAACCTAGGTTACTCCAATCATTAGCTTATCATTACTACTTCATTAATTGCCTTCCATGATTATAAGGAAACCCTAGTTTATACAAAACCCTAATCGCCCCTTTTTTAAAACCTTTCCTTTTTATGCTTTTCGAATCAAGAAAAACCCAAGACAATTCACACAAGCTTCAAATTCATAAACATGTATTTTACTCAGGTCTTATAACATGTATCAACTTCTGGAAAAATAGATTCATGATCTCTAAAAATATTATAAGCTCACTCGTTATTAATATACGATTTTAGGGTTTTAGGTTTCAAATAATTTCATACGACATATAAATCATGCATGGCTAATTTTTATGTGTTATATACGACTTGTAGGACTGAATTCAACATTAGGAACATACCCTTGATGAGCTTGAATCGTTAGAACAAAGGAAGCACAAAAACCCTTATCGCCGAAACCCTAATTCACCCAAAAACTCTCCACGACCAAAACAGCAGCTATGGAACTCAAACACTATTTTTCCCACCTTCTATACCTTGAATCTCGTCCAAGAAAAATGGTCTCAAGCTCTGGAAACTAGAAGTCGAATTGTTGAGGGTTTTGGAGTCGGTTTGGTGATAATCGGTTATTAGGGATTATAGGAACCGAATATTTATATATATACTTGAGCTATTATTTTTCTTGTGGGCTTTATAATGCATTGGACTTAAATTAAATGGTCTTTTAATAATATAAATTATATTGGGCTTTTATTTAGTTTTATTTCTTTTATTAAAACTATTAAATATTTTCGGCTAATATGTAAAATACAAAACTAATTTTTATAAAATCATAAACTATAAAAATTACCTTTACAAAGTGTTTAATATTTATTTAGGTCATGTGGGATATTTCTTAAAATTCTCTGAATTTACATAGCTTACTTGGTATTCTTTTGAATAAATTTTTCATACTTTTAATTGTAGGGTTATTTTGGTCTTTTTGTGAATTTTAGAAATTCAGGTATTACAGCGTCCGTGTTCATTCTTCCGACCGGTATTATTCATGATATCGAGATCCTTATGAATGGTTTTTTATGATG
>OU343221.1:29942115-30093779 GCA_910596185.1 Chrysanthemum makinoi | reverse complement strand
CCATAACTAATATCGTAACAAAACATATCATATACGATAATATACGATAACAAATACCCTACTACCACGCATCAAAACCATTACGAGTATACCATCATAATGGTCCTACCTAATCAAGCGATAATAAAACAACATCATATAGAAAAATAAATAGCAGCTTAAACTTATGAGGACTAACGGAAAACTCAACGAACCTATCGTGGAAGAAAAACAAATCTAACAGAATTTATACTATCACTTTGTTTATTCCATTAATCAAACAAAATTTTCAAAATCGTCAAAAGATGAACTTCCAAAATAAAACTCAATAATCTAAGATTCAATCGTCGAATGAAACAAAAGGGACCTAACCTAAAAATCAATGTCAAAGCTTCTCATAACTAAGGCAACTAATCAGAGAAATTCCTATTCTTGTGTCGGATTAAACCTACTAGTAGTCAGACTCCAAATCGAATCCACCTCAGTATTCTTCCTCATGACTTATTACTAACGATCCAGTAAAGAAAAGCCTGGATATACCGTATCGCTAAACGATAAACTTCAATTTATTCCACCGAAGTTCGAACAAATCGAGAAAAGCAATACAGATCGTAATCACTTATCGTAATATCAAATCGCCTTGAAACGCATGACAAACGTAATCGAAAATAACACGCCGCGCCTAAATCATATGAAGTAGATGAATCTTCACCACCGGGTTGAATCTTGTCTCGCCTCTTGCGCCTTTGGTTGGTCCATCCAACTCTCCAACAAAGATCCCGGATGTTCCAACAGCACGGGTACGAGGTGGCTTCGGCTTCAATAACCTCTCCAAAGACAAGAACCGGCCGCAGAACGCATGGTCGGCACTATCTTCTTCGCTCCACGGTAGTCTCCATCTAACGATCGACAAACGACGAAATGGAAAACAAAATAACAAAATTGATGCGAACAAAGGAGGGCCAATTCAGCGAAGGCAAAAGGATATCAAGCCAACTGGAACACTATCAAAAGGAACCGAAAAATATCTGAACAGACGGAAACCTAATGTCTACCCACTTCTCACAGGTCATAGCCTAAGCTCTAAGGGTCCTAAAACCTAGAGCTCTAATACCATAAATTGTAACACCCCGACCCGACAAGGGTAAAGATATCACAATACGGTTTCATATCGTAACTTTAATAACTATACAATAGCGGAAGCCTTTACAAAATCTTACAAAAGATAAAATAAATAACTTATATTCAAAATAAATCTAAGATCTCTATGGTCAAAGTCTTGCTCTCACTCACTCTCAACCCAGACATTTATCCCATAAGCTTATCTTGAACGCTTAATACCTCCGCAGAAAAGGGCCGAGCTTACAAAGCCCAAAGAACGGATATAACGCAAACAAAAGCTAAACAAAACAAATATACTAATAACTAAAAATCAAAATAAAATAACGAGAGATCTTTAGGATTCTGCGGAAGCACAAATATACAGAAATCCAAACAACCACATAACGTTTTAACATCACAGAGCACATCAATGACACAACCACCTAACATATCGAACAACCAAACACATTGCATACTAAAAATAACAGACACGTGATAAGCCAAACGAAATGTCTAGAGACTAACTAAAAACACTTCTAAACAAATAAACATGGCATTCATACAAATCAATTAATCAACATTTAATACACTTAATGCAATATTGTAGCAAATGCAAGTGCATGTCATGGCATAGATAATACAAATTAAACCAGCCTCATATCAAATCCTAACCTTAGAAGTTTTAACATGGCGTGTCACATATGCATGATAATTAACCTTCAGAATACTCAATTATACACTAGCACATTAATCTCGCAGATCAATACATTCACGTAATGATAACAAATCATAATATCAGATATACGAATCATATTTTAACGTATTAATCCCGCCCCTAGCATGGCAACTAATAATCACTTAAACAACTACGTCATAAGCACAATCTCTAACATATCATATCAGAATACATAATATAAACACTAAATAACCAATCATACGTAATACTTAACACGAAGTAACAGATAAAGATTTAGTCAACTACCACGAGCCTTAAAACATATCGATCATAACATATCATATCATAAGTAACCATTGTATTCGGAGGGGTGACCTCAGAATACCATATATAATATGAGGGGAGACCTCAAGTAACCAATGGAGTAGCTAGCTCCCAGAATTTGTGAAGACGCCAGATAATACTCTACATCATTCACCGCACAAATCATAATATATCGATAACAGAACAAATCTAGATGCATCCATACGCCTACGCATGTATAGCGCCATATTTCATAATTCGAGCTCATAAACAGATACAATGAAAGGGACGGTGTGGAACATCACTCAACCACACTAAAGTCATATCGAGGTGCATCACCGATACGACATGGAACCCCCATGACTAGTTATTATTTGGCTCGGTGTCAAACTAAACTTAGGTCAAACAGTTGTCATAAATGACACAGATCATAATTCATCATAAAGGTCACAAATAACTTATCAGATAGTTCGTATCATAAGGTTCATATTCAGATAGTCAAGTCGAGGTTCATATCATAATGGCATATCATACATTCATAAGCAGAATTTCATAATCAGAGGTTCATAATCAACCATAGCAAAGTTCAACAAATGTATATATCAGAGTCTTCCTAACATAAGTTCACATCAGATATTGCATAGTTCACTAGAACATAGTTCAGATAAGTAACAAATCAAACATTCGTAAAAGGGTTCATAGCAATGGTATTGGAAATCCTAATAAACATAAGAGAATGACAAAGAAGGGAAACATGAGGACCTTTATCAAAAGGTCGAATATCCGTACCTTAAAGCAATTGAGAGAAAAGTAAAGAATGAACGAATACGAAGATGTAACGCCGCTGCTCTTCCAACTAATCTACACGGATTATGATTTATTTAATACTTATTAGCATCATTAAATTATAACGGATTTATCGTGATTAATACTTTTAGAGTTGTCAGAATATTATCATTTTAGTGACAAACGAAATTACAACATTTTAAAGTATAAATCATTTATTAGTCAACTCCCTATTTAGGTTCTAGGGTTTCCATACTTTTAACATCATTTATTACGCATTCAATTAACATGTTACTTCCTTTAATGATTTCCACTTTGACCTAGAACATTTAAAACTCAAACGAAATTAACTCTAACTCACGCATGTCCTTACGCCATTTATTTACACATGTTGACCTGAATTACCCAAAATTACATGTTGCACCTTTAACATCTTTAATTATACGATCTAACCTTCTATTATCAGATTTTACACTTTTAGTCCAAAGGTTTTAGAATTTACAAAACATACCCTTTTAAGTTAAATACCATTCAAATGACCCTCTAAATATCCAAAATTACACGTTTAACCCCCACACTTATTTTATACGTTTAGTACAAGTATTTTACTGTTTACAAAAATAACCTTTAAGTTTCAATATTTACAAAACCAACCCAAACCTTTTAATTAAAAACCGAATAATGTAAAATTTAAGTACAAGCCCTAAACCTAGGTTACTCCAATCATTAGCTTATCATTACTACTTCATTAATTGCCTTCCATGATTATAAGGAAACCCTAGTTTATACAAAACCCTAATCGCACCTTTTTAAAACCTTTCCTTTTATGCTTTTCAATCAAGAAAAACCCAAGACAATTCACACAAGCTTCAAATTCATAAACATGTATTTTACTCAGGTCTTATAACATGTATCAACTTCTGGAAAAATAGATTCATGATCTCTAAAAATATTATAAGCTCACCAAGTATTAATATACGATTTTTAGGGTTTTAGGTTTCAAATAATTTCATACGACATATAAATCATGCATGGCTAATTTTTATGTGTTATATACGACTTGTAGGACTGAATTCAACATTAGGAACATACCCTTGATGAGCTTGAATCGTTAGAACAAAGGAAGCACAAAACCCTTATCGTACGTAAAACCCTAATTCACCCAAAAACTCTCCACGACCAAAACAGCAGCTATGGAACTCAAACACTATTTTTCCCACCTTCTATACCTTGAATCTCGTCCAAGAAAAATGGTCTCAAGCTCTGGAAACTAGAAGTCGAATTGTTGAGGGTTTTGGAGTCGGTTTGGTGATAATCGGTTATTAGGGATTATAGGAACCGAATATTTATATATATACTTGAGCTATTATTTTTCTTGTGGGCTTTATAATGCATTGGACTTAAATTAAATGGTCTTTTAATAATATAAATTATATTGGGCTTTTATTTAGTTTTATTTCTTTTATTAAAACTATTAAATATTTTCGGCTAATATGTAAAATACAAAACTAATTTTTATAAAATCATAAACTATAAAAATTACCTTTACAAAGTGTTTAATATTTATTTAGGTCATGTGGGATATTTCTTAAAATTCTCTGAATTTACATAGCTTACTTGGTATTCTTTTGAATAAATTTTTCATACTTTTAATTGTAGGGTTATTTTGGTCTTTTTGTGAATTTTAGAAATTCAGGTATTACAGCGTCCGTGTTCATTCTTCCGACCGGTATTATTCATGATATCGAGATCCTTATGAATGGTTTTTTATGATGCGAAGGAGACATGAAGCGAGAGAAAGTAAAGGTTTCGTGGGATGATGTTTGCTTGCCAACTAATGAAGGTGGGCCTGGAATTAGAAAGCTTGAATCGTTTAATGTCACTTTGATGACATCTGACATTTGGAAATTGATAACGAACAAAGAAACCATGTGGTTAAGATAGATTCATGCTTATAAACTTAATAAGCGTAGTTTTTGGGATGTTCGCTTAATGTCTAATTTAAGTTGGGGTTGGAGAAAGCTGCTACAAATTCGTAACATTATTAGACCTCATGTGCGATATAAGATTGGAAATGGGAGTACAGCTTCTGTTTGTTTTGATTCCTGGGATGACTTATGCCCACTGATGAATTATTTGACTCATAGAGCTATTACTAATGCCGGATATCATAATAGTGAAACAGTATCTAATGTTATTATCAATGGTGCATGGGCTTGGCCAAGCGCATGGTATAATGACTTTCCTCTACTAAACCAGATTAATGTTCCGTATCTACATCATGTTTAGGCTAATACTCTTCAATGGAAGCACCATGATGGTATTTATCTTCTTTCGCTGTTAAGCATGAATGGCACTCGATTTGGGTTCGTGGAGATGAAGTGAATTGGTACCCTATTGTTTGATCGAAGTATGTTATTCCTAGATATGCTACTCATCTATGGTTGATAATGAGGAGACGCCTTCTATGCAAGATAGAATGAGACAATGGAACATGGGTAATGATGTTGATCAGAGTTTACTTCGGTGCCCACTATGTGAAATGCAACAAGATTAGCATGACCATCTCTTTTTTTAGTGTGGTTATTCTTTGCAAGTGTGGAACCGGGTTCTTAGCAGGTCTGAGATGAGTTTTGGGTCATCAAGGTGGAGTGACATAGTGGCTTGGTTGCTTCCCATGGTTTGGCATAACAACACCACGACCATTGTGGCTTGCTTTATTGTGGCTGCAACCGCGTATTTCGTTTGGCAGGAGCGGAATAATAGGATTCACAGGATAGGTGCAAGAGTTCCAGACGATGTTGTGAAGGTCATACTTGATGTGATTCGGTTAAAGTTGACAACTATTCGGTTCAAAAAGAATACTCGAGAGGATCAAATGCGAAGAACATGGAGCATTGCTGGTGTTATCATTGATGAAGGGTGATCGTTATGTGGTTAGAGGATTGTGTTTTGTTCGGTGATTTATCCTTGTAATTCTCTAGCCGGTTTGTTTCATGTGGTTGTTGTGTTTTGAGCCTGCTCAAAACATTGAGTGTTAGGTTTAGGGAGGCTCATTACCTCCCTCTCATGTACCTAAACAGTTTTCTTTTTTAATATATTCACCGGGTATAATCTTTTTACCAAAAAAAACTAAACAAATTTATTTATCAAAAAGCAGTGTCAAATCCAGAAATTTTTTTATTCAAGATACCAAGTATATTATCAACGACTATATGGTTCATTGATAACTTTGTTATTTTTATTTATTTAATGCATATATATCCCTCCCAAAGTGAATAATTGCATATATATCATTTGTACAAGTTTTTTATGCATATTTTAAAATAGTTTTTATGCATGCTTTGGATATATATGCAATTTTGCATTTTCAGAAGGATATATATGCAAAAGCCCCTAATTAATTAAGGGGTTTTAACTTACTGAACAAATTTCTAATGGTGTATATTACCGGTATTCATCCGTATAACTTGGAAGTTGCAAAAAGATATGAACCTTTGAACGTTTGATGAATGGTGATGTTGGTAGAAGAAAAGGTAGTAAATCACACCCTTTTAACTACAATGTAAAATAAAATTTGGTAGAATAGTAACAATTAAATAATTAGCTGTATTATTTTGAAAAGAGTAATAGTAACTTGTATTGTAGTTGATTGAAAACTAAACAAATTTTGATCGTTTTTAGCATATTGGATCATCAACACATTCCGTTATGGTTTCTAAAAGGTTTTGGGCTTCATGTGTATCATGTTTTCGGGCATAAAGTTTAACCGTTTGGTTTTGTGCTTCATGTTTTTGGCATATCGAATTGTAAAGACGCTTGTTGTGTTTTCTTTAAGTCTTGGGTTTTTAGGCTTAAACCATTTTGGCCCAGTCTTTAGATTTAAGATTGCATAAGTGCATAAGCGCAACGTCTGTTTTCTGTGTTTAATGTTTTTGGGCTTATAATCCAAACTTTAGATTTAAGATTGCGTTATTGTTATATATTCTGGCATGTTTGTTAACGGTAGCAGTGAGTGAGCAGTAACGGTAAGCAGTAACTTTTTTCTCTTTTTTTTTAAAATTAAAATGTTTGGTAACACATGTAACTGTAATTATAAATGACATAAAATGATGTATACATATTTGAATAGAACATGATTATATGTGTATAATGGTCGGATGTTACTTATATACAAGACAACAACATGGTTATATTCAACCTTCATTTATGGCCAAATAACTATCATATATGCATCTATAGCAAGATAACACAAAAACACATACTAAATTTTCACAGCTCATCGCTCTTTTGCCATAGATTCTTAAACAGGCATTGGAGAATTAGTCTTCTTAAAAGATAGCCACAACTCACTACTCCTTTGCCAAACGACCACTAAAAATCAAAATGCTCACCGCTCCATTGCCAAACGACCACTAAAAAACAAAATGCTCATTGCTCACCGCCTCAAACAGCTCTACGCCGCTCCGCATCAAACATATCCTACATGTTACTAGAAAAGATTAGTAAAAAAGTGAAAGAACAATATATAAAACTTTTGCCATAGATTCTTAAACGGGCATTTGAGAATTAGTCTTCCTAAAAAATAGCCACAGCTCACTGTTCCTTTGCCAAACGACCACTAAAAATCAAAATGCTCACCGCTCCATTGCCAAACGACAAAAAAAATAAAATGCTCATTGCTCACCGCCTCAAACAGCTCTACACCGCTTCGCGCCAAACATATCCTAGCATTAAATTTTATTGACACTCGACATTATAAAGTGATCATTAATTTCATTTACTAACAATGTCGGACAAAAGCTCTTGTAATTAATAAATTAACAATTTATGTTAAACAATAAAGAAACATAAGATGACATGTAGATTAAAAACCGTATAACCTTAATTGATAAGCTTGAAACGCTTGCCCTTCGTCATATATATTGGTAAACATAAAACAAGAAAAAATGGTTTTAGTGCATGTGTTTATGGTTTATATGCATGTGTTTGGATCATCTTTCTTCTATTCCAATATTAATCAAATACATAACAACAAGCTTCTTATATTTTTATTAATGGAACACGCACATGCTATCAAATTAGAATGTCTCGTTGTAATGTAGGTATTCTGTGCATTTGGATTGCATTGTTATGGTTTGAAAATTACAAACATTTAGAAAGATCAACATTTTAAGTAATATTGAAACCTCTACGAAGGCCTCCACCCAATACTTACATATGCCCGTTTTCATGAACTCAATTCATATACTGCGATTACGTTATAGAAATTGTAGATTGAGATTGTTATCAATGAGATTGGTATGACAATGGTAATCCTATTGGGTCCAACTTTCTTCAAAACATGCCGTTTGATATGCTATATTTCCCCCATATTAGAAAGCTAACAACATAGTCATCCATCTCAAATTCAGGTATCTCAAAGGCTACTACTATCGCGACACCATATGCATCGATCACCAGCTCAAATCTATCTACCAATAAACAGTATCTGATCTAGAATTATTATTAAGACGTTCGTTGTGTTTTCTTTGGTCTTGGGGTTTTAGGCTTGGACCATTTGAGCCTATTAGAAACAAAGTAAATAAGCCCCAATTTTTCCTATAACCTTCTTTATTAATGGTTTTTTTGTGTGTTTAATGTTTTTTGGCTTGTAATCCACAGTCCATATTTACTGGTGTTACATGTTGCATCTATATTTTTTTGGAATATATATTTTACGGGTCTTACAACTATTTTAAACAGTTTTTGGAACGTGAGTAATGACCCTTTTGTCAAGACAAACTTTGGTAATAAACTCATGTAATCCATAGCTAAGAAACCTTAAATGTGACCCTTTTGTATATGATTGTTGGCCAATTCCGCAGTGAAAAAAGTAGGGCTGAGCAATCCCGACCGACGCCCGACTGAAAACGACAGACACAAACCGACCTTAACTCAGGTCGAGACTCGGGATGGGTTTTCAGCCTTGTCGGGACTCGGGTCGGGTCAGGAGTCGGGATTGTTTCGGGATAACACAAAGAAAACCATACAAACCGGTTTGTATCGGGACTAGGGTCGGGATTCGGGATTACCCGAACTAGAATCGGGTAGGGATTCGGTTAGAAATTTCAGCCTTGTCGGTTTCGGGATGGGTCGGGATCGGGTCGGTTTCGGCCCGATGCTCAGCCCTAGAAAAAAGAGTTAAATGAAAAATAATAGAAAAAAATATAATCTAAATATAACTGTAACATGTAAGTTTTTGTTACAGAATATAACTAACCTATTAATGACACTTGAAATTATAAAGAGTTCATTAGTTTTACTTTCCATCGATGTGGGATAAGCTCTAGAAATAAATTAACAAATCATCTTGACACAAAAGAAACATAAGATCGTAGATGGAAAACCATGCAAGGAAATATTAGAAAAGTTAATGCTTTACATTTAAGTACCATATTTTATTTGAATATCTCTTAACAACAATCTTCTTATATTTACATGAATGGAACACGTACATGTTATATAATGAAAATTTTTATTTTGTAAACTTGTAATGAAGGTATTATGTGCATTTCGATTGCATTATTATTGTTTATAAAAGATCAAAACATTTTAAGCAATATAGAAACCACTACAAAGGCCTCCAACCAATATAGCAGGTTTGTCAAATTGGCCATTTTAAATTTAGTTTGTACTAGTTCTACAAGGGTATAATGTAATCATTACTAAAGTTCAATATTATATTAATGTCCTTTTCATTTTTGTAATTACGTCAAAATCCTCCCCATCTTGTGCAAGCTGCAACTGAAGAAAGCCAGGCTCCAAGTGCTCCAAGGGCTCCAAGACCAAGACCAAGACCTGTGATCAGGCCAAGACAAAAATCACAAAGGATTGCCAAAAGAAGGAAGTTCAACTATCCTGAAGATGGCACTCGAAAGACTCCTGAAAGACCATTCAGTGTCTGAACTGTTATGTAACTTTGTTTCACTGCTTTTGGGTCAAAGCAATTATGTAACTTTGTTGTCTTAAAACTTGTGAATGTAGGGTAAAAGCTTTTAGATATGTGTGCAAAACATGGCACATCTTTTGTAACCACTTTGTGGCTGTAAACACTATCATTTTGCCTATCTATCTAAACAGTTTAATGTCTTGGTTTAATACAGTGCCTATTTTATTCTTTTGTAATCACTTTGTGCAGTGCAAGTTTAATGTCTAGGTTTAATATAGTTTTGTCTTACATTGTTTAATACAGGTTATCCACCCAATAAACAAATGGTTTCAAATATTATCATGTTGCAAACACAAAGTTTATTATACTACTTAGTACATAAGTTTCATACACCAAAAGGCTGCAATACTACCCTACAATACAACACTACCATACATCCATACTACCATACATCCAAAAGTTGCCTACAACACTACCACTACCATACTACACTGCTAGAATACGTAACAACAACACTAACTGTGGACGTATGGTCCGGACTGGGCCAGGAATGGGTCAGGCCCGGCAGATGCGGCCCACTCTACGCTTAAACCCTAATCCATCCCCTATATATACATGACAGGTTATCTCTAAACCTAAGAACTTATGTGATGCTACATCGCATACTAACTTGACCGTCGGAGGTGGACCCGGGGCTACGCCTCGGGTCCACTCTAACGGTTCTCTTTGTTGACAGTCTACTAGGGCTCGAGAAGACGACTAACGCCAAGGAGAGTCGTTGAATCCCGCCTCACGCCGCATTATGCATCAACAATTTGGCGCCATCCGTGGGACCACGAATAAACTATGTTTCGTGTTCTCATATTACCGAAAAGCAGAAATCAATTTCTAAAGTCGGTAACTCTAAAACCTTTGCATTCTAAAATCGGTAACTCTAAAGTGATATTATATGCGTACAATTTAGCTGCGTTAATATTTTATTAACGAGGTAACGTACTCGTAAACCTTTATGGTATATTGCTCACGCAAGCCATCCGTGATAATTATAAAAATATTATCATGTATTTACTTTTGTTTAATTATCATGATGCGTACAACTTGTTAATAAAATACACATTATCATGATGTTATTATTTTTATAATATTATAATTATCATTATTAGTTGTTTACTTCACGTGAACCAACATCTAATATCACATGTATACGATTCATGATTTTCTTTACATAAGATACAAGAAAAGAAAAGTCCGCACGATTGGATCTATTTTATATTTTAGTCCGCACGATTGGACCTAAGAAAATATCCGCACGATCGGAGCTATTTTATTTTTTAGCTGCGAATTAATTCGCAGATACTTTTGCTACGGTTGGTACGCTCGTTTCATGTCAACAACGCAGTCTCGATAAATCTACCCGCGTTAGGCCGCGGCGTCGAGGCATCTTCGCAGAGAACGCCAGACGCACAACACCACGATGCTAGTCAATCGCCATGATGCGACCGGACAAAGTCCGTGGTATAAACATTTGCGATCATCCACAAATGTTTGAGTCTATGCGGTTATGATTAATCCATCTCGCCTATTAGTCGCGTCATCACGGTACATCCATTCGAGTTTTTATTTTATACATTAAAAAAAAACACAATTAATTATTTCGTCGGTACGCATCCCACGACGGGTGCGCACTGCCACTTCTCGTATGTGCTATATATTATTTATGCTATGCGCAATATATTATTCGTGCTATGTGCCGCCTATTGTTTCAATTCATTAGGTTTTATATGCCGCGATTCGCGCATATACTTTTAATTTTTGCATTCAGTGTTTTTCGCAGATTAAATAAGTTTAATGCTCCTACATGAGTAGCACCATCAAACTTGGGGCTACCGGTATATACTACTATCGTTTCCGCGCATCGCGCAGGTATATTTGGAAGCGAACGCAGCCCGGTTGCACAAAGACGGATTTAAATATTCGCGACGCATCTTTACCGCAGGGAGACGCCCTCGTTGGTTGTAAAGACGGATGTAACGCGCGCAGAAGCTATGTCTTCTGTCGCACCTCTTGTCGCGGGGACACAGCGCGCACTTAGGCGCTAAGCACGCCTTCTCGTCGCACCTCTTTGTGGGGCACAGCCAAGCACTTATGCTACAGCACGCTCTTCGTCACCTCTTTGTCGCGCACATATTGCGCACTTATGCGCAGGCAACGCCGCAAGACCTCTTTGTCGCGCATAGCAATACAAGCACTTATGCTGCTACAGAAGCACGCCTTCCGTCGCACCTCTTTGTCGCAAGACCGCCGCACTTATGCAGAAGCATGTCTTCTGCCGCACCCCTTTTTCGCAAGCACAACGCCGCGACTTCAAGCATGTAAGCACGCCTTCTATCGCACCATGCGCGTACTGGTACAAAGGGTACGCCCTCACCCAGGATGCAGCATACGGGATCCACTCTCACAATCGCAATGTCATGATTGATTTCACCTACGCGGCCATGAATAGAACTTAAGTCTAGCATAACATAGCCATGCGCTATCTCATACTAGACTTGGGGGGCTTGTGGACGTATGGTCCGGACTGGGCTAGGAATGGGTCAGGCCCGGCAGATGCGACCCACTCTACGCTTAAACCCTAATCCATCCCCTATATATACATGACAGGTTATCTCTAAACCTAAGAACTTATGTGATGCTACATCGCATACTAACTTGACCGTCGGAGGTGGACCCCGGGGCTACGGCCTCGGTCCACTCCTAACGGGTTCTCTTTGTTGACAGGTCTACTAGGGCTCGAGAAGGCGACTAACGGCCAAGGAGAGTCGTTGAATCCTGCCCGCGCCAGATTATGCATCAACACTAACATGACACACAGTAGAAACATCGTGAACCCACACATCTTCCTCCAAGTAAACACATTTGAATTTGTTGTTTGAAGTTCATCATAACCATCCTTGCCACCCTTTCTTCCAACACTGCAAGTGAAATCTCCATCTGATGTCTATGGACTTCATCTTCAAACATTTCTCTTTGTTCTGAACTCATAGAAACATACAACTCGTGCATAGTCTGTTTATACCAATCACTGTATAACTCTCCATCAATCCGAAAAAAGTCATCACACCTTTGAGGAGAAGACTACAAAAATTGAATGAATAAGTAATGTGGAACAACTAATATTGGGGAAAACAACTAAATAAAAATGTTAGTTAAACAACTAAATAAATTTTTTTGGAAAACATACCGATGGTCTTGGAAAAACCAAAAAATGAAGACCTGGATTTCTTTCAGTCCAAGAAATACGACTAGCCAAACGAAGGTTACATGTGCAATGAGTTAAAAGAGTATGCATAAGATATCGACTGCGATTGTTACAAGATGTACGATTGTTGGAAGAGGATGAAGCCATTGCAATGTGATTAGTTGTTAGGTTATTTGAGGGCGAATTAGGGTTCTAGTTGTGATTAATTAGGGTTTCAATTTAGGGTAGAAAAGTTGTGTGTGAATTAGGGGTCATGTTTGCTGATTTTGTGTGTGTGTGAGTTGGGGGAAAAATTTGGGTGTGAATTGCCAACATGTCACTCATAAATACTAACATTTCAATTTAAAAAGAAAAAAAATACAAAAAAAGCCAGCGTGGACCCATTTACCCAGCTAACTTGTTGGTTCCCAGTCATATTACGTAGATCATACCAAATTTGAAAGTATTTTGCGTAGAATTGTAATTTTCAAGTTCATTACGTAGATCGTCTGTTTTGAAAAACTATTTTGCGTATCTTTAGCTTTCAACCAAGTTAAAACTATCAGTTTTGGTTTGGTTCTACTTTGTTGAATTAATAACACGTTCATTTTGTACTTCTTTGTGTCTTTGTGTTTTTGGCTTATATCATTTGAGGAAATTAAAAAACAAAGTACATAGCCCAATTATTCCAACAAACTTGTTTATTCAGGTTAGTTTTGTGCGCTTGTAATCCGCACTTCATATCTATGACTTCTGTTGAAGTGTTCTTTTAGAGGCTATCATTTCAAGTTTTGTTACAATTTTTGTGGTAATTTATAACCCCATTTTATTAAAAAAGAGTTCAATGAAAAGAAACTAAACGCAAAAACAGAGTTAAAAGGAAAAAAATATTAAAGCAAAAACAGAGTTAAAGGGAAAAAAAAACTAAAAACAAAAATAACACAAGAGAAACATGACAAACAAGGTTTTGCCATATTTTCTTGTGTTACTTACACAAAGAATGACACTTGGAGTTATAAAGAGTTTATTACTTTTATTCTTATCTATGTGGGACAAGCTCGTAATTTAAAGAAACATAAGATCAAGTAGATTGAAAACATTCGTTGTTGGTTGTTAGCATTAAGTTCGTATTATTTTCTTTGTGTCTTGGGTTTTGAGGCTTAGAAGATTTACAACTTGTTACTTGCGATATACATAGTTGTTCTTTTACAGTTATTTTATTTTATTTTATTTTTTATTTTTTTTAACGGCATTTTATTAAAGACTAGCAAGGAGCTAAAAAATATTACAGATAAAAGAAACTAGGGTTTTTCATCCAAGAGTTCCAATTAAAATTTAAACTACAACGATTAGAACACCAATTAAAAGACAACTAAACAACTTCGTCAAAAAGAAGATCAACCCGAGGAAATTGCTTCTAAACAAAACTTGATTGCGAAACTTCCAAATGACCCACCAAGTGATATAACAAACACCTTCAAATACATCCTTGAAGCGCTTAGTAACACGAAGATTTGTTAACCAAAGAAGCCAACCATCATATGAGATAAAGTCTTGATACTCTAATTCCCACCAACTTTTATACTTCTATACATTTCACATGTTACGGCCATTTTTAAAGTCTCGTTTAAAGAATTATAGGTATCAAGTTACGCTTTGCTATGATTTGAGGTCTATCAAAATCTTGAAATTATCATATTTTATCAAAAATGTCTCATGCTTTGAGTTGTTCACCTCTTTCCTCCATTTATGAATAGCACATACAAGTTTTTGATGATAACATCTTTGGTTCTAGGCTTGATCAATTGGCAAAATGGTTCACTTCTGAGCTCAAACTCGCTCTCTTTTGGTGCACAATCTATTTGAGCCTTTATGGTTATGTACTTGTTTGTAGTCTCCATTAACAAGTGTTGAATGACTAAAAAACAATATAACATGAAGTTGCATAACGATATAAACCTTTGAACCGCAACTTAGGATGAAGAAGAAATTTGAGGTACCAAATTACCACCTTCTAAATACGGTACAAGATAAATTTGCTAGATACTAACAATCAAAATGGCTCTATTATTTTGAAATTATCACGAGTAACTTCTACCGTTGTTAATTGAAACGGAAACTAAACAAATTAGGAGCGTTTTCAGAATATTGGATAATTAACACGTTCGGATGTGGTTTCTATAAATGTTTTGTGGGTCGGGCACAAAGTTAAAACGTTTGGTTTTGGTTTCTACATGTTTTTTTTTTTCAAAAAGATAAAATATTTGGTTTGGGCCTTCTGGCATGTTTAATTAATGTTAAGGTATTTGTTTTTTTCTTTGTGTCTCAGGTTTTTAGGCTTAACCCATTTGACCCCACTAAGAAATAAGAGTAAACTTCCAAAACCATGTTTGTGGATTATCCGAGAGAGGTAAAATGTCTAATACTTTACAACCTTGAAGGATGATATTTGCAAAACTTTGTGCTAAACGTTTTTTTTGCATAAATCGTCTTTAATAAGGACAATTTTTGCTAGACATTTGGCTTCTTAGAGATGATTCTTGCTAATAGTTTCTAGCATTTAGTGCCACATTTAACAAACCATAAGGATGATTTTTGCAATTTACTCAAGAAACAAAGTACATAAGCGCAAGGTTTTACATGCCACTTAAAAAGAGTTAAGTGAAAAGATATATAAGACACGAGTAAACTGGTAAAATAAATAAAAAACGGAAACCAAAGTGTAACAGCAAACAAGTTTTGTTGTATTTTTTTTGTTTCGATTAAATCTTTAATTGACACTCGAGGTTATAAAGTGTTCACTACTTTTACTTTCTAACAATGTGAGACAAAAGCTCTTGTCATAAATTAGCAAATCATGTTAGAAATTTTTTATCATTAATCATTTATGACATTTACAAAGAGGTGGACGGCAAACGGGCAACAAGTTGCGCCGCTAGCCCTTTTTGAATAGCAAAACTAATCCGTTTGAAAACTACATCTATGGATCTAGGTGTCATAATATTACTATGCATAACCCGTTGAACTCGTGCTCTGGAAGAAGCTTGTACAGTTTGGGAAGGGGTTTTGATTGATAAAAAAGAAGAATCTACTTCAACCGATATGCCCTTAGGCACGGCCATACATAACATAGAAATCACACTTGGAAAGGGTGGACAATTAGCTAGAGCAGCGGGTGGTGTAGCGAAATTGATAGCAAAAGAAGGGAAATTGGCTACATGAAAATTACTTTCTTGGGAGGTTCGTTTGATATCCAAAAACTGCTCAGCAACAGTCGGACAATTGGGGAATGTTGGGGTGAACCAGAAAAGTTTGGGTAGAGCCAGATCTAAGCGTTGGCTCAGTAAGCGCCCTGTAGTAAGAGGAGTAGTTATGAACCCTGTAAACCATCCACATGGGGGTGGTGAAGGAAGGGCCCCAATTGGTAGAAAAAAAACCCACAACCCCTTGGGGTTATCCTGCCACTTGAAAAAGAACTAGAAAAAGGAATAAATATAGTGATAATTTGATTCTTCGTCGTCGTCGTAAATAGGAGAGAAAATAGAATTTCTTTCTTCGTCTTTACAAAAAAAATATGAGGAAGTTGTGTCACGTTCAATAAAAAAAATCCTTTTGTAGCGAATAATTTATTAACATAAATAAAAAAGGTTAACCAAAAAAAGAAAAAGAAATAATAAAAATCTGGTCCCGGGCATCTACCATTATACCCATAATGGTTGGCCATACTATTGCAATCCATAATGGAAGGGAACATTTACCTATATTTATATAACATATCATATGGTAGGACACAAATTGGGAGAATTCACACCTACTTTAAATTTCCGAGGACATGTTGAGGAACTAACCAAAAGTATCAAACGCGAAAGGGATAAAAACATGTTGATTTTCAATGCACGCTTTGTCGTGTTTTGCCACTTTGTACAAAGCGGCTTTCAAAGCAGCCTGCCTAACTATAAAACCCCGGCTGCTCAAACCCACAAGAGGAGAATCCCCAGTCTGATTCACGCACGCATGTTTTCCTCCAACCCATCCAAACACCAAAACATCTGCCGGTCTGAGTGTGGATCTTCCATCCAACGGGTCAGTCAAAAAGTTCACATGTTCTTCTTTCTTGGTGGAGATCCTAGCACGCCTACATAAGATCACACTAGATTGAAAACCGTATAACCTTAATTGAAAAGCTTGAAACGCTCGCCCTTCACCATATATATCGGTAAGCATAAAACCAGAAAAAATGGGAGTCTATTCCCATATTAATCAAATATATAAGAGCAACCTTATTGTATTTTTATTAATAGAACACGTACATGACTACATGCTATCAAATTAAAAACTCATATCGAACCCAAGTAATAATAGACTCACATAGATGTTCAGATCTAGACGGCGTATTAAAATCTAAATATACCAACAGATGTTTTTTTCTTTCTTGAACTTGAAGGATACAATCTAATTTTGATAATGAGAAACATATACCAACGTATTTGATATTTGTAAATGTATTCATTCATATTGTGGGAAACATAAGATACAAGTGATCAATCAATAAATATAAAAGAGAAGTTTTCTTAAATGAACCATTTCTAGTACTATTTTATCAATATCGACTTCGCCTTAACTTTTTTCCAAAATGAACTTTTAAATATTATCTGTTATATTGGTTAGTAGATAATTTTTTCACCATACACGTGTCTCTAAACTAATTTGAGGCGACGGTTAACGCGAAATTTGTATTGTTTTCGGTCTATTGTTTTTGGGCGAGTGTTGAGCGAGACCTAAGCGAGTTTAAATGATGAGGCGAGTGTTGGGCGAGACGTAGGCGAGTGGTGGGGTGATTTAATCTTTTATGCAACAAATGTAGTAGGAGTGATTTATTTCCAGAGCGAGTGATTTATTTCCTGAGCGTTTGATTTAATATTTGGGTGTTTCAATTCACTACCTTTGGCGGCTGGGCGTTTGATTTATTACATGGGCGAGTTAACACTTCATTGATTTAAAGTAAAGAATGTGATATGGATAGCAAACTAGTCACGTGGATAGCCATGCAAAAAGTGCATGTCATAGGTGTTTACGCTGAAAAACCGAACGTTGGATATATAAATAACAAGAATTTTAGAGTTATAATAAAAAGCATTTCCTGGGCGTTTGATTTATCATTTGGGCGTTTCAACTTACTACAAATTGTGAAACAAATATTAACTTGGGCGTTTGATTTATTATGTGGGCGAGTAAACATTTGTTTGAGCAATTATATTTAATATTTTGGATGAAAAGTAGGCGAGTGAGTTTTTGGTACGAGTAAATGAGACAAATGAAAAGATGACAATGACATATTTGGTTCATTTTCGTAAAAGATAGAAAAGAAGTTTGAATCAGTAAAATCACTACCTATATAGGTTATTTAGGTAATTGGCTTAATATAAAATGTTATTCGTCATGGGTAATAAAAGAACATAATCGCGTGTAGAATCAAATATGCACCCATGACGTAAGAGCCTCGTACAGATTTAAACTGACAAATCATGAATATTTGCCTTTAATCGTCGCAGACTCGAACTATCCTATTCCCAACATTGTATCCACGAAAGAGCCCTACAAAAGTTGAAGAAACTAGTACTCTTTCCAAACCAACTGAGACATCTTCAAGTATATGCATTTTTCCTGTACCAATGAGATGAATTATTTTTAAGACACTATCGCGACACCATATGCATCGATCACCAACTCAAATCTATCTAGCAATAAACAGTGTCTGATCTAGAATTATTATTAAGATGTTCGTTGTGTTTTCTTTGGTCTTGGGGTTTTAGGATTGGACAATTTGAGCCTATTAGAAACAAAGTAAATAAGCCCCAATTTTTCCTATAACCTTCTTTATTAAAGGTTTTTTTTGTGTGTTTAATGTTTTTTGGCTTGTAATCCACGGTCCATATTTACTGGTCTTACATGTTACATCTATATTTTTTGGAAGGGCCATGTCACGAGTTACGACTATTTTAAATAGTTTATGAAATGTGAGTAACGACTCTTTGGTTAAGACAAACTTTTGTAATAATAGAAAAAAAATACAGCTCTAACATGATTGTTGGCCAATCCAATGCTCAATGAAAAAAGAGTTAAAGTGAAAAATAATAGAAAAAAAAAAGATATAAATACAGCTCTAACAAGTAAGTTTTTGTTACGAATTGAAGTGACCTAATTAATATATTATTGACACTTGAAGTTATAAAAAGTTCATTACTTTTACTTTCTATCGATGTAGGATAAGGTTTTGAAATAAATTAACAAACCATCTTGACACTAAAGAAACATAAGATCGTAGATTGAAAACCATGTAGGAAATATTAGAAAAGATAATGCTTTACATTTAAGTACCATATTTGATTTGAATATCTCTTAACAACAATCTTCTTATATTTGCATGAATGGAACACGTACATATTATATGAGTCACTTTATTTTGCTTACCCATAAATCCACATGTTATATGAGTCACTGTATTTGTAGGGAATTATAATTTTAAAACAGATTTAAGATTGGTTAAGTCTGTTTAGTATTGTCCTGGTAGTATAATAGTTAAGTCGCGTAAGACATAATTAAGTCTGTTAGTATTAATTATGTTAGTTAAGTCTGCCAGTACTAATAATATTAAGTCTCGCAGAACAAAGTTAGTACGGGTAGATAGTTAAGTCTGTTTATGTTAAACAGAATAGAGAGAAAGTAGGAAAAGATAAGAACGCGTAGAGATATCTTTGAAAAAGATATGTTCAAATTTTTTCTATGTTTTGTGGACAATTAGGATTTCCTTGGTGTATAAAAGGATCCCTAATGTATTAGGTTAAGGTACGAGTTGTAAGCCTTAACCATTGATCAAAGTAATAAATAGAAAATACGAAGTTAGTTTATCATTGTGTTCTTCATACTTATTGTGTTAAGTTTCCGCATTAGCACATTATGAATTTCTTAAGAGTTCTTCACATAGTGAATTTGGATTTATTCAAGTTTGCTATAAGTCATATAAAGACTACTTAGATCCATAACTTTGGACCTACAAGTGGTATCAGATCCTATAGAAGGACTCTGTTGTTGAAGATACACAAACACAAACACTCATTCCAAAACATGTCTGAAAAAGCAACTGAAACCTATTCTGACCACCCCGGTGATGAAGAATCCAACCATGAAAATGGAGCAGACAACTCTCAACCTAAACAACCCCAAGTCACAAATACCACAACCATCTCCAACATGAAGCTTCCACCATTGAAGATAGATGAATATGGCATCTCGGCTATTCAGATGGAGCACTATCTAGAGTACACTGATAATGAAGTGTAGAAGGTGATACAAAAAGGAAACTCTAAAAAGAGGGTTTCCAAAGGAAAAGATGGAACTTACTCTGTGTTGCCACCTTTTACTGCTACTGAAATTCTTGTTGTAGAGAAGGAGAGAAAGGCCAAGAACATCTTGTTAATGGCACTTCCCAAGGAGCATATCAGACATTTTCATGGGATGGATGATGTAAAGGAAATCTAGGAGGCAATCAAAGTAAGATTTGGAAGGAATGCTAACTCCAAAAAGATGCAAAAGGCTGTCTACAAACAACAATTTGAGGCATTTTCTATTTCCAGTTCTGAAGGATTAGAGAAGGGCTATGACAGGTTTCAACAACTATTGTCACAATTCGAAGCCTATGGTGCTGGTGTTTCTGATGAGGATGCGAATCACAAATTCCTTAGGTCTTTGCCACAAGAATGGTCAAGTCTCGCAATGACCATGAGGACCAAGCCTGAAATTGACATCATGTCAATTGATGATCTGTACAAAAACCTAAGGGTTTTTGAACAGGAAATCAAGAATGTGTTAAAAGCATCCTCTTCTAGCTCTCAAAATGTTGCTTTTGTCTCACATAGAAAGAGCAGTACAAACCATGTTAAGTCTGGTGGTAGTTATAGTACTTCTTCATTAAGTACTATAGAAAGAGGGGCACTTGCTGGAGTTGCTGATCAGGTTATCTAGTCTCTCTTTGCTAAATCATCAGAAAATATGGGTTTGCTCAATGAAGATCTGGAGTTGATTAATGATGTAGATATTAAGGAGATGGATATAAATTGGCAGATAGCTATGATTGCTATCAGGATGAACATGTTCTTTAAGAGACATGGTAGAAGATTTTGTTATAATCCAAAGACTCCAGTTGGCTTTGATAAAAAGAAGCTTGAGTGCTACAACTTTCATAAGCCTGGTCACTTTGCAAGGGAATGTAATTATCCTGTAGCAACTGATAGGAAGAAGAAAGAATCTCCCTATCAAACAAAGGACACTGAGAAGCAGGAGAGTCAAAAGGTTGGGCTACTGACCATGGATGGAGGTGCTATCCATTGGGGAGAACATGCTGAAGAGGAGTCTACCAATCACTCTGCTTTCCTGGCCATTGGCTCAAACAGTGAGGTATCTCTATGTTCCAAACTCTGTGTTAATTCATATAACCAAGTTAAAACATAAAGTGATGAGCCATTAACTCAGTTGAGAGAACAGGAAGCACAAATTCTAGCTTATACCAACGCAGTCAAAACCTTAGAAGCACAAATTTCAAAACTTCAAAAACAAAATTCATCACTAAATGAAAAACTAATTTTCAAGCTAATGATAATTTTGCTAAGGATGAAAAGCTAAGAAAATATAGAAGAATTGGTATGAAAGCTCAACAAGAAAGAGATGAAGTTAAAGAAAATAGTCGGGTCTTGTGGAGAGTCTTCTAAGAATCTACATAGGCTAATTAATTCTGGCATGAGCTCTAATTGTAAATTGGGCTTAGGTCATTAGATTAAATCAGATAGTGAGGTTTTAAGTTATGAGGAACAGATGAAACCTGGTATATTTGGTAGTTTAGAAGAAGACTATATTGGTAAATCACTTTATAAAAGATTTGCTAAAACTGATAATTATAAAGGAGTTTCACCACCACTTAATGAAGACTACACACCTAAAAGTGAACAAAAGTTTGATGAGTCTTTACTTGATTACAGAAAATAGAAAAACCCTGAAACACTTGCATCTCAAGACTATTCCATTGAATTTTCTACCTGTCAATCCAATGACAGTGAAGGATCATTTGGGAAAATTCCTGGAACAGTGAGTATTCTACCTGTCAATCTAATGACAGTGAAGGATCCATTGGAATGTTTCTGAATGTTCTCTTGAGCTTAAATCTGAACTCATAAAGACTTCCAAACCAGTTTTAATCAGTAAGCCTTATGCATGTGCCCACTGGAGGTGGTGGTTGTGGTGGGTGGGTAGCAGCGGTGGATGTGGGTGGTAGTGGCAATGGTGACGATGGATAGCGGTCGGTGGTGGTGGCGGTGGAGGTGATGGTGGTAGATGGCGATGGTGGAGGTGGTGGTTGTGGTGGGTGGTTAGCGGCGGTGGACACGGGTAGTGGTGGCAATGGTGGCAGCGGTGGAGGTGGAGGGTGGTTGCGTTGGGTGGTGGTGGGTGAAGGTGGCGGTGGCGGTGATGGTGGTGGAGGAATAACGATGCAATTTCTTTTCGAAAATAAATTGCATAGTTAGTCCTAAGAACTAACGGTGCAAATATTCTCCCTTCCGTTAGGAGATAACCGTTAGTCCTCATTGACTCATTTTACTAACAAATGGATGTATTTGTGCCAACTTTACTAACGGATGGATGGTTTTATGCCAAAAAATAGTTTAGGGATGTAAAGCGAGACACGGGACAAACCAGAGGGATGTATTTTGGACTTTACTCTAAATATTGTATAAACAAGTCCAAAAATATATATTGTCTAACATAACTTTACTATGTACTAGTTCCACATATTATCATTATCTAATATTTGTGGGAAACGGTGTACACTTTTATTAAGATAAATCAGATTTAACAAAAAATTAAATAGCAGACAGAAAGTAGTAGAAGCAGAAGTCAGACATTATGAATGATAAATAAATAAAGCAGTAAAAGGTCGAGGAACGAGGCTCGTGTTAAACACGATTCCCTAAAAACATATTCGACGTCTGTTTCACAGGGTACAACGTCCAAAGCTGTCATACAGCCGAACCTGACAACTTGCTTGAAAGATCACTGAAGCATAGCATCTTACTGACCGAAAGACGGTTGAAAATCGTCTGGTATAGGAGCTGCGTTTTTCTGTTCTGTGAAAAACGAATGAGACTTATGGCTTTATTTATAGTGAAGACTAATCTTGTCCTCTAAGAAAATATATTTGCCATATAAAAACAAATTTGTTATTTCTAAAACATATTCGCAAATCTTTTTAATACACAAAACTGATTTCCGTACACCCCCTTGCGTGCGCGTACGTAGATGTAGGAGCAAACCCAACTAAAAGATTTTGATAGAAAATATCAAGACTTCTATATAAACCAGTGTTGCAAAAAAAGGTCTACAAGGCCGATTAATCACAGATTAGGTGCTACTAGGCCACCGACCTTTCCGATTTATGTAAATCGTTCAAACAAATCAGTCAACCATGGTCAACGGCGGTTAACGATGGTCAAACTTGCCGTAAACATAGAAATCTTACCGGAAATACCCTAAACTCGCCAGAATTAGTTATAATCACTGTTTATATCTATTACAAGAGGTTTTTCAAGGAAAATCTTGCCGAAAATACAAACACTTGCCGTAAATACCTAAAACTTGCCAAAAATGCCAATACAATTAATTACCGATTCGCTATTTTTGCTATTTTTGCAACCCTGAACAAATGTAATCACTTATAGTCGCTGTGTATATCTATTACAAAATGTTTTTAAGGAAAGTCTTTTCAGGAATACCAAAAACTACCCAGAAATACCCAAAACTTGCCAAAAATGTCAATCCGATTAATCACCGATTAATCCCGCCCAGACCGATTACAAGCTACAAGGGAGTCGACCGTCTCACTACCGATTCGCGATTTTTGAAACCTTGATATAAACCACTCCGCACTTCCTATTTTGGGCGATGTGGGATGTGTTTCCATTTCCATATTTTGTGTTCTAAGTGCCCCATTTTGAGACACGGTATCTCATTCATATTAACTCAATTTTGGACATACTTTAGCTCGTTGTGAAGCTCTCGTCAAGGAGAACGTAAAACTACCAAGAAATATCTTTTATATAATAAAACAAAACCCGAGGACATTTTCATTTAAAAAAAATAAAAATTAACATTCACTTGTTAAGTAATAATCTAATTAAATATTATTATTGTTATTTAAATTTATTAAATAAGAAACCACATTATTACTTGATTTAGCTAGAAATCTTAGAAATTCGTTTGATAATAAATCACATATTGGGAAAAACAAAGATACACTGAATATTTAATACCTTATATTTTTGGATCAATTCTAAAATTAAGGAAAAAAAACACGCTCTTCCTCAAAACAATTGTATCTCCTGTCAAAACCCATCATCTCCTCCAAAAGAAAAATCTCAATCTACAAAATTATCTCTACAATCGAATGAACTATATTAATTGTTTTTGGAAGTTAAAGATATTATATTATTTTCTCAATCTTATCCAAATTAAATTCAGGTTTCAAAACTTCTTATAGATGCTTATGATAATGGCCTTCTAAACGGATTGATATAACAAATCACGTCAGTTAAGGTTTCATTATTATATTTTAGAGTTAATTACATAAATCGTCCTTGTGGTTTGGTAAAAGTTACGGATCTTGTCCCTGTGGTTTACAAATCTTACGGATCTTGTCCCCATGTCTGACCCGATCTCAAAAAAGGACCTTCCTTGCAAATACTCCCTAACGTGAGGGCTAACATTGTATTTTGGTTTTAAAGATCGTTATACAAACCACAGGGACGATTTATGAAATTTACTCTTTAAAAAAAAAAGTTTTTTCTTTTTAATTTTATTATTGAAAACTTTTTTAATTTTATTACGATTAATATTTTTATTAAAAAAAACTTTTTTTTTTTAATTTAATTTTAATTTTATTATAATAAATTTAAAAAAACAAAATTTAATTTTATTATAATAAATTAAAAAACTATTTTTAATTTTTTTTTTAATTTTTTAAAAAATAAAAAAAATTATAATAAAACTAAAAAAATTAATTTTAATTTTATTATATTTATTTTTTTTAAAAAAACTGTTTTTTCTTTTAAAAAGTTAATTTTATTAAAAAAAAATTTAAAAAAAAAAAAAAAAAAAACTTTTATTAATTTTATTATAAAATGGATGAAGGCGTATAAAAAAACGTTTTTGTCCGTTTTATACGTTTCATTTGTTTTTATACGGTTTCGTTCGTTTTTGTATGAAAATGTATGAAAACAACGTACAAAAATGTATGAAAACAACATACAAAAATGTATGAAAACGTAAAAAAAGAACGAAACCGTATAAAACGGATGAAAACGTACAACAACGTTGTTTTTGTACGTATGAACGTTGTTGTACGTTTTCATACATTTTTGTACGTTGTTTTCATACAAAAACGAACGAAACCATATAAAAACAAATGAAACGGACAAAACGGACAAAACCGTATAAAAACGATTTTTTATACGCCTTCATCCGTTTTATAATAAAATTAAAAAAAGTTTTTTTTTTTTTTTTTAATTTTATTTTAATTTTTTTATAATTTTTTTATTTTTTTAAAATTTAAAAAAAATTAAATATAGTTTTTTAATTTATTATTATAAAATTAAAATTTGTTTTTTTTAATTTATTATAATAAAATTAAAATTAAATTAAAAAAAAAAAGTTTTTTTTATTAAAAAATTTAATCGTAATAAAATTAAAAAAATTTTGAATAATAAAATTAAAAAGAAAAAACTTTTTTTTTAAGAGTAAATTACATAAATTGTCCCTGTGGTTTGTATAACGATCGTTAAAACCAAAATACAATGTTAGCCCTCACGTTAGGAAGTATTTGCAAGGGAGGTCCTTTTTTGAGATTGGGTCAGACATGGGGACAAGATCCGTAAGATTTGTAAACCACAGGGACAAAACCCGCTAAAAAACCACAGGGACAAGATCCGTAACTTTTACCAAACCACAAGGACGATTTATGTAATTAACTCTATATTTTATCTATTTTAAAGCGTTATTGTATGATTGAAGAGGAGTTAGCGTTTTTGAATTGACGTTGCAACAAGCGCTTGAGTTTTGTATCTTTTGTGAAACAAGTTCAGGTTCATGATGATATTTGGTGTTTTCTTATTTTAAATTTCGTTTTGTTGAATGTGATGTGATTTTGTTTATTGTTCAGATTTTGGAGGAATTGAGCATGGATCAATGGTCGGTTGCGCCTGGGAATCGAACTTTAAGGTGTACTGGAGTGGCGTTGAGTGTTGCTGCAGGTTTGCTTGGCCCTTGCTTACCTGGTACTGGTGCACGGATCGTGGCGTTAGTTGGGGGTCCTAGCATTGAAGGCCCTGGTTATAGTGTCCAAATTTTGCAAAAACTCATTTTGCAAAACCTATTTCCCAACAATATTTAGTTCGTAAAGCTAATGTTAGACATTTCTTTTAGAGTTCCAAATGCTTTATTTCAGCAAGAGACATGTCTGCAAGGAAACAAACACTTGTCCAATCATTTTTGCAAGCCACTTTCCTTCATGGTCTAGTACCGCATATACATACTCAATATCCGCCATTCCATGTGTTCAGATGATGCAAATAAATTGACTTCATTATGGTCAAGAGACTTCCAGCCTGACATACTCGGGATCCCATTCCAAAGGTTAGTAATAAACGTGCTAACTGGAACTCGTTTAGGATTAAGGTTTAATAGGTGAACGTGAATAGTGTTGTCAAGGGTTAGGGCTTGTAACAAAAACACCATGTATCCGAGTAATTTACCAAAGTCGACTACTACTGTCGACAACAAAAATAAGAAAACAGAGAACTTTAACAATGAGATTAACAACTTCGACTCGCAATCACTAATACCAACGATCGAATAAGATAAAAACACCATAGTTAACTGGTAATCAAACTAATACCAATGGTTGACAAGAACAGACGGTCGACTGGTAATCAAACTAATACCAACGATTGACAGAAGAACACAGTTTTAAAGGGAACGATTGTGTAGGGTTTTAGGGTCGATTTTTCTTGTGGCTAATACCATGTAACATGGTAAATAGTTTCATATCTCATTCATTATCACCGAATATACATATATAGTGTAAAAACCCTAACGAATAATACTCGGGCCTTAGCCCATACAAACTAGACTCGGGCTCATGCAAATATACGACTAACAAACAACACATACCAAATAGAAAATAACAATTAAAATTGCTTTACTATTTTGAAAATAGTATTAGCAACTTGTATCCTAGTTTATTCAAACCGAAATTAAACAAATTTCGGTCGTTTTCAGCATATCATATCGTTAACACATTTTGTTTTTGTTTGTAAATGGATTTGTCAATTGTGCATCATTTGTATCATGTTTTGGGTATAGAAATTATCTAAGACCATGAAGAAAGAAATTACATAAGCACAATTGTTCTAGTACATTTGCTTATTTGAATAATAGGTTCGAATTAATAATTACCGTCCCATTTCATGTTGCAATGTGCTTTTTAAATGTATTAGTAAAATTATTACTAATCGTTTGAAAGAAGGTCTTGACGATGTTGTGAGTGACAACCAATCGGCACTTGTTCCCGGAAGAAGTATATCCGATAATATTTTACTTACGCAAGAGCTTATGCATAATTATCATCTGAACAAAGGTCCTCCAAGATGTGCGTTCACTGTTGATATTCAAAAATCTTATGATACGGTGGATTGGCATTTTTTATGTCACATTGTTTATGAGTTTGCTTTTCATTCGAAGTTGATTAATTGGATTATGACATGTGTGTCATCGGCTTCTTTCTCAGTGTGCATTAATGGTGATCTACACGGTTATTTTAAGGGCAAGAGAGGCTTAAGGCAAGGAGATCCTATGTCCCCGTACCTTTTCACATTGTTCATGAAAGTATTAACTCTTATTCTTAAGCATAAAGTTCGGTCCAACGAGAATTTTCAATACCATAAGTATTGTCACAAGAAAAAAATTATTAACTTATGTTTTGCAGATGATTTGATCTTATTTGCTCGTGGTGATATTGATTCAGCCCGTATAATTATGGAGGCTTGATGAATTTAAATCGGTTTCGGGCTTGGTTCCTAGTATCCCAAAGAGTATCGCTTTCTTTTGTAATGTGCCTAAGCATATCAAAATGTCTATTCTTCATATTATGCCTTTAGAAGCTGGAATTCTCCCCATTAAGTACCTTGGAGTCCCACTTATATCATTTATTCTTCTTTATAAAATTCTTGTTGAAAGGGTACCAAACCGAATTGGAGATTGGAAGAACAAAAGTTTATCATTTGCAGGTAGACTTCAACTTGTGCTATTAGTCATTTCCTTTAAGCATGGTTATTAGGCGGCGGTGTTTATTTTGCCTATTTGTATCATACAAGACATAGAACAATTAATGCGTAGGTTTCTTTGGTGTCTTGGTGATATGAAAATAGGCAAAACAAAAATTACGTGGGATAAATTATGGCTTCCTAAATATGAAGGGGGCCTTGGTATACGAAAGTTGGAGAAATTCAATGTTGCATTGATGACAACTCATATTTTGAACATATTGTCTTCAAGGAGTGTATGTGGGTTCGTTGGATACCTGGCTACAAGTTAAAAGGTCGAAATTTTTGGGATGTGCCCGCTATGTTGAATGTAAGTTGGGTGTAACACCCTAAAATGGTGCAACAGAAAGACATTTACGAGGTATGACTTCATGATCAAGAACACAAGGTGTCTAAATAGAGAAATACTAAAATGCATAACATATGATGGATCATAGTCGCAAAATCCCACAACCGGGATAAGTACAAAATCTAGAATCCAAACATAAGTCTCAAAGTTAAACTACATCATATGAAAAAGTCAAACTGCAACTCCTCGGGATACACCCCGGGAGGGTCTTGTCTTAAGTATTGCTAAGCCAGGCCAACACTCAACCTTCTAGACAACTTCAATAACACCTAAAAATGGATACTCGAAAACGTCAACATAAATTTGGTGAGCTCGTAGGTTTAAGAGTTAAACCACGAAGCTATGAATAATTTAGAGTAGGACAATAGTGAGCATGATATACAACTATAAGCACTAACTGAAACCACGATGCATGCAACAACTGAACCTCACAAATGTCACGTGTACACAATTTCCAATAATCCAGATGTTGTTCCCGTATCAAAAATATAAAAAATAGCAATTAAGGCTAATCGTGATTCATGACTTAAGCAAAGTGTGTAGAAAAATCAGTTTAAACAAGATAAGTAAAGTAAATACACAATAGATTTTTCAACGTTTATATTCTTATTAAAACGAATCAAAAGAATATATTATCCAAGTGTTTGCGGAACAACACTTGGGATTGAATGACAAGTATGGTGTGCACTCCTCACTAAGCTTAGTCTAAGTATAAGCACAACTACAAGGAACCACTGAACTATTTCAGGGACATAGTTATATTTGGAGGAGTGAAAGTAACTAGTGAATGTTTAAACATTTAATGCACAAGCTTAACTTCCACTTCTTACATTCAGTGATGGCTTCCATTCTAGCAACAGGAGAAAATGCCTCATCATATTCAATGCCTTCTTGTTGATTGTATGGAAAACTAAAAGGGGGTTGAATAGTTTTACCAATTAAACTTCGTTTTAAAATATTTAGATCAACTTATGTCAATCTATTTAGATGTGTATGTTGGACGTTGATAGATAGATATATAAAAGTGTAATGAAGGATAAGGAGTAAGAAGCACATAACCATGACACGAGTATTTATAGTGGTTCGGCTACAAGGACACCTTCCTTGCCCTACTCCACTCCCCGAGTCACCTACTCGAGAGTTCGTAATCACTACACGACACCAACTCCTTATGGCGGAGAAGCCATCACAACGTCGCCTACTCTTTTTCCGGTACTAGGCTAACCACCGGGTTCTTTACACCAAGGTGAACCACACCTACCACAACGTCGCCTACCCTTTATCCGGTACTAGGCTAAGTATCGAGTTCCATTACAATGGAGGAACTACTACCCAACACTACACAACACCTAATCCCAAAGGAGACCCATTTCTTATTACAACATTATCAAGGATAATAATATCCTTGGATCCAAGACTAATCTATCTTATACATCGAAACACACCATATCGAATGTACACCTTAGGCACCTTTCACTAATGCCCTTGGCTTGACTTCTAGGCATCCTTCACTAATTCCTTGTACCTTGACTCCTTTAGCATTCTTCATTAATGCTTTTGACACGGACGTTAAGAACCTTTCACTAATGCTTTCGTCTTGACTCTTTTGGCATCCTTCACTAATGCCTTCGACACAACACTTCTATGGAGGAAGAAAGAACTATCAACAAGAGAACCTCAGTAGTCTTGATGATGACGAAGCATGGAAACTCATGGACTTGAGCTTGCTCGACTTCAAGAAGTGGTGATCTCGCCTTTAAGAGGAACCTAGAGAATCACACAAAAACAAAAGACAAAATACATAGAAAGATCCCTTAGGATCAGTGGTTAGAGAGTTACAATACTTGGGGAAAGTATGTGTGAGAGTGGCAAGCCAAAAGGAAGAAATGGCTCACTATTTATAGAGGAGAAACTACTATTGTTCCACGGATCCCACGGATCCCTCCCTTAAGGGATCCGTCTAGTGTAAAACTAGGGATCCGTGGGACGCTCATCTTTGCCCATGGGTATTATGGTTGTGGGTCATGGGTCATGGGTCATGGGTCATGGGTCATGGGTTATGGGTCATGGGTTATGGGTTGATCATGGGTATTTCTTTAGATACAATGTATCTAATGAGTGCAATACACCTAGTCAAATGGGTATGGGTCAATACCATGGGTTATGAATATGTTCCATGGGTTGTAGTTTTTACCCATCATAAAATCACTTATACTTGTTTTAGTGTTTTATGTGAAAACATAAGTGTGTTAGAAAACTATTGGCTCAAACCATTAACATATTTTATTTGTTTCGTTAAAATGATTTTACATTTATTATCGACAAAATATTAGAAGATCATAAAATATAGATAAATGTTTTACGGCTTATTTGTATTAACAGACTGTATTCTTTAGCAATAAGTCTGGCCTTGTTTTTTATGACAGTGCCATTTTCATCAGTTTTGTTTCTGAAAACCCACTTCATTCCTAAGACTATGACATTTTGGGGATATTTGATCAGTGTCATGACTTTGTTTCTGTCAAACTGGTGAAGTTCTTCTTGCACAGCCTGAACCCAGCTAGGATGTTTCAGAGCCTCTGAGGCACTTTTGGGTTCAACTTTTGAGAGAAAGTCTGCATACAGACACTTATTAGCTGAAGCTGCTGATAACTTAGCAGACATGCTCCTAGTGAGCATGCCTTCAGTGGGCTCTCCAATGATATTCATAAGCTCAATGTCTTGAAATCTTGTCTACTTATTTTGTGGTCTTGGATCTGAGCTTGATGAGGTCACTGGATTGAGGAATGGGTTCAGGAGCTGGAGCAACAGAAACATGAGCTTCATTAGATGAGATAATTTGTTGTTTAGATTGAGATTCATGAATTTCAGGTTCTTGAACATTTGGTTCAGTATGACCTATCCCAGCAAGGACTGATGGAGTATCAATAAATTCACTAATGGTTGGCTGAGCGAGGTTGTGAGGTATAATGTAGTAAGAAATGTCAGCATCTGCTTGATATTGACATGCGGAATTGTTTTCAGAGTTGAACTCATCAGGAGGATATCTAGATGAGTCATCAATTCCTATTTCTTCTACAGAGGTGTTAGAGAACCTGATGCTTTCAGAGCTCTCATCAAAGGTGACGTGGAAGGTTTCATCAACTTGTTGTCTTATTTGTTGAACACCCTGAAGGCCTTAGACATCAGTGAGTAACCTAAGAAGTAGTCATCATCAGCTTTTGCATCAAATTTGCCTAAGTGATCCTTGTGATTGTGAAAGTAGCTGATATCAGGAAGTCTTCCTTTAAAGATCTCATAGGGAGTTTTGTTGTGTCTTTTGACAATGATTGATCTGTTCTGAGTATAACAAGTTGTCTTAACAGCTTCAATCCAGAAGTTCTTTGAGAGAACTCAGCCATTTAGCATGGTTCTAGCAGCCTCAATGAGAGTTCTGTTTTTCCTTTCAGCTACCCTATTTTGTTCAGGGGTATAAGGAGATGAGAAATTTTGAGAAATCCCTTTTTCATCACAGAAACTCTCAAGCTCCTGATTCTTGAATTCAGTACCATTGTCAGTTCTGTTTGGTTTAGTTTATTGTCATTTTGATTTTCAATCTTCTTGATGAATGACATTATTGTATTAGCTGCCTGACTTTTTTTGGAAAGGAAATATACCCCAAGTGTATCTTGAGAACTCATCAACAATGACAAGGGTATACTTCTCATGCTGGATTGATCTAGGACTTACATGTCCAAACAGATCCATATGCAACAGGTGAAGGCAACTCTTGATTGAAAATTTGTGTTTTGTTTTGAAAGAGGCTCTATGATGGTTTCCTTTTTCACAGGCAGAACATGGTTTATCTTTTGCAAATACAAGTGATGGTAAATTAAGGACTTTGTTTTATTTAGCCAAGTTGTTGATATTTTTAAAATTTGAGTGAGTCAGTCTCTTGTGCCATAGCCAGTTGATTGTTTCAGTGGCTTTGGCAAAGAGACATGTTCCATTCTGAGAGAGAGTTGACATGTCTAGTACATATACATCATCTCTGCTAGGAGCTATGAGAACAACTTCTTTATTGGCATTAAAAATAGTACCTTGTTTATCATCAAACTGCACAATGTATTTTGCATCACACAACTGACTGACACAGATGAGATTATACTTCTGTCCATTAACATACGCAATTCTAGAGAACACTATACCACTACAGCTTACTGAACCATAACCTTCAGTGGGACATGGTGATTTTTCACCAACTACTACCTTAGGTCCTGGTTTTTCTACATATTTGTGCAGATATTCCTTCACACCAGTCATGCTTCTTGAACATCCAATATCTAGATGCCAAACAGGCTCCCTGGCATGTCTATGCACAAATAGTAAACTGAGTTAGTTTCTCCTGCTAACCCACTTACTAGTGGGCTTGGGTCTGATGGACTGTTTGAACTTTACAATGGAGTCATGGTCAGTGGTTGAGTGAACAGTGCTACCACAGGTTTTACACTTGTTTACTGAGGAAGAATCAGTGATGCGGGGTGATTTTGTGCTTCTCCTTGGATGTATGACCATGTCATGTTGAGATGTCTCATGTGCTAGATTTCCACATATTTCACAGCAGGAGTCCATGAGACAATTATCAGGATGATGGTTATTAAAACCACAATATAGACAAGGAGGAAAAGGTTTAGCTTTTGGCCTTTGAGCTTGCTTGGATGATGAAGCATATTGGTGACCAAGGTTCATATAATTTGCTTCATTCAGTGACTTTGTGTATTGTAAGTGATCAGAAGTTATGCGATCTTCTCTTTTGCAGATCATGCAAAAGAGAATTCTGTAGCAATTATCAGTGGTATGACTTGTATAATGGCACAGTTCACTTCTTAGATGAGTTCATCTTTTCACTCAATTTCCTCACAAGTTCAGTCAACTGTTTGATTTGGTCTTCTTCAGTAGGAAATGAAGATGTGGAAGTCTCAGTAGGAACTAAATCTTCTTTAGTTGGTTTTTCAGGTATTACCAGTATTGTTCTACCAAGGCCTGATCCTTCTCTAGGAGAGTGTGGGGTGTATTTAATGGAGTAAGCTCAGAGTTAGGTGCAGCTCCCTTAAGAGATTTCAGAGGTGGAAGCAGTGCTTTTGATTCAGCTTCAGACTTACTGACGGATTCAGTATGACTGGGTACATCAGGGAGTCCAAGCATGTTCTTGAGTGCCTGACTTTCAGGTTCAAGTATTCTTCCAGAATCAAAGTTAGGTAGCTTACTATTAGGGTTTACCCTTTCAACCCAGTCACTGGGTTTAGGTATTGTCTCTTGACTAGAGAGCATACCAGCAGATACAAAAGGTTTGGGATTTTGACCTTCACTGAGTGGATCAGTGAGTTGATCCTCACCTAGTATTTTCCATTTATTACTAGTGGCTTGAACAGTTTCATAGACTCTAGGGTTCTTAGTGGTCCAACTTTCAATTATTTGTTTTTTTTCTTAAGTTCTTCCTGAAGAGATTGATTTCATTTTACTAACTTAGAGTTTTCAATTTGAAGTGTAACAGCCTCAAGTTTGGCTTGTTTTAAAATAAGAAGTTCATCTCTACACTTATTTAACTCAAAACATAACTTGTTATATTTGGAAAACATATTTAATCGTTACTCTTCAACGAACTTAAGATCAACATTTATATAATTCATGAAAGATTTCTAGTCTGAATCATCATCCAAGGAAAGTAAGATGTTTACCTTTTTCATGGTGATGTTAACCCATTCACCATTTCTTGCATGATTCTTTCCAACTGCAAGCTTGTCTTCTTCTGAGAGAGTCATCAGTGCATTGACTTACACCATTTCATCATCTGAGGAAACTGGTTCTTCATCCTAGTCAAAAACTTCAGCTACAAGGCCCTTGTTTTTTCCCTGCACAAATTTAACATTTTGTGTAGTTTCTGAGGGAGTGGCCTCAAGAATAGCAAGTTTGGCTTTAGCTTTCCTATATTTTGCTTCAAAATCAACAATTTTGTTTTGGTCAGATTTATTTTGATAAGTTTGAGGAGACTGAAAAAGCTTGGGTTGAAACTTCCTAAAATCTAAGGACAGGTTTGACCCTGAGGGCTTGTATGAGGGTTCTGAAATAGTTTTTTAAAATCAATCTTTTGCAAAGTGACTCTTTTTGTGACATTTATAGCACTCAGTGTCCTGATTGGCTTTAGCACTTGAATTTTTTTTGTTTCTTCTTATAAATCTTTTTGAATTAGCAAGGAGTGCCCTTTCCTGAAACTCATTGTTCAAGTCATTCAGATACTCCTCACTAGTTCTGTCATCAGTCTCATCATCAGAGTTTTCTTGAAAATCCTGAACAACACTATTTGAAAAGAAAGCATTTGAAATGGGTGTTGAGGTAGTTGTCAGGGAATTTTTAAACTCCTGAGACTTCTTTAAATCAGGGTATCGTCTATTGATAAGATTATCTTCATAGACGAACTTCCCATAGATTTCAGGAAGTTCAAGAGTTTGAATGTGATTTGCATTTCTAAGTCCCTGAGAGAAGTTCAACCATTTCTCAGGGAGACTGTTGACAAAACTTACATTTATTTCATGTTTAGACACTTAGACACCATCATTTAACAGTTCATTAACAGGGTCTTATAACGGGTGTAAGTTTGAGAGAGGGTTTCAGAGTCTTTGGCTCTAAAGGTGTTGTACTTAAGTTTCAGGTCCATGATGTTGTTTTCCTTAGTATCTGAGGGACCCTCATAGCTATGAACCAAGTCATTCCATGTTTGCTTGGTTGTACTACAGCTAATGACTGATTCTATTACATCATCAGGGATACATGATATAACGATGCTTTTGAGTCTTTGGTCCTGATTCACCACCCTTCTCTCATCTTGGGTCCACTGAGCTTCTGGTTTTGGTAAACCTTCTTAGGGACAAATGGACCTTCATTAATACATTTGATGTAATAAGGTTCCATCCCAGTTAAGTAGCAAAGCATACGCTTTTTCCACTTGTTAAATTTTCCAACTTCAAGTCGAGGGGAAACAGCAGCATAGGCTCCACCCTTTTTATTGACAAGTTGGGGAACTTCACTTTCAACCATGTTAGGATCCTGATTTTAAAAACTTTTTGAGTGGCTTGAAAAAGGTTTTATAAATTAGCCTGCTCTGATACCACTTGTTGTTCCCGTATCACAAATAGCAAAAATAACAATTACGGCTAATCGTGATCCATGACTTAAGCAAAGTGTTTAGAAAAATCAGTTTAAACAAGATAAGTAAAGTAAATGCACAATAGATTTTTCAACGTTTATATTTTTATTAAAACGAATCAAAAGAATATATTACCCAAGTGTTTGCGGAAAAATGCTTGGGATTGAATGACAAGTATGGTGTGCACTCCTCACTAAGATTAGGTTAAGTCTAAGCACAACTACAAAGAACCACTGAACTATTTCACGGACATAGTTATATTTTGAGGAGTGAAGGTTGCTTGTGAATGTTTACACATTTAATGCACAAGCTGAACTTCCACTCCTTCCTTATGTCTATTAATACAAGTATGGGATTTGACTATATCCTAGAAGACAATACTGACGTAAGCTATAAGGACAAAATACTAATGTATTTTGTCTCTGTTTACAAGAAGCTATATTGGGTAAAAGACAATGTTGCATTCTGATCATCAGTGATGACATTGATCTTGGTTGTTAGCCTTTCAGAGAAAGTTTAACTTATGGCTGATAAGGACTCCTCCTTATGTGTTCAAACTTATCCCACCTTGTCCCGCCCATTCTTTTGTCTTCTTACTCTTCAGTCTTTGTCTTTAGTGTTAGTAGTTGATGAGGAGTTATGGGATTCAGTGAGTTATTGTCATCACTCACTGAACCCATCATCTTCTTCTTGACGTAGTCTTCACCCTTTGAGTTCCACCTCACTGAGTGGAGAAAATATCTTCTTAGTCTCGTTCTGAGTGTCCTGAAGATGACTCACTGAGTGACTATGCGGTCAGTGACTTGTTAGTGTTTAAGGTCATAAACACTTAGGGTATTTTCTATTCAAATCCTAGAATTAAGGGGTTTGGGTACTGACTGAACCCAACACCCCGATAGTACTATCAATGCTTCGGCTCCAAACGGAGTTAAACAGTTGCGCACAAATGAACACACAGCAAAATCACACAGAAAGCACATATTGGAATCAAACGCACATAATTGTCCAAAAATACAAAAATAGTAGATCACAGCATAAAAACATTTTAAAAAATATCATTTGAGTATCATTTTCCCCCAAGGCAAATATTAGAAAAAGGGGCTACGAAAACTCACCTTAGAAGATAGAAACGAACAATAACTTAGGTAACGTAAATAGTGTCAAGAAGCAAGGCACAACGGTACACGATCGGCACAACCTAGTGTTTAGGTAACATGTTTCATAACTTGATACTCAAAAGTAATATAAAAGTAACGTTCATGGAATACTCGTGTTATTGATTAAAATATTTAGTTTCAATGGCGATGAATGGTAGTAACCCATTTGTATCTCGTGTGATTTTTGGAAAATATAGTTTCAAGGTTAATTCACGTTAGGACAATAAAAGTCCGCGAAACACAATTAAACAATTAAAATGGAATAAAGAAAAGAAAGAATAAATAAAGCAATACGAAAGACAAACGTTAATAAGCTGTTTCGGTGTTTACCCCGTAGACCGAAAAAGTCGATAAAACCTTATGGTTTAGAAAAGAAACGTACATTTGATAAAAGGTTTACGATATTGATAATTAAGTAATTAGAAAAGTTTATAATGTTTACAAATCATAATGGTTTAAGTTATAAAATGGTTTTCATAAAATATGGACATGACGCGTCCGTTTATATAACGTTTCCAAGTCATCGTGACTTTTGAATAATTAATTTTAATTGTTACAGTTTACAAGTTTTATATATTTTTTTGTCCTTATCATTCGCGTATATATTAGTGTCGGATTTATAGAATATTTTGTGTCCAAAATCGTCCATAAGTCCTTCGGCTAATACCGTAAATCCATTAATGAGCATCCATATTAACCAAAAGCTTAGGTAATAGTAACAAATAATGCAAAGTCCATATCGATATCCAAGTATTCCCAAATAGCATCCGAAACACCATCGACAAATACAAAAATATAAATTATGTTAGTAAATGAATGATAAACAAAATAGTTAGTAAAAATGAATAAACACTAAACACACATCATTGGGCTTTAGGCCCAATGTTATTACTTTAACCCACATACTCACTTGGGCTTACGGGCCCAAGTTTACCCATTACTAAAGCTTCAGGGGCTCCTTAGCCCATTAGGCAACTCAAAGCCCAAATCCTAGATATAAACACAAGACATAACATAACACTTAGGTGGTGTTTGTTTTTTAAGAGGCTCTGAATCTTAATCTGAACTGCACATCTGAATCTGAATCTGAGGCGTAAATGTCTGAATCTGACCGCATCTGAACGGGAAAAAAAACTCGTGTTTGAACCGCACATTTGCTTGCTCGTACTATTTTTTTTGGTTTTTTTTGTGTCGCAAGAGGCAACAAGAGGCATTCGACACCCCTCTCAAGTCTAGACCATTAAGATCTTATCTGCTCAACGCGTCAACGAAAAACAAACGGTCTGAACAACCAAAATGTCTGACCGCGTCTGAACGGTTCAGATTAAGAGGCTGTTAAGAGCTTTTTTATAAAAAACAAACACCACCTTAGTTTAGTTCCTGACGGGAAATACTCTTTTGACCATAACACGACTAGCATGTCTCAACTTGACACCACACGTAGCATTGATCACAATGAGTGCACACCATAAGGGTGTGTCTCGTTAGGTTTGTTTTCACACGAAAAACACCACTACAAGGCTTTCTTAACCTCGTTAACGACTCGACACATTCACGGCCAAACCAAAAATACAACCTAAGTCCCCACGACACTACATGTGCCGTGGTACACATCACGACACTCTCCGAGAGTGTTGTTTTCACGACTAACAATTCGCAATGAACCCATACGACCATAAGTAGTCGGCTAACCTAGTAATATCACCAAAACACCCGTCACGACTACACAATCAATCCAAACTCCTCACGACTCGGCAGAAAAAATCAAACATCAACACAAGACCATCCTGTGGCTCGAATAAGTCACAACATCAAGGTCGTGACTCCCATGAGTCATGACTCGCACACCAACGACACAATAACCATTCGGCTAACCCAAATCACAACCAAATACATATCAAATAACAAAAATAAATTCACAAGGATGTATATAAGCTCAAACATAACGAAATAAACACAAATAAATAAATATAGCCACGAGTCAACTCAACTCGTGAGTTGACTCGGGCGAGTCAAGTGACTCAGTGGCGAGTCGAACAATTTTCGGTGTTAAAATAGTAGATCCACACGAGTTTGTTTAGAAAACACAAGTTTTATTAATCTTTATATAAAAAAACGTTTTAGTTTATTAAAACCGATTAGGGTTTTGTAAAAGAAAGGAGGCGCGTGAGCTTACCAACGAGAGAGAAAGAGAGGAGAGGGGTGGCGACGTGTGGTGGTGAGCGGAGGTGGAGCTCCAAATTGCGACCAAACGAGCTCCTCTCGTTCTAATTTCTTCCAGAAATGAGGTACTCGCCTCGATCTACGCGTTGGCTAAATATTTAGGGTGGCCGAAATCTCGCCAGAAAATGGGTGCGGCGCCGAAATTTGGATTTCCCGGTGAGGTGGGTGGTATCAATGGGTGGAAACCCTAATTTGGGTCTTTTATACCCTACGAGGGGCCAAACTTGCCAAAAGGGAAACGATAGGGGACGGGCAGCGTAATTAAGTGCAAGGGGTGTTTGTGAAACTTTTACTAATCTTTTATAAATAAACAAGGTTGGCCCCATTTTAACGTAGTAAATGTTTTTTTTAAATTTCGCCATTGCATCCGGAATGATTTTTCTGATAAAAACAAGTATTTACATGTATAATTTTTCGTAGATAATATAATAATTTTATCTAAATTGGTTTTTAAGCTTACGGTTGTGCTGGAACGCGATGTGTGTTGTTTTCTCGTTTTACGAGAACGCTTCTTGTTTTCAAATCCAATAAGTTTTATAAAATTTCGAAAATGGAAAAAAAAAAAAGTATAATTTATTGTAAGACCAAGTCTGAAAAACTACGGGTTGTTATATTGGGGATGGTGTAAAATTATGCAAATTAGAGACATCGTTCGTCCTTATTTTTGGCATCATATAGGCAATGGAATGAAGGCGTCTTTTTGGTTCGATAATTGGTGTGATCACTCCCCATTACGTAATCATTTAACGGTTCGTTGCATAACTCGTGAAGGCTTTAATCTTGGTGAATATGTGGCCGAGATGAGTTCGAATGGTGCTTGGCTATATCCTGCTACCTGGTACGACTTATACCCGATCCTAAACCAAGTTAATACCCTTGTTTTCGTAGCTAATACGCAAGATAAGATCATGTGGAAAGATACTAATGCTGTTGTTCATGAGTTTGCTGTCAAGGCTGTATGGAAATCGATTCATCCTCGAGGACAGGAGGTTGAGTGGTTTCGCATGGTTTGGTTCTCATTTTGTATTCCGGAACACGCCTTTAATTTATGGCTTATTATGGCTCGTAAACTTAAGACCCTAGAAAAGTTGAGGCAATGGGATGTCGACGAATCCGTCGAATTAAACCTGCTTCGATGTCCTTTGTCTAAGATGACTCGGGATTCGCATGAGCACTTGTTTTTTGAATGCTCATATTTTTTGAAGGTATGGATTCTTGTTAATGTTAAAGCTGGGATGCATAATACTCCTTCAATATTAGAAGACATCACATCAAGGCTCAAAAAAAACAATCCGAGACTAAAATGTTGGTACCGCAAACTATAATTCGAACCTATTTGCGGTAATCAAACTCTTGTATTAAAAAAAAAAAAAAAAAAAAAAAAAAAGTGATCCCATGTAAATTAATTATTTAAAATTTTGGCAACATTGTAAATCGTGAAAAAATAGTTAAGTGAGAAAAGGAAGTTCAAAACAAAGAAAATGCAATAAACTTTGTTGCAAACAGCCTGTTTATGATTTAAACATATAAATGACACTTGAAAATATAAAGAGTTTATTGCTTTTACTTATAATCCATGTGGGATAAACTCTTGAAATAAATTAACAAGTCATCTTGACACTAAAGAAACATGTAGGAAACTTACAAAAAGTTAACGTTTCACATTAAAGTACCAGGTTTGATGAGAGGCTTTTTTGTTTCCTTAAAAATATATGTGTTTGGGTCATCATCTTTCTTATGTCTTCACGTGTTAACCAAATATATAACAAGTCAACAACAAACTTCTTATAATTTAATGAATCGAACACATGCATCGTTACTAAAATATCTATGTTGTAATGTAGGTATTTTCTGCATTTCGATTGCATTATATACTATTGTTAAAACCTCTACAAAGGCCTCCAACCAATATTGCAGGTACATGGAATTGGTCCAAATTCGAAGAACAATTTAAAATGTTGGGTTCTGGTTTGGTTTTAGCAGGTTGAATTATTAAGTCGTCCGTTTTAATCTATTTGTGTGTCCAGGGTTTTTAGGCTTAGACCATGCCCATTAAGAAGCAAAGTAGATAAGCCAGTGATTCCTGTAAACTTGCTTATTAAGGTTCGTTCTTTTGTACTTAATGTTTTTGAGCTTAACTTTTGCTTATTAAGGTTCGTTCTTTTGTACTTAATGTTTTTGAGCTTAACTTTTGTAAGTGAAAAAAAATAGGAAAAAAAGGGAACCCAATACACAAACAGACACAACGAACTAGCTTCATTAGCTTTGTGTATTATATTTCCTTTTGAAATTTATAAATGACATATGAAGTAATAAAGAATTCAGTACTTTCACTTTCTATCCATGTGGGACAAAGTCTTGAAGTAGATTAACAAATCAGGTAAAAATGTTGTTTTATGTTTTACATTTTCGTACCTTTTAAAAAACTTGATGTTTTAAGCATACTGAAAACTAGATATGAAAGAACAATTTAGATTTGATTCATGCATTTCGATTGCGTTATTATGGTTTAAGAACTGCAAACATTAGAAAATATCAACATCTTAAGCAAATATAGAAACCTCTACAAAGGCCTCCAACCAACTTGGTATGACAATGGTAATTATCATATCAGGTCTAACTTTCTTCGAACAATCCCATTTGAAAGCCAACATGGTCATCCATCTCAAATTCAGGTTTCCCAGAGGCTACTACTATCCCGTCACCATATGCATCGATCACTAACTCAATTCTATCTAGCAGTGTGTCTACGTTTATTTTTCTTAAATCGAATAATGTGATACAAAGATACCAATAACTCAACGACCGTTCAGTTCATTGAAAACTTTAAATCACTTGGTAATGTTGTATGCTTAAACACTTCTATACACTGTACTTAATTAAGATCTAACCTCTCCTGGTGCAATGTGTGCAAAATCTTTTTAAGTTTTTCGAGAACTACTAATAGGTGTTTTCATTTGAATGATCAATATCATATGGGTCGATTCACACATACAAGTTTTTGATGCTAAATGTTATTTCATGTGATTGTCAAACTTTGTAGAAGTGAAAACATTACACTAATTTTAAACAAGTACCTTAATAACATTCTGCAATACCATAACAACATCATATAACCAAATCTAATAACAGGAACCCGACTCGAACACATGATACTAGAAACATGTGAAACAGCAACAAACATCACCATCATCATTCGAGCAGCAATAGACCCCGACACGAACACGCTAGATATGAAACCATTTTTAGCATATTGCATCTTTAAAACATACGGTTTGGTTTCTAAATGGTTTTGTGCTTCAAGTGTATCTTGTTTTCGGCCAAAATGTTAAAATGTTTGCTTTTGGCTTCTACATGGTTTTGTGCTTCATGTTTTTGGTAGATCGAATGGTTAAGGCGTTTGTTGTGTTTTCTTTGAGTCTCGGGTTTTTAGGCTTAAACCATTTGAGCCCATTCCCAAAAAAATTACATAAGCGCAAGGTTTGTTTTTTGTGCTTAATATTTTTGAGCTTGTAATCCAATCTTCATATTTATGACTTGTGTTCTTATGTTACGAAAGCATATGAAACAGCAACAAACATCACCATCATCATTCGAGCAGCAATAGACCCCGATACGAACACGCTAGATATGAAACCATTTTAAGCATATTGCATCTTTAAAACATACGGTTTGGTTTCTAAATGGTTTTGTGCTTCAAGTGTATCTTGTTTTTGGGCATAATGTTAAAATGTTTGCTTTTGGCTTCTACATGGTTTTGTGCTTCATGTTTTTGGTAGATCGAATGGTTAAGGCGTTTGTTGTGTTTTCTTTGAGTCTCGGGTTTTTAGGCTTAAACCATTTGAGCCCATTCCCAAAAAAATTACATAAGCGCAAGGTTTGTTTTCCGTGCTTAATATTTTTGAGCTTGTAATCCAATCTTCTTATTTATGACTTGTGTTCTTATTATATACTCGGTGTTACATGTTACTAAAGAAGATTAGTGAAAAAAATATATATAAAAATGATGAGTTATCAGAACAATCAAGTTTTATTGTAAATGTTCACTTTACCATTAAATACATTGTTGACACTTGAGGTTATAAAGCGTTCATTACTTTTAATTTCTAACAATGTGGGACAAAGCTCTTGTTATAAATTAACAAATCATATTAGACATTAAAGAGAAACACAAGATCAAATGTAGATTGAAAACCGTATAACCTTAATTGAAAAAATTTGTATTAGTTAACTGAAACAAAACTAAACAGATTTTGATCGCTTTTAGCATATATATCGGATCGTTAACACGTTCAGTTTTATATGGTTTCATGCTTCATGTGTATCATGTTTTTGGGTGTTATAACCTTAAAACGATCGATTTTGGTTTCTACATGTTTTGTGCTTCAAGTTTTTGGGCATAAAGTTATAATGAACCCGTTTTATGGAAAAGGTCGATTCACTCTAAGTCACTACTATTGAAAGATGTTCATGTGGATCATGATGATGACCAATTAAAACAAGTTTATATTAACATAAAATCCTAAACTGAACCAAAATTTGACACGTGTCCAACTCCGCAACTACTCAACTCTGCAACTCCACTCAATACTCGACAAGTGTCCAACTCCACTCAAAATTTGACACGTGTCCAACACGTGCCAAGCAATGGGTGGAGTTGCGGAGTTGAGTAGTTGAGTATGACCATTTTGAAAATTGGCTTTAAAAATGATCATGATGAGGACTTCAAAAAAGATTTTGTCTCTTTTGATACTTTTCTCTTTTAAACAACTATTCTATAGGTATCAAATTAAGTTTCGTTATAATTGGTGGTAATTTATGACCCCGAATAATGAAAAAAATAAGTGAAAAGAAATGGAAGGTAATTTATGACCAATGCTATCAAGCAAAAAATAGTACAAAAATGCAAAGAAAAGAACAGAAACAAGTTTTTGTTATTTCTACTCTTTTTCATGCATTTGCTTTATAAATAACACTAGAACTTTTATAGAGTTCATTGCTTTTATTTTCCATCAATGTGGGATAAGCGGTTGAAATTAATTAACAATTCATGTTTATCATTGTTTTTTTTGTAAAATATATGTGATTCGTTCCAAACAGTCAGGTTTATTACACAAATCAACCACTTGTGAAGATGGTGGTAACCGTAATAAAAGTCAAATAGTCTAAAACCAATGCAATATCCTTGGAATTTAGTGGATTCAGGATCGTTAAGTCCCACGGAGGTTGAATGGTGTTTGAAAGCGTTCAGGCGTAGAATGATCACTGAGAATAATGATCTGTAAGGATTTTGGTTGATAATTACACTACTGATTGTATGGAATTGTATTTGGATCTGAGCTATAAAGTACAACAATGAGTTAAACAAGCGTGTATAAAATGTAAATTTAAAACTCTGAGGGACTTAAAATGATAAGTTTAAAACTAAAGGGTATAAAATGAAAATTTAAAACTTTTTAAACTTAAAGAAAATTAAAATCTAAAAAGAAAATATTTTACTAATATTATATTAATTTAATATTAATTAATTAATTAAAACTATTTTAAACTTATTTAAAACTTAGTTAAATTAATCTAAAAAGATTTATAATACAAAATTAACTAAGAAAATTACAAATTTATTTTCTAAAAATCTAGAATAACTTAAAAGATTTATAAAAATTAAAAACAAATATTTTTGTCTTTTATCTAATGTTTTATAAATTAAAAACTTAATTAATTATTTAAATCTAATTAAACTAATTAAAGGATTAAAATTAGAAAATAAAAAGGAAAATTATAAGATTAATTTTTATATGTTCTAATTAAGTTAACAAAACTAGGAAAAATATAAAAACATGGTTCACTTAATTAAAATTTGTTTTACTACTTAATACTTTAATATTAACTAATTATTAATTAAACTATTATTAATTATTAAAAATACTAGATGACAAAGGAAAAATCTGAGAAAATTCCTAAAAATACTTTAATATGACAGAAACTTAAGAAAAATATAAAAACAGATAAGTGCTTAATAATAAAATGAAAGAAAATTAAAAAGCTAATTTATATTAAATAGCGCTATCACTATTTTTAAAATTGATGTTTTGTGTTTTTATTTTACAAAACTATTTAACTACTGAAAATAAGCAACTTTAATAAATACAAAAATTTTGAAACTTAAAAATAAGCAGTATGTAAGCTAAAGAGTTTAACAGTTTAGCTTTTGGCTTTCAAAAGGATTTTAAGCTCAAACAAGTGGCTAAATAAGCTAAATAAAAAGAAACAAAAGTGAAATAAGATGTAAATAAGCTAAAGGTATTTATATTAAGCTAAAAGGCACAAAGAAACATACTAAAAAGCTTAAAATAAGCTAATAAGCACTTATACTAAACCTATAAACCAAACAGGCCTGCAGTCATTTATACAAGCAGTTTAAGCTTATTAAATAAGTGAAAAGCTTAAAACAAAGGCTGAGGTAGCAAGATGGGTTGGTGGGCTTTCTAAAAGTCCAAGCTCACAGCAGGAACCCGATGAGCTTTTGACAAGCTTTGAAAAGGCTTGTAAACACCGTATCATGTTCAAAGGAAATGAGACAACTTAAAAGCTACAAGCAGCCCTACTAGATAAGCTAAAAAGTTAAAAATAAGCTTTGGAACTTTGAAATAGTTAGATTGGCTTTCTAAAAAAAACAAAATACACAAGCTAAGGTTCACTGATGAGCTTTGTGTGAGCTTGTGAAAAAGGCTCAACTACACTGATAACTCAGTGTAGTGAGTGATTTTTGGAAAATAACATGAGCATGATAAGCAGTCAAATAAGCTCAAAATGGAAAATAAGCATTCAAACATTAAACTAGCGGATGGGCTTTACAAAAAAACAAAAGTTATAAGCTAAAGCTAACTAATTAACAAGATGCAAGCTTATGAAATGAGGCTCAGCTCAAGCTATGCACAAAGCTTTTTTAGAAAAGTGTTCAAAATAAGCTAAGAAATAAGCAGTTTAACTAACTAACTAAAAATTATTAAAAATACTATGATTATGATGAGCAACTAAATTCTAATATTCCAAAAGCATAAAACATGAAACTCAAAATTAAATCCTATAGAAAATTATCTATTTTATTCAAAAACTGCAAATAAGTTGACTAAAATGAACTTATTATTTATCCTACTAACTGATTATGTTATATTAACCTAAGTTAAGATGAAATTAAGCTAGATTAACAGGTTATGAACTACTATGATGAATTTTACAATCTAAATCCTAACGGTGAGCTCATAGATGAAGATTAAAGGCTATTTTGACTTTTTAACAAGAAAGGTGTGTATTTTATGGTTGCAATGAGTTATTAGATCCTATTGTGACATGAAACAACAACAAGCAACAACACAATCAACCTCTAACACAGATAACACAGTGAATCCAAACAACCTTTTATCAAACTGATTTTGTGATTTCCAAATGATTTCTTAAATTAAGACCATGCAACTGATTCATAAGATCATTTGATGATATAGATTTAAGCACATAAACACTAACAATAACAACTAAGACCTATAAATCACTATTATGCAATATTACTAGTGAAAAGTAAAAACTAAATGAGAAAGCTAATGAACAAGCAGCCTACTTTAAGTAATAACTTGACTTAATAACACCAAATAAGCATAAAAACACGAGAGATAGCGAAATAAGTAGTTCTACGTGAATAACCAAAATTAAGAAATAAACACAAATTGATTCCAAGCTACAACCGAGAACCAAGGGTGAAAACACTTCCTATAGCTTCCCAAGAAGCTTCTAAACCAAGGGCAATCAAAATTTACCTGCTCAGTTTGTGATCATCTTCTCCATTGATTTTTTATTTATAACTAATTTTTTGTATTTTGATTTTTAACTCTAAACTGAGTTTTAAGTTTCTAAAAGCTTTCATAAGCTTTCTAGGAGCTTAAGTGAGCTTAATGAGTCCTTAACATCCACTATTAACAACTTTAAGCTAATATGAGATTTTGAACTTGAAAATTGCATAAACGAAATTGAAGCTGAAACTTGAAATTAATGGTGAAAAGATTCACATACACTGAAATCATTTAAACAAAGTGCTTGAAAGCTAAATTTTACACTGGAAATTGAAATTATTCTAAAACGACATAAGCTAATTAAAATTACACTAGATAGATCTTCACATTGCTTCTTTTCTTCTTTATAATGATCTTTTTGAGCTTTGTCGACATCTCTGAGACTTTCCCACTTCACTTCAACCTTTGGATTCTTTAAATTCATCAGAATCGTCCATTTGTCATTTTTGGCGCCAAAAGTATTTGAGCAGGTTTTTTCAATTAAGGACTTTTGGATGTTTGTGGAGGTGTTAGGGAGTGGTTAAAGCAATTTGGAAAAGTGGTGGTGAGGTGGAGAAACCATCACGGTTTTGGTTTGCGGGCTTTGTGAGGGGATGAGCGGTGAGAGTGGATTTGGCGGGGTTGGCTAGGTTTGACCCGTTTTAATTATTAAGTTTGGGGTTCAAAATGGTATATTGGCGAGGTCAAAATGATTTTGGGTGGCTCAAGGGTCAAGTGTTTGGGCTTGTATTTGCATTGGGCGGTAGGTTGTGTTTTGGGTAATAACAAAAGGGGTCGGTTGGTTTTGGAATTAATAACACACAAGGACCATAAATGTAATTTGGCAAACTTGAGGGACCAAAGCGTAGTTTTCCAAAGTTAACACAAGGACCAATTATGCCATATATGAATAGTACAAGGGTTATATTTATTAATTTTCCATTTTAAAATACAGGGACTATTTTTGATATTTTTCAAAGTTAAGGACCAAAGTTGTAAATATGCAATTTTAACTTCAAAGGACTATTTCTAACAACTTGTGAATCCCCAAGGACCTTAAATGATATTTTGCTTTATTTTGATTTACCAGGGACTAGATTTGACAACTTTTGAAACTTGGGGACTAAAACGCCAATTATGCAAGATAATCGTTTTTCACGATTTTGGTATTTTTTAATTTGAAACACATAAAACACTTATTTGTGATATTTTTATCATTTTGATGCATTTCTTAGTGTTTTCAGATGTTTTTGCAGACTAAAAGGTACAAAAATGATGAGTATTTGCATACTCATCAATATGTCATTACATATTAATCAATATATAACAAGTTAAACAACAAGTTTCTTATATTTTCATTATTTATGATAATTTATGACCCCGTGTCATGAAGAAAATTTTTTTATACCCAAGGCAAATTCATTTTTTACCCACTTACTGTCTCCATTTTTTTCTTTATGTAGTTTCCACGTCGCAATATGAGTTATCATTAGTAGGTATGCTACTTTTAGTATGTAACTCGAGTCTAAAACCATTTTTCATCATGAAATTTTATTGACACTTAAAACTTGTAATAATATACTATTGTTCTAACTTGCAAGGCATGTTGATGTTTACGTATGTAGTGGTTGATTCATTGATTTTATGAATATGAAACGAGTCCGAAAACTGATAAAAACATATGTATTTTGGGTTAGAGAGTTGGAACCGATAAATCGACAAAAATTTAGGGGTGTTCATCGTTTCAGTTATCGGCTTGTTTGGTTTGTTCGGTTTATTTAGTTCGGTCAACTTTTTTTTAAGTAAAACCGAAAACCGAATAACCCAAATTATATAGTTTTAAATATTTATTTATTTAATCATATAGATTTTTTGGAAAAAAAAATGATTTCAAGCTTAAAAAATACTATATTTATAATATGAAAGAGTTTTAACATTTTATTTTAAATATAAATATATAAAAATATACTCCATGCGTCTCAAATTATAAGTACATTTTTTATTTGCACAAAGTTTAATAAATTTTCACTAACTAATTTATTCCCCAATTAAAATCTTCTCTCTTCACTAAAGTTTATTGTGATTGGTTGAAATAGGAAATGTACAAGTAATTTGGGACAACGAAAAGTAAGAAAATGGACATATAATTTGGAACGAAAGGAGTATATATTATGTGAATTCAGTTTTCTGACTGAATCGAAAACCGAATATTTAATTCGGTTCGGTTCGGTTTTAGCAAATTGATTCGGTTTTTTGGCTCGGTTTCGTTTTTGGTTTTCGGTTTTTGTGGGTGAAACCCGAGTTCTACACACTCCTACAAAAATCTAACTCTAACCTATTCTTATTAAGCTATCGGGTTGATCCATTGGACCCGATAAGCATTTATAATAGTGTAAACCCATCCCTATAAGAAGTTAATGAGGTTTGGGTCGGGTCTACTTTGGTCTACCTACAACATGTAGGTAGTAGTATTTTAGGGTCTACTTTGTGTTAACATAATCCTTACCATTGGACCTTTTGATACCCCTACTACACGTACGTGGGTTAACCAGTATTTTCGTGACCGTTTTGAAGACTTTCCTCTAGCCATCACAAGATGTTTATTCGGCGATGTTTAAACCCGGGTCTCTTAATTCTTAGTCCTTTAGATGCCTTACCACTCCACCATCTTGAGATAATTTGAACCAAGTATGAAAATTCTCCATAATAATAACTAATATCCGTATTTATGCAAAAATAACAATTCTCTTCGTATCATGCATGCTCTAATTCCATGTTAAATATTGAGTTGTCCATAGGTTATGTAATATTATTCAACCACAATATATAGACAATGCATAATGGAACCCCTAAGTGACCGAAGATAACAAGCGGACTTGGACCTACTAACATATCTCTATGATATATTGGTTTTGTAATTTGCATGCCTTCCATTGATCAATCAAAACCAATATATATTACGATAGAATATACTAGAATAAGGGCTAGGCCTAACATAACAAATAAAGCCCACATGGCTTAATAAACCATTCGACTAACACTCTCTCGCAGTTTGACCGGGAGGATACCGAACACTCAAGTCGGTATGAAACTCCTCTAATAAAACTATAGCCAACCCTGTAGTAAAAATGTCAGCATGCTAATAATGAGACAGAACGTGCAAAACCCAAACCTGGCCAGTAGCAATCATGTCACGAACAAAACGATTGTTAATCTCAATATGTTTAGTCTATTGATTCACAACTTTAACAAATCACAAAGATGAATTTTGTAGATTACTCGAGAAACAAAGTACATAAGCGCAAAGTTTTATATGCTTCAAAAAAATAATTAAGTGAATACAAATAGAAGAAAAGAGTTAACTGGTGAAATAAACAAAAATAGAAACAAGGAATGTCACAACAAACAACTTTTGTTGCTTTATTCCTATTTTATTTAAACTTGCTAATGACACTCAAGCTTATAAAGTGTTCATGACTTTTACTTTCTAACAATGTGAGACAAAAGCTCTTGTGACAAATTAACAAATCATGTTACACATTAAAGAGAAACATAAGATCAAATGTAGATTGAAAACCATATAACCTTAATTGAAAAGCTTGAAACGCCTTCACTTCGTCATATATATTGGTAAACATAAAACAAGAAAAGATGGGAGTCGATTTTGGTAAGGATGTTATTTTATGTTTTATATGTACGTGTCAGGATCATCTTTCTTCTATTCCCATATTAATCTATATATATATATGGGACTAAGCATGACACGTGTATAATGCTTACTAGGCATTTTTATTGTGACATGGCACATCATTTGATGAGGTGGAAATGCCACCATGGCACTACCAGCTACATATTTAAAAAAGATTCTGATTGCAAGAATCGAACTCTGGTTTTGGTGTTCAAGCGAAAAGCCTCAACCAGTGAGGCAACCCACATTTTATTGTTCAAAGTCCTCTTACCAAAGTGGTATTCGTTCTCAAACTTTACTAACTTCAATCTTATCAAATAAATAACTGAAGCCCTACTCATTCGGTCAAACATTAACTTCCCTCCCCATTCCCTCGGCCTTCCCAAAAAAAAAACACCCCCAATTCACAAAACGCATGTTTGAGCTTATCAATCAAAGATTAAGCTAATCAATACCATGTTTCAATATATCATTTATGGTTTGAAAAGTGACGGACAAAATCGGATATGGCGTCAAAGCGCATATCAACAATTGATTTCAATGGCACAAAAGTGTGAGCACAATCGGGTTAGGTTTAATTCGAAATTTCTAATATTTTTTGTAATAATTAAGTTATTTTACATATGCTTTATATTATTGTATATAAAGCCGTTATTGTTTATGTTTTTTTGTAAAGAAGTATGTTTGTTTGATTTTGAAACAAGTATGTTTGTTTGATTTTGAACAATTAATATTATTGTATATGTTTTTTGTAAAGAAATCAGTGTTTCAGTTTGATTCTATTTTACGTTTACGTTTGAATGAATTTTAATTTGATTCATAGGTGGATTTCTTGAGTTTGAATTCAGCAGTGTTGTTAGAGTGATAATTACTCATACTGATGACTTAAAACTATCAAATATGGTTTCATTTTTAGTTTTGTTTTTCTTTGTAGGACCATGAATCTGATAATGATATACATAAAGAAGACGATTACCAGAAACGAATAAATTTAGGCGAGTGCTTTCTGCTAACACAAGGTAAAAATTCATATTTATGTGCGATGATCAAGGTAGTCTCACTCTTATTTAGTTTTTATGTTTAAAACTGAAGATCCTGTATAAATGAATCTGCCAAGGCTGAGAGATACTTTTGTTCTTATTTGTGTTTTAGTGACTTTTTCAAAGGACTATTTGTTAATCACTTCATTATGTTATAGGCTCTGTTTTCAATGGCATTTTCAAAACAACTTTTTGTGTGTGTGTGAACTTCATTCATTATAAACTTTGTCTCGATAAGAATTTAGAAGCCTATATGCGATTAGTCATCCGTTTATAATATGTCTTGCGATTATTTACAACTTTACAACAACTGAAAAGGATCATAAAATAACTCCGATCAATGAAATTGTTCCATTGTTGGATAACATAAATGTCCAATCTGAAATATGGAACACTTATTAAAACTATCATTTGTATTTCATTACAGATTCGTGTACATTAAAAGAATTTATGTTCCGATATGAACCGTTGTTTGAAGAGGGCCAATGTTATGTTACTTCAAACTTTGGGATTGCGAGAGAAGGTGGTAGGCGGTGCCACTATTGCCTCACAAGTATAAGCTCTTTTACAAAGCGACCATCATGACTAGAGTCGACCCATCGACAACAATGTGAGCGGCTTTGTTCTTGAGCCATTCAATAGATTATTAGGCGACAATCGCCATTACCATGAGCATAAGGCTGCCATGACGTGTTTTTAAAACCTTTATATTTTAAAATAACATTTCATATACAATATGCAACTTTGTTTATTTACGCTTTTGCATAGATGTGATTGGGTTTGTTATAAGCTATTGGTGATATTGTCCCGATTCGGACAACTTCCTCTGTCGCCTGGTCCTAAAACTGGGGACGGTTTTCGTTGAAGATCATGAGTAAGTATACATATGCAATACTAATATTATTATTATAAACACTATATACAAATTTAAGTATCGTGGAAATATTGGGACGGTAAGTTATCTCTTTTAATTTAAAAAAAATAATAATAAAAAAATAACCTTGAATCATATATGAATTACTTTAGAGTGATGTGAATATTGGAACAATTCACGCAGTTAATATAATGTGCGAGTACTCATTGCTCCGTTATGCTTTATTTGGCTCAAGGATTTTCATCAATCATAACATACCTGAGATCACTTCAATCGGAACAAGGTTAACATATCCAACATTACTAATTACATTATCTAATGATATATAACTCATACCTTAAGTTTTGTTAAGATATAAGAGATGGCTTGGATTATATGAATTACTTGCAATATATTATTCTGGATAGCAAACACATATTTGAAACGGAACCCATCTCCTCGGTGCCAATAACAAACAAAGTGCCACTCACCCAGCCGAGTCGTTAGTTTTTATGTTGTTGGACTGATGCATACGAGATATGAATGATGGTTTAACTTATTGTAATCCTTCATGATTTGGTGTTGTTATAGGACCGGAAAATGGCATTAGTTTGTGGCGCACAATAAACACGGACCGTATGAGCACCTAGGCAAGTGAATCTATTAGTATCTCGTGTAATTGGGTCGGTCCATTATCGACCTGTGTTTTGTAGCAATCTTTTACATAGTTCGCCGCTTAGTATCTAATTCTCGAACTTTTACATTGTTTGGCAGAAAAAAGCTTGCTAACGGCCTCCTTTATGCAACCATTGTGTTCCATCTGCGCACATAGGTTCAGGATATAAGGTAACTTTATATTTCAATATTTTATTTCATCTCTATCCTGCCTTAATCATCGTGTGTTCGTTAATGTAATAATGGTATGAGAACGGCTGCGCTTCATCTCCAAATGAGGTAACCGCCGAATTTTTTTGTAAGTCCATGTTTTTATTTTCCAATATTGCATCTACAAAAGTGGTAACATAAGTTGCCAAGCCCAAAGATAGGAACCTGTTTAAACAACCTTTTTTCCCTTTCTATACAAGATGCTAAAGCTTTAAAATACATGTTCGTCGCACCAACATTTTTTTAAGCGTTGCTTAGTGTGGCTTGAATATGTAGCGGCAATAACTTACTACTACTCATATAATTTCGGATTTTTTGCGTTTCTAATCGTGTATGTGACAATCGTCTGAATAGTAAGTCAAATGTAAATGTTAGTATTGCTATTTTTTTTAGGATGCAAATGAAACTTTTTATAAACATGTGTGTTTATGATGTCTCTATATTTTATGTGCATGTATGTGTGTACACCGGAGATGCTCAAGCTGCTCTTGTGCCAAACACAAACAACCATTCAGCAAGCTATTTAAAATGAAAGTGCAATATCTAATCAATGTTCCTTTGATCCCTTTATTTTGTTTTCTTTCTTTTTGAAGAACGAATATTGTGTATGTGCTTTTTAAGTGCAAGAAATACTAAAAAGATTTGATGTTACAGGTGGAAAAGAGGCGGATATATGATATAACACATGTTCTAGAAGGGAATTGTCTAATTGAAGAAAAAGCACCTGGTTAAATGTATCTAAAATATATAATTACTTACATATGTATTTGTTCAAGATTAATTTGAACATTCTTATGATATTGTCTTGCAATTTTGTAAACCTACTTCATATTTCTATTGAGTTTTTTTTGAAGTGGTTTTAATTTTGGATGGGATATGAATTGATACATATTTATCTATGTTAGCAGGTTTAGATTTATATCTTCTTTTTTGGCATGTTATATAACAAGGCTTAATATTTATTTGTTGTTTTATATTATCGATTATCATTATCAAGTAAACTTATGAAACTAGCCCGCCCATTCGGGCGGGCTATGAAGCTAGTCAAATATATAACAGCAAGCTTCTTATATTTTTATTAATGGAGCACGTACATTATTATGGTTTGAGAATTTACAAACCCCAACTTAGTATGATAATGGTAATCCCATTGGGCTAACTTTCTTCGAAAAATCCCCTTTGATACGCTGTATTCTTTTCCCCATGTTAGAAGGCCAACATAGGCATCCATCTAAAATTCAGGTATCCCCAAAGGCTGCTACTATCACGACACCATATGCATCGAGCACCTACTCAAATCTATCTAGGAATAAGGAATGTCCGGTCTATATTTTTTTTTGTTAAATCCAATAAGGGACGGAACTAGGATTTTCGAGAGGGTATTGCACTATTTTTTTCATTTCGTAAGTACTAAAATTTGAACAATAAATAACTTATGAGCTAAGGTAAAGTAAATAATAATAGAACAAATATCGGAGGTTGCACATAAAACAAAGTTACGTTTTTTGAACAAAAACTGCACTTCGCGACTTAAAATCGGGTGTGGCCCGTGCCACACCCAGCATCCACGTAGGTCCGTCATTTATAAGCATTTGGTAGTAGTATATTCTTCACAGGTTTTTTTTTTCTTAAAAAGGAACTCTACAAAGGTTAAAGGCCTCCAACCAATATACAACAGGTTTGCCAAAATTGGCCTTTTGGTGCTATTTGTATCTGTAAATGAAGATCAACAAATCTAGTTTCAAGAATCCAAGACAGTATGTTAAATTTGTTGCATAGGTATAATCTTTTGTGTTTGGTAGTTATAATTCACTCGTTATGATGTTATATTTCCTCTAAGTCTCTAACAACTAGGGGTTTTCGTTTGATATCATACGGGTCGATTGACACATAAAAGTTTATGATAATGACATCTTTGGATCCAGGCTTGGCTTAATCAATCCGAAAACCGTATGTTAAATTTGTTGCATAGGTATAATCTTTTGTGTTTGGTAGTTATAATTCACTCGTTATGATGTTATATTTCTTCTAAGTCTCTAACTACTAGGGGTTTTCGTTTGATATCATACGGGTCGATTGACACATAAAAGTTTATGATAATGACATCTTTGGATCCAGGCTTGGCTTAATCAATCCGAAAACAGTTCAACTTTGAGCTTGAAATCATGCCCTTGTGGTGCACCATCTATTTGAGCCTTTATGTTGAAGAAAAGACACGAAATCTGGTAGAAAAACATATGACCCCAATGTTAAGTTTATGATAATGACATCTTTGGATCCAGGCTTGGCTTAATCAATCCGAAAACCGTATGTTAAATTTGTTGCATAGGTATAATCTTTTGTGTTTGGTAGTTATAATTCACTCGTTATGATGTTATATTTCTTCTAAGTCTCTAACTACTAGGGGTTTTCGTTTGATATCATACGGGTCGATTGACACATAAAAGTTTATGATAATGACATCTTTGGATCCAGGCTTGGCTTAATCAATCCGAAAACAGTTCAACTTTGAGCTTGAAATCATGCCCTTGTGGTGCACCATCTATTTGACCCCAATGTTAAGTTTATGATAATGACATCTTTGGATCCAGGCTTGGCTTAATCAATCCGAAAACCGTATGTTAAATTTGTTGCATAGGTATAATCTTTTGTGTTTGGTAGTTATAATTCACTCGTTATGATGTTATATTTCTTCTAAGTCTCTAACTACTAGGGGTTTTTCGATATCATAATGGTCGATTGACACATAAAAGTTTATGATAATGACATCTTTGGATCCGTGCTTGGCTTAATCAATCCGAAAACAGTTCAACTTTGAGCTTGAAATCATGCCCTTGTGGTGCACCATCTATTTGAGCCTTTATGTTGAAGAAAAGACACGAAATCTGGTAGAAAAACATATGACCCCAATGTTAAGTTTATGATAATGACATCTTTGGATCCAGGCTTGGCTTAATCAATCCGAAAACCGTATGTTAAATTTGTTGCATAGGTATAATCTTTTGTGTTTGGTAGTTATAATTCACTCGTTATGATGTTATATTTCTTCTAAGTCTCTAACTACTAGGGGTTTTCGTTTGATATCATACGGGTCGATTGACACATAAAAGTTTATGATAATGACATCTTTGGATCCAGGCTTGGCTTAATCAATTCAAAACATTCAACTTTGAGCTTGAAATCATGCCCTTGTGGTGCACCATCTATTTGACCCCAATGTTAAGTTTATGATAATGACATCTTTGGATCCAGGCTTGGCTTAATCAATCCGAAAACCGTATGTTAAATTTGTTGCATAGGTATAATCTTTTGTGTTTGGTAGTTATAATTCACTTCTATGATGTTATATTTCTTCTAAGTCTCTAACTACTAGGGGTTTTCGTTTGATATCATACGGGTCGATTGACACATAAAAGTTTATGATAATGACATCTTTGGATCCAGGCTTGGCTTAATCAATCCGAAAACAGTTCAACTTTGAGCTTGAAATCATGCCCTTGTGGTGCACCATCTATTTGAGCCTTTATGTTGAAGAAAAGACACGAAATCTGGTAGAAAAACATATGACCCCAATGTTAAGTTATAAAAAATAGGCCTAACAAAGTGCACAACAAACAAGTTTTTTTTTTTTTTTTTTTTACTTTCTTAAGGCTTTAACATGTGGATGACACTTGAATTTATAAAGAATTAATTGTAATTAGTATCCATCGATGTGGGACAAGGCATTGAAGTACAGTAGTAAAATAACCACTCATGAAAGACACTAAGGAAACATAAGATCAATAAGTAAATTAAAATTTGTTCAAAACATAATAAGTAAATTAAAAACCATGTATTCTTAATTGAAAAGAGTGAAACTCAACCCCTGCCATTCGTAGTAGATTGGTAAACAAAAACAACAAAAATTGGGAGTTGATTTTTGGTAAGGATGTTGTTTATATTTTACATTTTCGTACTTGTTTAAGAAACTTAATGTTCCACAAAAGTGTGTAGGAAAGTTTCTTATGGCCTATGAAGAAAAAAACTAAAATAAAAGAAATAGAAAGTAATTTATGACCCTATATTATGAAGAAATAGATAAAAGAGTGGAACCAAACAGAAACAAGTTTTTGTTATTAGTGTTCTTTTCTCACTTTGGTTTTATGAATGACACCTGAAGTTATAAAGAGTTCATATTTACGACTCGTGTTCTTGCTAAAAAACCTTATAAGTGACCTTATTGTGTTAATGTGTATGGCATCTAGCATAGGTATATGTATTCGGTGTCACGTTCCTAGCTAATTCATATTTGCAAATCTACCATAAGTTCAAAAATTCGAAATAGAAAAGAATAGTTTAACTTGAAGTTGCAAAAGATATGTACCTTTGAGTGGTGATGCAGATAGAATAAAGGAGGGAGATCCTCTCAAGTTGTGACTCAAGTTAGTGAATTATGAGCCATTGTATTTGATCCAATGACTCAAATCAAAAGAACTTTTTTTGATTTGAACCATTGGATCAAATCCAATGACTCACAATTGTCTAACTTGAGTCAAGTTATGTTATACAACTTGAGAGACTCCCTCTCAAATCACCACCATTTACCTACGATATAAGATAATATTGTAATAAAGAGTTGAGATTCGTATAACTTCATATTATATGTAATCATAGATAGGCCGTCATACCATTCATTTTTATCTAAATCATTTTTCACCTTTTTTAAACAACATATCTTGCAAACCGGTAAATCTTCTGCTACAAAAATAATAGTCATTATTTGAGAATTATCTTTCTATAGATATGCATTGTTATATACTTTGAAGTGTCTTTTTTTAAATTTCGCCCAGAAAAATCACATGTGATTCGTAAAAATCAAATCGTATATGATTTTAACAAATCACATGTGATTTTTAAAAATCACATGTGATTTTTACAAATCACATGTGATCTTTCTCGGACCAAATTAAAAAAGTCGTCGAAAGATATAACAATGCATATCTATAGAAAGATAATTATTCTCCGAGATGGTATGATTTTTGACGAACGATTAACAGCCATGTAGATATTTATTTTAAAAAAAGGTGAATGTATTTTAATAAAAAAATGAGTGGCCATGACGATTGACGGTTTCTACGCCAATATGTAGCTCAGATTGAACTTTTCTCTTGTAATAAATAACAATTAAAATAGCTTTATTAATTTAAAAATTAGTACTAGCAACTTGTCTTCTAGTTAATGAAACATAAACTAAATAAATTTTGATCACTTTTAGCATATTGGATTGTTAACACGTTCAGTTTTAGTTTCTCAATGATTTTGTGCTTCGTGTGTATTATGTTTTTAGGTAGTATACGTTAGAATGTTTAATTTTGGTTTGTACATTTTTTTTCCTTCATAAAGTTAAAATTATAGGTTTTGGTTTGGTTTTAGTGCATTGAATTAATAACTCATTCATATCGCTATTTGTGTCTTGGAGGCTAAAAGCAAAAACACTTTAAATCCTGCAAACTTGTTTATTAAGTTTGTTTTTTTGCACTTGTAATCCACACTTTAAATCCTGCAAACATGTTATCAATTAAGTTTTGTTACAATTTCAGTGGTAATTTATGACCCCTTTTTAAGGAAAAAAACAGTTAAATGAAAAGAAACTAAAAGCAAAAACACACTTAAATGAAAAGAAAGTAAAAATAAAAACGACCAAGAAATGTACAACAAACAAGTTTCATCATACTTAACTTAGGTTATCAGAATGAAAAATGATAGTTGAAGTTATAAAGAGTTCACTACTTTTACTTTTCATCCATATGGGACAAGCTCTTAATCAAATTAAACAAATCATATGCATCGATCAACAACTCAAATCTATCTAGCAATAAGCAATGTCTGATCTAGAATTTTATTTTTGTTAAATCGAATTATGTAATACAAAGATACCAATAAATTCACCGAAAACTTTGTAAGTATTTAAAATCACTTGGTAATGTTGTATGCTTAAAAACACTTTTAGTAAATCCATGAATTAATGTTGGATGAAATATAAACGCTATACTAAGTTAAGGTCTAACCTCTCAGGGTGCAATGTGTGCAGAAATCAATGAAGTTTTTCGAGAACGGCTAGGTGTTTTCAATTGATTATCATATGGGTTGATTGACATAAAAACCCGACTCGAATACATGATACTCGAAAGCATATGTAAAGACAATAAATATCGCCATCATCATTCAAGCAGCTATAAACTGTAGCTCGGACTCGCAAGATACGATACCAAAACTAAACAAATTTTGACCCTTTTTAGCATATTGCATCTTTAAAACGTTTGGTTTGATTTCTAAATTGTTTTTTGCTTCATTTGTATCATGTTTTTGGGCATAAGTTTCAAATGTTGGGTTTTGATTTCTACATGGTTTTGTGCTTCATTTTATGGCATAATAAAAGTTCGGTTTTTGGTTTGGTTTGGTTTTACTATTAAGAATTATTAAGATGTTCATTTTGTCTTCTTCGTGTCTCGTGTTTTTAGGCTTGGATCATTTGAGCTCATGAAGAAATAATGTGCGTAAGCATAATTGTTCGTGTACACTTGCTCATCAGAATAGGTTTGTTTTTTGTGCTTGATGTTTTTGGGCTTCCAATCCACACTTCATATGTACGAGTTGTATTTTTTTTTATATGCTAACAGTTTGATACCACAATTAGGACTTAAATTGTAATAAAACTTAAATTGATACCATGTAAAATAATTTGATACCACAAATTATAATAAAACTTGAATTGATATCATTTAAAATAATGATTGTAACATGCAGATCATGAAAAAAATAATAATAAGTTGAGTGAAGAAGAATAGAAAAAAACCGGTCCTAACAAGTTAGTTTTTACTAGGTCCACACTTCCTTGGGTTAACAAAAGAATGACAACTTTTATATTCTATCTATGTGGGATGGGATAAGCTATTGACACTAAAGAAACATAAAATCACAAAGTAGATTGAAAACCATGCGGGAAAGTATATATAAAAAGTTAACGTTTTACATTTAAGACTTTAAGTACCAAATTTAGTTTGAATATCTCTTATCATTTTAAATAAAATATATGTGTTTGGGTCATCTTTCTTATGCCTTTACATGTTAATCAAATATATAACTGTTGGTTTGTGGGAGTTTTCAAACACGAAAAAACGACTAATTGTGTATGAGCCGATGGGGGCACACGCGTTAAACACGAGTATACGTCTTTGAACGTAAACTAATACTTGAATAAATATTTACCCGTTATGCATGATAATGACCCGATTACATTAATTGATCCATGGACTGATTTTAGTTCTAATGTGGGTCGGTTATGGGTTGCCTTGGGCCATAGAATTCCATCAGATTGGGTTTGCAGGAATTGTGTTGGGTTTGTTTTCTTGTCGACCAAGATAAGACTCCTACTAGGAGTTGAGTTGCTTGACTATATAAACAAACATACCCTACACATAACTCACGCATAACATCACCTCTCCTATCCCTAAAACTGATACACAATCTACTGCTTCTTGATCTTTGGTCGTCTAGTTACACAAGTCGACAAAAGGGTTTAGTTTGGTTCTAAACTTGTATTCAAGACAACCTTTAGGTGTCTTGGTTTTGCTATTGCTTCTGGTCTCCTTGTCGACACAATAACAACAGCAACAAAGGAGAAAATTGCTCCTGCTCGTGACTTATTATCTCGGACAGAAAGTGGTAGATATCGGACAAGGCGTGTCCGATATCTGCAGTAAAAGAAAGGCATTTTTTTTCCAGCTTTTTAATCTCGGACAGAAAGGTGACATGGTTTTTTGGAGGTTTTCTGTATGTCGCTTTTATTAAAGTGACAAAGGGTTGTTTGGTTTATTGTTTACGTTTTCGACTAGCGTTAATCGAACATATACGTTAATCGGGTTTGTGTGTGATACTCTTCGAGGTATCTAATTTTGATACTAGGGTTTCGTTTTGGTTTCTTGTTCCATTACTAAAGATCAATTGCCAAGCAAGGTTAGGTTTTCTAAATCCCTTTTAATTAATTAATATTGTATTAATTATTTGTTTATTGATTACGTGCTTAACATAATTGCGATAACTAGATCCAATACCCGCTGCGTACTCGTAGAGGTTAATGGTTAACTGGTTCTAAAATCCCAACAATAACAACTTAACAACACGCTTCTTATATTTTCATGAATGGAACACGTACATGTTTTTATATAATTAATATATCTCTGTTGTAATGTTTGTATTGTTCTGCATTTCGATTGCGTTATTAATTATTGTTTAAAAAAGATTAACATTTTAAGCAATTTAGAAACCTGTACTAGGGCTCCAAGCAATATACAACAGGTATGCCAAATTGGTCTTTTGGTGCAACTTGTTATCCGTAAATAAAGATCAACAAATCTAGTTCCAAGAATCCAAGACCGTGTGTTTGGTAGTTATATTTCATTACTCATGATTGTTATAGTTCCTCTAAGTATCTAACTACTAGGGTTTTCATTTGATATCATACAGGTCAATTCACACATACAAGTTTCAGATAATGAAATTTTTGGATCCGGGCTTAACCAATAGGGAAACGGTTCACTTTTGAGCTTGAAATCACTCTCTTTGTGGTGCACCGTCTATTTGAGCCTTTATGGTGATGTACTTGTTTGTAACCTCTATTAACAAAGTGGTGAATGATCAAAAATGGATATAACTTGTGGTTGCAAAAACAAATGAGCATGGTAAAGGTATGTAGAAGAAACAACACTTAAAATAACTCTATTGTTAAAAAAATAGTACTAGCAACTTGTATCCTCATTAATTGAAACCGAAACTACACAAGTTCTGTTAAATTATAGGGTAAATAATAAAAAAAAAGTATCATACTTTTCACCATTTTCTCATGTGGGTAGCGAACAAATTTTTTTGCTTTTGAGGGTACTATACTTTCAAATTCATCCTCTTTAGGGTACTATGTAACATTTTTGCCCTTCGGGAAAAAAAAATTTTCTATTAGCTAAGAGGGGCAAAAATATCCAAAAATTTCGCAAAATACCCTAAAGAGGATGAATTTGAAAGTATAGTACCCACAAAAGCAAATTTTTTGTTCATTACCCATAAGAGAAATGGTGACAAGTATAATATTTTTTTTTTATTATATGCCCTAAATTATAACCCAGTGCTAAGTTAGAAAAGAGAGTTAAGTGGAAAAAAGATGATGAAATACACAACAAACAAGTTTTTGGCATGTACTACAACATGCATATTTCATTAACAAATGACACTTGAAGTTATAAAGAATTTGTTACATTCACTTTCCATCGATGTGGGACAAGGTGTTGAAGTAGTAAAATAGGCACTCATGAAAGACACTAAGTAGCGTTAACTGAAGAGCTTGAAACTTAGCCCCTTCCTTTCGTAGTATATTGGTAAACAAAAACAACAAAAAATGGGAGTCAATTTTGGTAAGGATGTTGTTTTATATTTGACATTTTCGTACCTGTCTAAGAAACTTAATGTTCAACAAAATGCGTAGGAAAGTTTCTTATGCATACTCAAAATCAGATACAAAAGAAACCAATTTAGGTTTACTTTTATTATTCTTTATCATAAGTGCCTTTTTAACAATAAGATTGTTAGAAACAAAGACCTTGATCGATCTTATGAGCACTCGTGGATCGTTAGTTATACTTATGTAATCACAAGTACACTAAAAGAAAATCTCTATAACATGTATTCTTTAGCGGAATATAAATACATGTAATAACTAAGAACACTTTGATCCTCTATGGATCTTTTCATCAACTGAAAACTAAGTGTTTTCTCTCGTTGAAAGTTATTTCTAATACAAACTATCAAGTTCCTTTTATAGACAAGGAACCCTAAACTATTTCTAGAAAATCGACTAAGCATGCAAGCATGCATCTAAACATTTGTTTCAACCCATACATATTATGGGTAAATACTAAACAATATTGAAGGTTACAATAATACCCATGCTAACCTTGGGCAGTTCAAGAATAAAGATGGGTTAGCATATAAAAATAATACAGCGCATGCAAATCCTACATGGATTCACACTATCAGCAGAATCACGATTACGCTACACTACCAACAAAACCATTACTTGAGAATCCACTCTGTTTGATAGAATCCGTTAGTAGCAACTTCGATTGATTCATGAGTTTCACGTAATTCCCAACAATCCTCCCCTAAACTGGAATTTGACTTGGTTAAGTTCCAGTTTCCTTGATAGATCTTTAATGCTTTTCCAGTTTCACTCAATCATATGTCTTTAATGCTTTAGAACTAGAGGATTGTACCAACAAATGACAAAATTTCCCAACAATATCCTCCCCAACAATCTTTAACACTTCAGAACCAGAGGATTGACTTGGTGAAGTTCCAGTTTCCTATGAGCACTAATACTTCAGAATTAGAGGATTGTACTCGACCATCAACCACAAAGAATTAGAAGAAGAACATCTCTATGATGACAAAGTTTTTGAAACATCAGATCTTTGCAGCAACAAATGACAACTTGTACATCAACACATATTAGTTGCATACTATTCTCATCACATCCAGGTGTGTTAACTCATGTGAGAGGTGAATCATTGAATATAATGGATTTGATGTCTCTTTACCAATAGCCATCACTACTGGAGTAGCCAAATGTTTAAGTTCGAAAACTATGGTACACTGATAACCATCTGATTTATTGGCAAACCAGCAACCATATAAACGGATTTGATATGTCTTTACTTGTAGCCGTTTGCTCAGGACTAATCAATTCTTAGAATTGGTGAATTGATAACCAAATATGGTATTCAGTTGCCTTTACCACAAGCCATATACATGTGGGCTAGCCAATTCTTGGATTCCAAAAGGAATAAACCATGGTGAATTGATGACCATACAACCCTCAGCAATTAAGCATGGGTGGTTGCGGACCCTATGATTTTGAGCAAATCATTACTGACTATCAAGATTTGATGTGTCTTTACCAAAGCTGTACCATTTGGACTAGCCAACTCTTTGATATACACAAGGTATATCTGGTGAGTTAATGACCATCAACTATATACGACAAACACCCAAGAAAGGTTAGATAAAACAAGAATATACATAGTTACCTTTTTTTTTCTTTTTTTTTTTTTAACAAAAAACATATAACACAAGAAATCAGAAGAACACATCTTTGCAAATAAAACATGAGATCATGTAGATTACCATCATTTTGATGAAGATGAAGCTTGTTGTATCAGAAGTTGAGTCTCTATCAGTCCAACCAGTTGTTCAGCATATACCCTTTCATTCCCCACTGGATCTGGAGGAATTTCCAACCGACAAAGCATCCTTTCCATAAGTCTCTAGGATAATGGATAAGTCCTTTCAGCAAACATACAGACTGTGATTCCACCCATTGTCTCAACCACATGCACACGAGGTAGAGGATAAAATCTCCAGGACTCAACCTTCCACAAATGTGAGTTCTTCCAGAAAGGATATCCTTTACCCTCTGGAGATTGAGAATCAAACAAGACATGAAGATCTCCCAATAAGAAAAACCCAGACCCCTGTGGTGCATGATAGTGGTAATACTTTGTGACAAGAGTATACAAAGTAAGCAAATATTCCCTATCCACCAAATGGAATATCTCCTTCAAAAAGTTGAACTGCATAGTGGATTGATCCAAGCGATGAATGACATTAAGCTCATTATCGTTCAAAGTCCAATTAATCACCACATCATGAGATTCCTCAGGAAAATCAGAGAGCAGATCCCTCTTTAATGAAGGTTGACTCAGCATCCTCTAGGTTCAAAGGAACATGCTTGGGTGATGGCTTATTCTTAGATGCATGAGTCCTTGCTTTTCTCACGTCTTCACGAGGTGTGTGTGTCTTCTTTTGGCCATTCTCTTCATCCTCCTTCCAGGTGTGTAGATATCCAAAGATGGAACATTTTCAGTTTCTTCATTAACATCTGTAGTAGGACTTGAAGAAGTAGAAGTGGATTTAGGTGAGACACCATCATGAAGGGCATTCATTCTATCAAGCTTTCTTGCTTTTAGATTTGACAGTTTTGTTTCACTTCTTTAACCAAACCACCTCCTTCTGTATCAACAGATGCCATAGATGGAGTAGAAGCTTGAGAATTAGGTGCTTCGGAGGAAATGGCAGGACGGTTCAAGGTAGATGAGACCTTTTCAGTTGAGCTAGTAACCTCTGTAGTAGCTTCGGCAGATACAATGAAGGTTCAGTAGAAGTAACCCGGTCATCTTCTCTAACCAAAGTATCTTCTTTTGCATCATAGATGCCACGGTTGTGTTAGAGGAGGGCATAACTAGTGCATCGGGGAAACAACCGATGGTTCAACAAAAGGGACCTTGCCGGATGATAGAGAGGCTTCAAAACATTGAAGTAACTATTTGAGAGATCGTCTTTGGTGGAATATCATCAAAATTCTCCACAATCTCAACGAACTTGGGTCTTTTGGCCTTTGGTGCAACTTCATTCCCAGCAATCCCTTTCAAGCTGGAAGAAGGTGTTGAAGTAGAAGAAGAAGTCTTCATAATCAGATTGTACATGTGAAACAATTACAATCGTAAGGCCAAGACTTGCTTCATTGTCAAACCACGGTTAAGCAGAGAAGAACTCTGATTTTTCACCACAATCCTCATCTTTGTTTTCTTCTGAGCTTCAGTTAGAGGTCTCTCTCTCTTTTCCTTATTCTTTTGAGCACTAAGGGCTTTCCTTTTAGCAGCCTCTTCTTGCTTCTTTTGTTGTCCACGCGCCACCATTTAGCCACAAAATTTGCACTATCAAAGTCCGCACCTAAGGTACTCTGAGCAAGTGTAGGATTTGAAGCGGCTTGCTGAGTAAGAACATCCCATTGTGCAGCAGGCATTTGAGTAGCTAAATCATCCAATTCTCTTCGTCTCTCAGGAGGAAAATTAGAAGTAGATTGATCATCTGCAACTGTTTAGCCACTTCTTCACTTTTCCTCAACTCGCAAACTCAGCAAACCGCTTTCTTGTTCTTGCCTTTCTTGTTCATTGTTACAGTGTCGGACCAAGCTCATCTTCAATCATTACACCTTTCTCTTTATTAGCGGACACACATGAACAACATCAACAGAGGAGTCTCACCAATTGGAACTTCGAAGAAACATTTTGAGAGAGATCTTCATCGTGTGGTAAGGACATCGGATCGGGATCCAAATCAAAATTTCTTTCAGAAGAAACACTACTTGATCATCTGGCCGAAGGGTGGGACATGATGGTTCTTGAACAGATGCATGATGATAAAGTTCAGATGCAACGTCCTCCATTTGAACCTCAGCAGATGTAGTATTGTCAACACTTGGTTCCTTGGAGACTTGTGCAAGATCCCTTATTCAAATATGATCTTCTCCTCTTCCTAGTGAACTGAATTGGTGCCTTATCTTTTGATGATTCACATCAACGAAGAAGGAACAACTATCTCTGAGCCACATCAGGCTAAGATGTTTAGAGAAACAAGCCGAGAGTCCTCTTGCTCCTCATCAGAAGAAATAACTAACTTCCTTTTGCTACTCTTTTCAAGTCGGTCCTCTAGGTCCTTAACTTTATTCTACAGTTCCTCAATCTTATCACCAAGAGTAGACTTGGTCTCTGCAAGCTCCTTTTTGAGACCAGTCACCTGTTGCATACATGTTCACAAGAGCATAGGCAGATGTAAGAGTAATAGGGTCCTCGGCTCCACCCGGATTGCTCTGTGGTAATGGGAGCTTCATTGGACCTTTCAAGGGAAACATGGTCATGCTCAAAATGAGGAGGTACTTCATCAAAAGGTTCCCTTTGAGGACTAGGTGTGGTCATTCTGTTCAGGTCAGTCTCAAACTCATCAAGAGGAACTTGTGTAGGTGGTGGACTAGGACAAGGCGAAGGTATTGGTGTTGGTGGAGGCTGGTCAGGAGCAACATGAGTTGCTTCAGCAGTTGATGAGGGTCCCTCATCAATGTTAATTGATGGATTACCATCAGCAGCTACATTTGAAGAAGGTGGGTCATTAGCAACATTCTCCTCATCAGCAGCCTCATTGCCTTGAGGCAACATGGCTGCAAGCAAGGGATGATGTACCCCCTCATAATGAGTTCTCATTGATGCAAACAATTTAGCAGTTAGAGCTCCTATGGGACAAAATTCTTAGGATTGGGTGGTGATGTCTAATATAATTTGCAAGAACCTAGGGTACATTAAAAATTTATGCTTTTTCCTATGAATATTTTCAACCATATTATCAAAAATAAACTTGGAAAAATTATAAGTTAACCCTTGATAAAGACACACAATACCACATCCCAATTGGGTAGAGAATTGATCCCATGCTCTTGATTTGTTGCTTATACACTGAAGCAAAGTGTGAACCAAGAACTTCCACATCGGACAAAAATGATTTTTCAACCACATGTATGTCCTTGTACCTTGATAACCAACAGCTCTTAGCCCTTCAAGTAACACCACAGCATTAGAGTGGAAGACCCCATTCTCATCATCCAGACGGAGTTGTCTTCTTATCAATCCCTCTGTAACCACATGCACTCTTCCATCAATCGTAGCCACTATCTCTGTTTCACCCCGAGTTTCAGCAGTTTCCCAGAACTGAGTAACCAAAGATTCATATACCACATTCGGCGAATGCGTTAGAGCATAATGAATCTTTGATCGTTTCAAGAACTCCACCATCGGCACATACAACTCATCACCCTTTGCATTTCCAAGAAACGCAACTTTGTTATGATCCCTTTTAATTGAGCGCCATGAGAAAAGTTGTGATTTTAGGGTTATGTTTCTAAATGGCGAAAGTGTTTTGAATGAAGAGGGAATTGTTTGAAGCGAAAATATGAGTGAAATGATTTGGTAGAGGTTTGTCCAAAATATAGTCAAAAGTATCGGAACTTTTGGTTGACTATTGCTTACGTGTATTTCAACTTTAACCACAGGTAGCGTAACACTTCAGCAGAAACTACCCAAGATAAGTATATCTTCGGTAAGTATCTAGAGTTACTGTGCCAACTAACTCGCATTAATTTACATTAACCGTTGCATTCGTCTATATAACAATCCCAATGCACACTTAATCCTTATCTTTTACCCCAATTTTCACCACAAAACCCTAATTTCACCATGAACCACAATCAACCATAATTAACCATGAATACTAAACCAGAGTTTGTAGATCCAACCTCTTCTCCATCATCATCATCATCTAGTGATTTCCTTCAGTTTTGGTCATGTCCACATGACCCTCGACCTTTGAGATCCCCATTTCTCCCTTCTTCTGAGGATGATAGTGTAGTGGATCCAAGTGAGTCTTCGATGACTCGGAGGAACTCACTCTTGAGATAACTTCTTACTCCAACCTCCAAAGGCACCTCCTTCTAGACAGTGGTGTTAGCTCTTCCTGCGCCATGGTTTGGTGCATCATCTCATAACGTATAAGGGAAGGGCATAAGGAAGGTGGATGGATTGCTTTTGGTGAAATCGGCAGATGAAGCACAAAGGACATGTGTGGTCATCTTCATCATCATCGTTTTCATCAATCCATCCTTCCCATTTTAATCCTTAGCTTCCTCGTCGTAGTGGTCATGCATATCCAGCCATCGAGATAGAAGGAATGGGTGGTTATGCAAGTTATCACAAATGCATATCCAGCAGCTGGAATGGAAGAAATGAGCGATCATGCATATCCAACAGCTGTTGGAATAGATGATATGAGCTAGAGTAGGTTTAGTAGATCATGTATAGATATGAAGTTGTAGTTGCATTTGAAGTTGATTGTAATTTGTAAGGTAAGTCTGTAAACTGTTTCTTGAATGAATGAATGAACAATTTGACTTCAATACTTCTCTTTTGAACTTTATCTTCAGTGGAAACAAATTGCTTACTTCAGTGCTTTGAATTTAGTAGAAACCAATTTTTGGCTTACTTGACCATTTACCAAAGAACCACACTTGATGAACTTGAACTGAAAAGGGCATACTGCAAAACAAACACAGAGAAACACACAAACCAAACAAAAATAGACAAACTAAATGAACATTAGCTAGTTAGTGTTAGCAACCAAAATTATACACAAAAATCTACAAAGTTTGCACAAATCCTCCCCTGAGGCATATGCCTCCCCTGAGGCCTATGCCTCCCTTTAAACTTTGCTAGCTTAAGGGTTTAGCATCCTAATATGGACCACAAGGTGTTGAAACCTTGTTCCATCAAAAGCTTTTGTTAACAGATGCGCCACATTATCATCTATATGAATTTTAGCCACATTTATCAAATGTTTTTCATATGCATCTCTTATAAAGTGGTGCACGATTTCAATATGTTTTGTTCTTTGTGAAAAACTGGATTTATAACAATGCATATGGTACTTTGATTATCAATAAAAATTGTTGTGTTCATGAAGTTATTCCCATAATCCAACAATTGATTTTGAATCCAAAGAACACGTCACGGCAATTTTGCGACAACATACCTTGCTTCCGGTAGTTGAGGTAGCCACAATAGTTTGTTTCTTGCCTGCCAAGAAATCAATCTCTTTCAAGGAATTGGCAACCTCCGGTTGTGGATCTCCTATCCGATTTGCACCGCATAATCACTATCACTATATGCTTCCAACTTCAAAGGAGACTCTTTTGGGTACCAAAGGCCTAAATGAGGTTGACCTTTGAGGTACTTAAAGATCTTCTTGATTGCATTGAGATGGGAAGCAAGTGGGGTGACATGATGTCGAGAGCAAACACTCACAGCGAAAAATGTAATATCGGGTCTTGAAGTGTTAGATACATCAATGAACCAATCATAGACACAGATAAATGAACATTCCGTGTAGATCTGGTTCATTGTTGGTCTTAGTCTTTGGAGCTTCATAAGGTGTTGTGGCGCTTCGACACCTTCCATACCAAATTTCTTCAAAATGTCCCTCACATATTTGTCCTTGACGATAAAAATACCATCATGTTTCTGCTGAACTTGTAGACCCAAAAAGAAAGTAAGCTCCCCCATAGCACTCATCTGAAACTCTCCCTTCATCAGATCCTCAAACTCCCTGCACCAAGCTTCTTTAGTGGATCCAAAAATGATGTCATCTACATACACTTGCACAAGAATGATGTCTGTGTAGTTCTTTTTTCAGGAAAAGAGTCTTATCAATGGCACCTCTTCTATAGCCATGCTTCAGCAGAAATGATGAAAGCCTAGCATACCATGCTCTTGGTGCCTGTGTAGACCATAGAGAGCTTTAACCACCTTGTAAACATGATTAGGATGATCTGGGTCTTCAAATCCTTTGGGTTGAGTTACATAAACCTCCTCTTCTATTTCACCATATAGAAAAGCACCTTTAACATCCATTTGATATACCGTGAAGCCCATATAAGATGCATAAGCCAAGAAAATTTGAATGGCCTCAACTCTAGCAACAGGTGCAAACACTTCATCATAATCAATCCCCTCCTCTTGTCTATAACCTTGAGCTACTAATCTTGCTTTGTTTTTAATAACAACACCCCTTGCATCTCTCTTGTTCTTCAGAATCCATTTAGTCCCAATTGCATACTTGCCATCAGGTAATGGTACCAAGATCCAAACTTGTTGATTGTGAAACTGTTGCATCTCTTCTTGCATTGCTTCAATCCAACTTGAGTCTTCAAGAGCTTGAGTAACACTTGTTGGTTCAACTTGAGAAAGAAAACAAGCAAACAGACAATGCCTGAAGTCTGTGTGATTGTCTCTTTGTTGGTTTGAGACATAAGAGAGAAAATCCACCTGTACAAATTTAGGACTAGTTATAGCCCTTCGAGTTCTAACAGGTGCTATAAGATCACCAATAATATTGGATTAGGGGTGAGTAATGTTGATTCTTTTAGTAGCAGTGGGGTTGACTTCAATGGATGGTTCAAGATTAGACACAGTTGGTTCAAAAGTTGTATCAAATGAAGGTGAGGTGAAAATGCCAGATTTGGGTTGATGATTTCCAAGATCTGAGGGCCTTGGAAAGCGTGTATATGGCTCTCCAAAATCTGTAGACACTTTGGTGGAAACAGAGGTAGAAACAGCAGAGCCTTTAGCGGTTGTTAATGATGGGAGAAACAGGATCAATGTCGTGAGAAACATGGTTTCCACTGACTGCTTCACTTGCAACCTCCCCATTCAGCTTCTCAGCTTCAATCTTAGCTGCAAAATCCTGAGTCTGTAGTCTAGCAAGGTCCTCTGCATAATGTGATTCATCTTTACTCTCATTAGAAGCATCTCTAGAAGTGTTACCTCAGAAAATGGTTAGGGGAGAAAGATGGCACAAGAATAGGTTGTTCATCATCTTCAAACTCACTTTCGAGGACATCATCCAAGGTACCGCATTGTTAGTGGGAGACTCTTGAGAACACGCATTTTGGTTAGCCATATGTCTAGAATAACCCAAATAATCAGTTATTTAGTCAAGGTCAAAAGACCACACATGACCCTGCCCTTGAACATTAGGCTTATCTTCTAGGAATCTCAGGTTCAAAGTCTCCTCTATCTTCTTGGCAGATAAATTGTACACCACGTAAGCCTTACTATGGTGAATAGCCCACAATATAACCATCGTCAGCTTTCTCATCAAATTTCCCCAAAGGATCACTTGTATTGAAATGGTCACTTGACAACCAAAAGGTTTGAGGTAATGGATAGCTACAACTTTCCCAAAGAGAAGTTCATATGGTGTTTTGAGGTGAGGTTTAGTAATGGAGACCCTGTTTAGCACATAGCAAGTTGTGCCAACAGCTTCAGTCCAAAACATAGTGGGTAATTTAGAGTCTGCAAGCATTGATCTTGTAGCCTCTATCAAGGTCCTATTCTTTCTTTCAGCTACCCCATATTGTTGTGGGGTTCTTGGAGTGCTATAGTCCCTTTTTATACCTTTAGACCTACAGAGTTCTATAAGAATAGCATTCTTGAACTCTGTCCCATTATCACACCGAATTCCTTTAACCTTTTTGTTCAACTGGTTTTCAACAAGGGTAATGAAATCTTTCAGAACTGGAGATGTTTCATCTTTAGTCCTTAGAAAGAATACCCAACAAAATCTGCTATAGCCATCAGTGATAACCAGACAAAAGTACTTGTGATCAATGCTTCTGACTTGAGTTGGACCAAAGAGATCCATATGCAGCAGAAGAGGTTCGAGAATAATGCTCACAGAAGGATGAGACTTTGTAGGAGGCTCTGTGTTGCTTTCCTTTGTTGCATGCAACACAATTATGATCATTGGTGAAAACTTTGGAAGGAAGACCTTTAACAAGACCCAGTTTAGAGAGCTGGTTTATGGTCTTGAAGTTCACATGGGCCATCCTCCTATACCATTTAGTAGACTCATCCAGGGATGCTTTAGCCACCAAACAAGTAAGGTCACCTTCTGGGTGAACTTCATTGAGGTTGAATGTGTATAGATTGTGAGTCCGAGGAACTCTTAGCAGAATTGATGCTTCTTCTGGAAGCTTGAAGTCTTTAGATAGCACAAGACATTCATCTTCAGAGAAGAGTACCTTGTTCTTGGTGTCACAAATTTGTGAGACTGAGAACAAGTTGAAGTGCTGAAGTTCCCTAACATAGTACACATTCTCAAAGTTCAGTAGAGGTGTCTTGATGGTGCCTTTCCCAGTGATTCTACCATCACTTCCACCAAAAGTCACATTGCCTCCTCCTTCTATGGGTATAAAATTATGCATCATCTCTCTGTTTCCTGACATGCTTCTTGAATAACCACTATCAACAATGCCAATATCTTTACGCTTAAGGGGATGATCCTACAACAACAACAAAGAATATATACAAACAATTAGCACTCAAATGAGGCTCAAGTCATTACTGACTTGAACCTGCCTTGTGGATCATTGGTTTAGGCCATGTAGATTTAGAGGATCCACCATTGTTCTTGGTCCTCCATTGAAGATTAGGTCCCTTGTTAGTCCAAGAACAACCTGCTGAGGACTTCACAGCAGTATCCCTGTATCTCATCCCAACATACATCGAGTCAACATATCCAGGCCAATAACCATGTTTAAAATATGAACTAGTTGGTTGCACATATGGTCTAGCAACTGAGTTTCTCCAAAGAAAAGTAGGAGAAGCATAAGTTGCTTGTGGCACATAAGGTGGTATAGCATTAACATTAGTCCACATTGGTCTAGATTTCTGTTGATTAGCACATACACCCATTCTTTGCTCATAAAAATCACAATCCTTAATCAAATGAAATTTGCTTCTACAAACAAAGCATGTCTTCTTTTTAGAAGATTTATTCAAATTAAAAGAAGTTCTAGTACATGTAGAAGCATTCAAATCAGAAACATTACAGGAATTGTTTTTAACATTATTATTATGCAAAGACTCAAAAGACAAGTCTTGAGGAAACGGCTTGGAAGATGATTCATCAGCAGAAACTCTAAAAGGCTTGTAGGGAGTCTTGGGTGCAGGCTCGGGTGAGGTCTTGGGAAGGTCTGACTTATCACTTGAATCACAATCGCTATAAGAGATGGACCCTTCATCGAAGATTTGTCACCTGTCGGAGCAAGAGACAAAGTCATTAGATGCAAAATCGGGGTCTGACAAGTCTTTTGACTTTTTGCCATACAGATGGTGTGATCCATCAAAGTCAACATTAATGGACAGGTCAATGGGCATGTGTTCTCCTCTAATAGGTCCAGGGACAGCATGTAATTCACCTTTTTTTATAAAATTAGCTAAGCCTGCTGGTGTAGATTTACGCCTATCATTCCTAGCTTCCAATCCTACATACTTTTGAAAACCTAAACCTATTCTAGAGGTCACTGGTTGACTACTATAGATCTCTCTAGCTAGATTGTCACCTGATATTAACCATTGTTTATGTCTAGCTATTTCCTCATCTAGTTTTTCTTTCAGCACTAGGTTTTCAGCAATAGCATCAGCTTTTTCTTTCTCAGTGCGTTTTAAGTCAATATTTGCAAAATCTAGATCAATTCGTAACCCCCTTATCTTTTCTTCATAAGCTATCTGATTCTTTTGAAACCACACCTTTTGTCTTTCTAATGTTTTTAAAGTAAGTTTATAAGCTTCATTGTCAACATAGCATGCATTATATTTAGGTTTCAAAATATCATAGGATTCCTTAAGTTCATTGTATCGTTCACTACAACCAAAGATACAGCTTGTGTACACGAGAGAGGCCCATCAAGGCAACTTGATCATGCCTATCCTCCTAAGTGCACCACTACCAATCCAACATTCTCAGCAATAGTAGCTTCCTCATTCACTGGTTCATGCATTGCCTAGTTGACTTGATCATCCATGGTGACAAGAGTCTGCTGAGTTCCAGCTTCCTTTTGATTCTGATAGGAAGTATATCTAGCTCCATCTCCAACCTTCCTATCCTTGCATTCCCTCGAAGTGACCCATCGGTGACAAGTGAAACACTTGACTTTTCTTCTGTCAAAGCGAGCTGGATCTCTTCCCTGAAAGCCAAACTTCCTTCCAGACTTCTGCTCAAACCTCTTGATATCCACTGAAAGCATGGCCACCTGCCACTTCAGTTTCATCTCCTCCATATCAAACGAGTCCAGTTGTTCAAAATCTTCATAGACAAGATGCTGCTGATTATCATAGTCAACAACAAATGAATGAAGAACATCTTCCAACACACTGCTAGCTTTAGCTTGAGAGTTTGATGGAGTGGGAATGTAAGAAGATGATGTTGGTAAGTAAGATGGACTAGGAGCACGTATAATCATATTGGAGGGAGAGGCCCCAGCGAAGGCTGAGTGACTATGAGTGGACGCATGGAAGGGACTTCTAACATCAGGCTTAAGAGTTTTAAGTATGTTGTATAATTCATCAAAAGTAAGCATGTCCAGCCCACCTTTAGCCTTGAGGGCTATGCTTACATGCAACCATGATGGAGGTAAAGATCGTAAGAACTTTGAATTACAGATCCTCATTATCGGTTTTGCATTCAAGTGATTCAACCGACTCAAAATCTTGTGGAACCTGTCATATCCCTTGTGGATACCTTCTTGTTCTGAGATTTGAAACTCTTGAAAGCTGTTGTTTCAGGCATGGACTTCCTCATTCTTCTGGACTCCTCATTTCCACCGAACCTTTCTTTGAGCGCCATCCATATGTCCTTTGCATCTGCCATGTAGTGAAAATCACCCAAGTGATCTTCAGGTATAGCTTGAAGAAGGATGGTTCTCACTTTGTGCTCTCTTTGCACAGCCAGTACCTCTTCAGCAGATTTGGGAGGAGCAATGGTAATCTTACCATCAGAGTCTGTGACAGTCCTCTACAAACTGTTTCCATTCTTCACGATCTCCCAAAGATTCCAATCAATGTTGGAGATCCAGTTCTGCATCTTCATCGTCCACAGATCGTACTCTTCCTTTTTGAGATAAGGAAACTTAACATTACTGTTGGAAAGACTGAGTTGTTGTATGGAGGTGGTGTTTTTGTTGTTGGTGACTTCGGCTTCATCATCAGTTCCAGGCATGGTGAATGTAGTTTTGGTTGTATGGGGGTAAGGTAATTATGGTTCTTAGTATCGAAGAGATTCTCCCGAGGCTCTGATACCACTTGTTAGAAACAAAGACCTTGATCGATCTTATGAGCACTCGTGGATCATTAGTTATACTTATGTAATCACAAGTACACTAAAAGAAAATCTCTATAACATGTATTCTTTAGCGGAATATAAATACATGTAATAACTAAGAACACTTTGATCCTCTATGGATCTTTTCATTAACTGAAAACTAAGTGTTTTCTCTCGTTGAAAGTTATTTCTAACACAAACTATCAAGTTCCTTTTATAGACAAGGAACCCTAAACTATTTCTAGAAAATCGACTAAGCATGCAAGCATGCATCTAAACATTTGTTTCAACCCATACATATTATGGGTAAACACTAAACAATATTGAGCAGTACAATAATACCCATGCTAACCTTGGGCAGTTCAAGAATAAAGATGGGTTAGCATATAAAAATAATACAACACATGCAAATCCTACATGGATTCACACTATCAACAGAATCACAGAGTCTGCTACACTACTTCAGCAGAACCATTACTTGGTAATCCACTGCTTTTGTCAGTAATCCGTTAGTAGCAACTTCAGCAGATTCAACAGTTTCACGTAATTCCCAAAAAAGATTATATATGATTGGGCCATCTTTCGTTTATCTATAAAGGCCTCATTGTAACCTATATAGTAGGTATGCCAAATCGGCCTTTTTTTATATTTGGTGCTACTTGTTATCTGTAAATGAAGATCCACAATTCTAGTTCCAAAAATCCTAGACCTTAATCATATGTTTAAGCCTAAAATAGACCTTAATCATAGGTTTAATCATATGGCCGAGGAACAGTTGAGGAATCTGAAAAACCAACTCGAAGCTACGTACAAAACCAAAGAACCAACTAGAATATGATTATCCAGCTAGACTGATTCAAAGTTTTTAATTACTTGGAAGTTAAAGAATACTAGCTAAATACAAATTTTGCTCAAGAGAATAACTCATATGACGCTACAAAAGAGGTATTTGAGTTCTGGATGTCATGTCCTAGTACAAAGTTGAAGTTAAGTAGGTACTAATGTTTTGTACACTAGCTTAATCGTCACAAACTTGAACTATCTTTTTCCCAGAATTGTGGCTACGGAAGAGTCCGACAAAAATAAAAGGAACACTTTTAAGACCGGCTAAGAATCTTCGATCTGGTACATGCATCATGCTTGCACCTGTGAGTAATGACTCTTTCGTCAAGACAAACTTTGGTAATAAACTCATGTAATCCGTAGCTAAGAAACCTTCATAGTGACTTTTGTGTAAGACATCTAGCATAAATAATAAAATAAGTACATGTATCCGGTGTCGCACCTTCATTATACATATGAAAAATAACAACTAAAATACTTCTATTATTTTTAAAGTAGCGTTAGCAACTGTGGCTGAATGAAACCGAAACTAAACATATTTTGATCCTTTTTAGCATGTTCTATCTTTATATGTTCGGTTTTAGATTTCATATCTTGAAAGAGTAGTGAGGACTATGTGCCTTAAATCTTATCATTAGATATACTTTTATATATGAAAATCATTTTCCTTCTTGTTATATACTCGGTTTACCTTTCACGACCATATTAACCTGCTATTCTATAGGTATCAAAATAAATTTCCTTATAATTGGTGGTAATTTATGACCTCATATTATAGATCATTTCGCAGCAAAACTTGTAGATTAAGGGGGTGTTTGGTTGGGGCATATTGGGGGATATTGGGGGATATTGAATTTGAATTTCCTTCAAATATTGTGTTTGGTAACACAAATGAAGTAATTTACAATTACTTGAATTGCCAAAATGGAGAGAATTAGATTTCTCCCAAAAAGTGAAGAATTTTAATTTACTTGGAAATTTTTTTATAAACTTTTTCTTATTGTTTTTATAAACTTTTAAATAGAATATTTATGTTTTTTTATAAACTTTTTTATAAATTTTTAATAAACTTTTTTTATAATTTTTTTATAAATTTTTTTTATAAATTTTTTATATTTTTTTATAAACTTTTTATAAAATTTTTTTATAAATTTTATTTATAAACTTTTTTTTTTTAAATTTATAAACCTTTTTTTTATAAATATTTAATTTTTTTTTTTTTTAAATTTTTATAAACTTTTTTATAAATTTTTTATAAATTTTACAAATTTTTTATAAATTTTTATAAATTTTTATAAACTTTTTATAATTTTTTTATAAAAATTTTTATAAACTTTTATAAACTTTTTTTTTAAATTTATAAATTTTTTATAAATATTTAATAATTTTTATAAACTTTTGTTATAAAATTTTTTATAAATTTTATAAATTTTTATAAACCTTTTTTATAATTTTTTTATAAACTTTTAAATAGAATATTTATGAAATTTACATTTAAAAAATAAAAAATATTTATAAATTTCTGTCAACCAAACGTGCGAAGGTATTTTAAATTCCGGAATTTTAAATTCTCAAGAATTTAAATTGGCTAGAATTAAATGCCCCCAACCAAACGGCCCCTAAGACTATTGTAAATGAGCTTACCTAAAATACCAACTCTGTACTATTTCTTCGAAAAATCCATTTGATATGCTATATTCTCCCCGTGTTATGGAAAAGGTTAATGCACTTTAAGTCACTTTATTGAAAGATGTTCATGTGGATCACTCTACTCTTTTTTTTATTGAAAGATGTCAATGCACTGCGAAAACCTTACATTTTGATCAGTCTACTAATTCTGCTACTTATAATAATGTAACGAGGTGGCCTATAATAATCGATCTGATGATGTGGTGACACTTTATGTGGTATCAACTCACCACCTTTGAAGTACAAATATGGTAAGAAATAACAATTAAAATAGCTCAATTGTTTTATTAATAGTGTTAGCAACTTGTGTTGTAGTTGATTCAAACCGAAACTAAACTAATTTTAATCGTTTTCAGCATATCGGATGTTTATCACGTTTGGTTTTGGTTTCTAAATGATTTTGTGCTTCATGCGTATCATGTTTTGGGGTATAAAGTTAAACGTTCGTTTTGATATCTTTGTATCTCGGGTTTTTAGGCTCAGACCATTAAAAGAAAAGTGCATAAACCCAATAATTCCTGTAAGCTTGTCTATTAAGGTTTGTTTTCTGTTCGTGATGTTTTTGGGCTTGTAATCCAGACATATATACGACTTGTGTTCTAGTAATATAACCATTTTGAATGGTTATTTTAAAAGAATAAAAAGCCAAACAAGAAAAGACCACACAATTAACTTTTTGTAGTATCTCCACATTCAATTTATTCAATTTAGCATTTGAATGACATTTGAAGTTATAAAGAGTTCACTAGTTTTACTTTCTATCAATATGGGAGAAGCTATTGAGATAAATTAGGGCCCGTTTGGTATATAGGTGGGTTTAGGATTTGGATTTGGATTTGGATTTAAATTTGGTTTAGGATTTGGATTTGGATTTGATGTAGGAGAGAGAAAATAAAATGAGGTAAGATAAAATAATATAATTAAATTAGAAAATAGTATTTTAATAATTAATAAAAGTGTTTAATATTTATTTTATCAGTTTATAATATAAAAAATAAAAGCATATAGAGTGAAGCAATTAAAGTGGCCCCACCATGTCAGAAAACCACTACTTGGACCTGAGATTTGAAACAGTGCCACATTTTTACTATGAATACTAAAATCAAAAGCGGAATACTCAAACAAACACGTGATTCATGTCTTTTCAAAAGAAAACCTGGTCCAAAACCTCAACCAAACAGCTCCTAACAAATCATGTAACACACTAATGAAAGATAAGATCACATTTGTCATACATTAGGTAAACATAAAACAAGAAAAAATGGGTGTCGATTTTGTTGCACCATCTGAAATGATCCCACAAATTATTAAAAAAAAACCCAATTTCTGGTTTATAAAACAACTAGCTAAAAGACCCGTGAAATTCACGGGTATTTTAAAGAGACGTAAAAAATAGTTGATGACTTGCATATTACGATGTTAGACGTTACAAAAAACAGAAAAACCATATTAATATACACACTTGTAAAATATAAGTCGATACTGATAAAACATATACGTTAATGTACATAATGTTCTATGAAGACAGAAAGTTCCATTAAAACGTGGGCATAAAGTTCTATAAAAACGTATATGTTTTTGTTGAGCTCGGTCTTTTGTTGTGGGCGTCTTATTGCCGGTTAATATACATTTGGCAATTTATTACGGAGTTTTACCATAAGTAAAGCAGAATATATTAAAAGAAAATTTGTAAATCGTTTTTTTAAATCTCGAATAGACTTCCATACTACACTTCTTCTTAGATTGTATCAACAAAATTAATTATACTCGACCCTCATTTGCAGAATACAACATTTTTCTTAAATCATTTTGTTGTGTGTGAGTGATAGGTATTTGATGGATAACCACAAAACGTTATATAAGATTTATGTGGATATACATCGCATGTCATTTACGCTATAATTACTATTAACTTTTTAACAAAACTAAAAATACAATTTTGTAGTGGAATATATAGCAAAATTATTAATTACATTTATTTTTCGTATAAGTTATCCCTACCTTTTTAAAGAGTGGATTATTCAGTTTTGATTGTTTGACCTTTTCATGTTTGGTTAATGTATGCAATGACCTTGTAAGCACTCATTAGTCCACTTGGTATCTACAACATACATTATATATGTCAGAATACAATGGGTCGAGTTGGTAAAATGGATCTACCTAGTTTTAAACACAAAAATAATTAATACTACTAAAATGAAAATCTAATCCTTTTGAATAAAGTGATTCAAGATGTTGTAATCTTCTTATACATTTTGTTTGCAACTGTATAAGCGTTGAACTCAGTTGACCTGTTAAAAACAAATAAAAAAGATCTATTTTTATCGCTAACTTAGTTGCTAATATATAATATTTGCTTTGTCTTGAATAACTTTAACATTTTCATCAAACATAAGGCTACCATATTGAAAAACTAACTCCGCGTTACCCCTAGAAGCTCAAAATCACAACTTCAGCAACAATGCAGTATTGGTGAGATCAATAGTAATAATAAGCCGAATATATATATATTAGTTATTGAATTTATTGAAATTGCCACTATATTAATTTGACCATCATTGGAACTTCAAGAATAATAAACATCTATTATGTTCACCCAAATGTACAGAGAACACACAAATGGTGGCAAAAGAGCACATGACATGGAATAGAAAGACTAAGAAGTTGAAATATAGACTATATGTATTACATTCATCGACTCAATTGCTTAACCTGGTTGATTCAATAGTCACCAAAACTTAGGTAAAATACATAAGTGGATGCATTAGAAGTAGTAACGTCATTTGAACAAAATTATCGGTAAGTCAACTCAAAAATAGATTACTAACCTTCATGATCAACAACAACTTCTCCTTGTAAAGTCCAACATACCAATTGGGTGACTATGATGTCTTTGTAAAGTCCAATATACCAATCGGTAAGTCCAACATATTGAAAATGGTCTCCAATTGAACTCATGATCTATGATGTCTTTGTAATCCTTCAATCTTAACGTAAAAAAGACTGAATCAGCTCAATCTTTCCTAAATTTGCACTTCAAAGCATGAAACATTCAGGTCAATCTTTTATAATTAGACATGAAAATCTTCAATACATTTGTTATTTATATATATATATTCTCACGATTATGCATGCTAATAACCACTTTCAAGTTTGCTTCTTGTGGATCATATAATTCTATTGTCTAAAAAAAAGTAATGAGTGACTTGAAACAAAAAAATGGGTAAACTGCAATGACGACTTGATTATGAAAAAAAATGTACACAGTTGTTTAAATTTTTCATACTCTGTGCAAGATTTCTGCTCTTCTATATCATCTCAAAAGTACGCTAACAAAATTCAAGAAAACCTGTTTGATAATGTGAAATTGAGAAAATAGTGAAACAATCATTACAACTTTAACCGATCACAACGTCGCAGCGTCGCTGCAAACAGTCCCTCATTCATAGTCATAAACATAATCTAGGTAAGAAGACTGCAATATAATGAAGCACAAAATATATTAATTAAACCAGAAAAAAACACATAAATTAAACAAGAATTTCTTTACTCAAAAAGAATATAATGAAGCACACAAAATATACTATATTTGACATATCCCAATTACCAATGTATGTAATTTCCGTCATGTGTTTTTTTTGAACGTCAATTTCCATCATGTGTTCAAAAAGTAGTTAACAGTTGTTAAACCAGAAAACATTACATGGCATTGGGACCTCCAACATACTTGTTTGAACACGATATTATCAATCAGTGATATCATATGCCAAAAAGAAGTGTACAACACAATACTTACCAATTAGCTTGTTGAGAAAGCTTATGGACGAAAAACGCAGAATACGTCCTAAAAGATGTACTTTTTGGTTTCGGTGGTTATAGGCAAGAATTCCAAATCATAAAGCTATACTTGTTGATTGAGGGGCAACAATTTTATGCTTTCCAATTAACTTGTTGTTTCATAGGTCCTAAAAAGTTTTGAATCACATCTATTAATAAAAAAGATTCCTATTAATTGTTTCAAAATTTTGTATAACAAAAATGTATAGAAATATCAATCAAGAGAAACATTGGGTAGATATACAGTAATTATTTGATTAGAAATAAGAAAAAGAAGGTTTTAACATATGAATGTCTAACATTATCTTAAATATACTTTTAATAACCAAACTTGAAACAGAATGGCGTAGTTAATATTTGAAAAGAGTCAATGTCAAAGCATTTCACAAAGGGAGGTGATTTGCACACTTTTATATTTGATTGAGACAATTAAAAAAGTGCATTAAACATTTGTATCTTTAACTGTTTGTACATTAATTGCCCCAATCAAATTTATGAGTGTGGCAATCACTTCCCTTTCACAAAATAGGAAGCCCGGGTAATAAATGCATGAATTCCATCCAAAATTGGAAGCCCACATAATATATGCGTGACTAACCAGATTTTTGTTTAAAGTTTGTTAGCATAATTAGTAAACTTATTTTAGTTATATTGTTGCCAAAAATAAAAAGTTGACCACTAAAAATAATGCACCACTAAAAGACATTCCTTTTATACAAAACATTTATGCAGACGTTTCAAAATTCGTTTTAAAACCTTGGTTCAGTCCACTTGTCAACATGAGAGCAAAAGTTATTTTAGTAAAAACTTGATTAGGGTGCTTAAGAAAAACTGTGTTTTATTAGTTAAGATAGATATTCCTTTTCCCAGAAATTAATGAAGCCAAGTTTATTGTAATCTTAATTAAGAAAAGTCGCGAAACGGAAGGAGTGAGCCGAGCATCAATTAAGATCCTTCCATTCATGAGTTGCTCTAATGATCTTCTCAGCTCTAACATTATTTTAGCAGCCTTGGCAGATATCTTGATATGAACCGTTCATGTGTCTGTCAAAAAATAACTTGTCTCCTTTTCGAAGTTGCAGGGTTTTAATTAAAGAATGCAGTTGCTCCTAAATGACCATAAAAACAGAATTGGGGCACAAAGCACTGCTATGACTGACACGTACCCTTGCAATAGTTTCTCGTCAATCTGTTCCAAAGCTTTAGCCGCTTCCAAATGCAAACCTCCATCAAAACTACATCTCTCAAAGCGCACCTTCAAGAGCGACAGAAAAGCTCAGTCTGTACACGTCATGCTTGGTCTGCAGTTTATAAACTTCCCCTCGATTGTCACATTTGAAAGAACCCCTTAAACTAATCAGACTTTGTAGCTTTTTCAGGGGCAAGAAATGTTACCCGGCCCCATTTTTCATTTTCTTGACCAACCCGTTAAGCCTATGGACTACATGTTGCCAGATGCGTGTTTCTCCAAAACAGACAAAAGCTCTTTTCTGTCAACATCATTTGGACCATGAAGAAATATATCAATTGTTACACATTTCTTTTCGAGTTCCAAATGATTTATTTCAGCAAGAGACCCAATACTTAATTTACAAACTCGGAAACCCATTCTATGTGTTCAGAAGATGCAAATAAGTTGACTTCATTATGGTCATCAACAGAAACTTCCAGCCTGACTCTATCATCATTAATGGTTTCCTTGATGTGTGACAGAAAATACCAATTTAGCCCATTATTATAAGATGGTCGTCTTCTTTTTATTGATAATGTAATCTTTGCTTAATTATTATTAAGTCAACATACCAATATATATGTTACAAGAGAGGATTCTAGATAATGGATTAAGTCTAATTACAAGTATAACACAAAGTGGGCCTAACAAATACAATCGACTGGGCTGTTTGATAAAAAAAATGATATAGTACTGAATCAATTAGCATCCTGATGATTTAAAGTGAACTGCATGAACTTAGTTCTGAATGAAAGCGTTTTGAATAACAATCAGAATGACATAAAGTTACCATTGTAACCTTGTGTTTGATTTGAAGTTGACATATGACCATTTTTTATTATTACAATGATCAAGTTTATAAATCAAACAGTATGTAAAATTGGTATTCATGGAGATTCAAATTGTGAAATGCAATGATCAAGTTTATAAATTAGATAATATTTAAAATTGGTATCCATAGAGATTCAAATTGTGAAACGCAATCGTTACTTTTCTTCTTTAAATTTGTAATAATTAATCAATTAAAATAATTCTCCAAACCATAATATTACAAGAAAATGCGAATAAAGGAATCACTCCAAAAATATGTAACTGATATGGCCTTATGGCTCCTTCACGGTGGCGGAGACAAGGAGGGGCACAAGGAATCACCCCCTTAAGAACCATTTTATAGTGTAGTTTTTAAAATTTATTAAAATGTGCCCCCTCGAATAAAATTTTCTGGCTCTGCCCCTGCTCCTTCTTCACCATGTCTCTATACACAAGAAGAAATATTATATAAGAGTAAACGAATCTGCCAAAAGAAAATTGTTACTACCTCCGTCCCAATTTAAGTGTCCACAGTAGAATCTTTAGATGTCCCAAATTAAGTGTCCATAGAATATTTCAACCAATGAGATAAGACTTTAGTGGGTGAAAATGATATTTGATTGGTGGAGAGTGTAGTTAGTGGAATTTTCTAAAACTTTGTGCATATGAATAGTGGACACTTAATATGGGACGGAGGGAGTATTATATTAAGGAAAAAATAAAATTAGAAAATGTTGAGGACTTGTAGTAAATGTTGGCATGAATATATCAACTTTATCAGAACACGTTTGATTTAAGTGAGCATGTTATTTCAAAAGAAAAAAAAAGTGAGCATGTAAGGCTACAAAGAAAACATTATAATAATGAAAATAAAAGAAGGCAATTAAAGAAATGTGGATGCTCAATGGCTGAGGATGTCCACCATGCAAAATGATCCAGAAGCAAACTAAATCGGTTAGTGGCCCCATTTGTTTTTATCAAACACTCCAAGCGCTGAACGAATTGTAGGTGTTCTCTTAATTGTGTCACTAAGAAGCTATCAAACACCCCCTAATACTCCCTCGCAGTCGGAGCGGGAGGAGGCTGAACACTCAAACTGGATCGAAACTCGTCAAACAGCGCAAAAGGTAGACCTTTGGTAAAAAGATTGGCGTGCTGATAATGAGAGGGTACATGTAAGACTCGAATTTGGCTTGCGGTAACCATGACACGGATGTAATGAATGTCAATCTCAATATGTTATGTCCATTGGTGTTGAACAGGGTTTGCAGACAGATAGATGACACTGACGTTATCATAGTAGACAAGGGTGGTAGTGGATAATGGAGAATGTTACTCACGGAGAAGGTCACGAAGCCGTGCAATCTCAGCCAAAATATTAGCAACACCCTGGTACTCAGTTTCGACACTTGAACGGGAGGGTTTTTTGACTCTTGGAAGACCAAGATAGTTAATTATCACCCAGAAAAACATAGTAACTTGATGTGGACCATCGTGTAGAAGGGTAACCCGCCCAAGCTGCATCTTTATACCCAACAAGTGAGGTGGTAGAAGAGGAATATTGGACGTATCGTCAGATACGTTTAAGGGCAGCTAAATGTGGCTCACGGGGATCGGGCATGTAAAGACAAATCTGTTGCACTTCATAAACAAATCCGGTCATGTAAATGTGAGATACTGAAGATGACATGCAAGACTGCGATATAATGTAGGATCCTGAACTGGAACACCCTCGGGACCCAGTTTGGACTCAGTATCAACTCGTGTTCTATATGTGTACGCTCAAGAAGCTAAAGAGCATACTTCCCCCGGGATTGAAAGAATCCTGTAGAATGACGAGTAGCAGATATAGCAAGAAAATAATTAAGTACCCCGAGATCGGTCAAGTCAAACTCTCTGTGTAAAGAAGAAATGATTTGCTGAAGTAGAGCAGTAGACGAGGCTATAAGAATAATATCATCAACATTTTAAGTAAATAAGTAACCTAAGAACCATGTCTTAGAATAAATAATGAAGAATCACATCTACTATGGTGAAAGCCGACCCATGTGGCATAACCGACAAACCTCTGAAACCAAGCACGAGGTGCTTGCTTCAATCAATATAAATATCTCTGCAAGGTAAACATGATGAGGGAACCGGGAATCCAAAAAACCCGACGGCTTATGCATATAGACAGTCTTAGACAAATCATCATTAATAAAAACATTATTAACTTCTAGCTGATGAATAGGCCACCTGCGAAATACCGCAAGACTAAGAACAGTGCGGATGGTAGCTAGTTTTACAACTGGATTAAAAGTCTCATCACAGTCACTACCAAGATGCTGACTACGGCCATTAGCAAACAAACGAGCCTTATATCGTCTCAAACTCCCGTGAGCAATATTTACATACGTCCGTTCGTCCTTGTGGTTTGTGTTGACATAAATCATTTGCGTTGACAAGTCATGACAACAGGCGTATGTAAATATTGACAATGTTCTATAGAGACTAAATTACACCGTTCGTCCTTGTGGTTTGCGTTGACCACAAGAGTTCGTCCTTTGACCAAAAAAGTTGCACCGTCCATCCTTAAGTGGCAAACGTTATGCGTCATTAGTCCCTCCCTATAACGGAGCCCACTAACGGTCGTTAAGTCTTGTTAACCTGAGGGTATAATCGTCATTTCAACACCATAAGGACAAACGGTGCAAGGACGAACGGTGTAGTTTACACCTTTTGTCCGCTTTTTACGCTGGCCCGCTTTTCTTACGTTTTCGTCCGTTTTCTTACTTTTAACTCCGTTTTATTACGTTTTCGTCCGTTTTCTTACGTTTATTTACGTTTTCATCTGTTTTCTTACGTTTTCGTCAATTTTTTTAGTTTTCATCCGTGCTTTACTCCCTTTTTTTACGTTTTCGTCCATTTTCGTCCGTTTTCTTCCGTTTTACTTAGTTTTTTTTACGTTTTCGTCTTTTTTTTACGTTTTCTTCCATTTTCTTACGTTTTCGTCCATTTTCTTACGTTTTTGTCTGTTTTTCTTACGATTTACTCTTTTTTACGCCGCTTTTTTATATTTTCGCTCATTTTCTTACGTTTCGTCTATTTTTTTACGTTTTCGTTTTCTTACGTTTCGCTTTTTCTTACGCTTTACTCTTTTTTACGCTTTCATCGTTTTTACGCTTTCGTCCGTTTTCTTACGTTTTCGTCCGCTTTTATGTTTTATTCCTTTTTCTTACGTTTACTCGCTTTTACGTTTTCGCTTTTTTTATTTTCGTTCATTTTCTTACGTTTTCATCTATTTTTTTACGTTTTCGTCAGTTTTCTTACGCCGTTTGTTTTACGTTTTCCGTCCGCTTTTCTTACGTTTTACTCGCTTTTACGTTTTCATCGGTTTTTTACGTTTTCGTCCGTTTTCTTACGTTTTCGTCCGTTTTCGTCCGTCTTTTTATGTTTTCTTCCTTTTTTCTTACGTTTTACTTTGTTTTTTACATTTTCGTCTGTTTTTTTACGTTTTCGTCCGTTTTATTACCTTTTCGTCTTTTTTTTACGTTTTCGTCCTTTTTTTTACGTTTTAAAACGTAAAAAAACATACGTTTTAAAACGTAAAAAAACGGACGAAAACGTAAAAAAAACAGAAGAAAACAGACCTTTTTTTAACGTTTTCGTCCGTATTATTTCGTTTTAAAAAAGCGTAAAAAACGGATGAAAACATTAAAAAAATGGACGAAAACGTAAATAAACAGACGAAAACGAAAAAAAACGGAGTTAAAAGTAAGAAAACGTAAGAAAACAGACGAAAACGTAAGAAAGCGGACGAAAATATAAAAAAACGGACAAAAAGTGTAAACTACACCGTTCGTCCTTGCACAGTTCGTCCTTATAGTGTTGAAATGACCATTATACCCTCAGGTTAACAACACTTAACGACCGTTAGTGGGCTCCGTTAGAGGGAGGGACTAATGGCGCATAACGTTTGTCACTTAAGGATGGACGGTGCAACTTTTTTGGTCAAAGGACGAACTCCTGCGGTCAACGCAAACCACAAGGACGAACGGTGTAATTTACTCTAAATTAAATGAGCTTACCTAAAATACCAACTTGGTAGGACAATGGTAATCCCACGTTAGAAAGCCAACAACATAGTCATCCATCTCAATTTCAGTTTCTCATAGGCTGCTACTAATCTACTATCTCGACACCTTATGCATCGATCACCTACTCAAATTTATATAGCAATAAGCACTGCCCGATCTAGATTTTTCTTTTTTGTTAAATCGAATAATGTAATACAAAGATACCAATAAATAAACGACCTTCACATTCACTGAAAACTTTGTAAGTATTTATAATCACTTGGTAATGTTGTATGCTTGAACACTTTCAGTCAATCCATGTATTAATGTTGGATGAAATATAATACACTATACTAAATTAAGATCTAACCTCTCCGGATGCAATGTGTGCATCTATGAAGTTTTTCGAGAAGTGAAAAGATTATACCAAGTACCTTCATAATATTCTGGAATACCATAACAACAGCAAAACCGGACTCGAATACGACAATAGACCCCGGCGAAGACACGCTAGCTACGAAACCAAAACTAAACAGATTTTGATCCCTTTTCGCATATTGCATCTTGAAAACGTTCGGTGTGATTTCTAAATGGTTTTGAGCTTCTTTGTATCTTGTTTTTGGGCATAAAGTTAAATCGTTTGATTTTGATTTGGTTTTAGCACGTTAAATTATTATAAGCTGTTCGTTGTGTTTTCTTTGAGTCTTGGGTATCATTTGAGCCCATTAGAATCAAAGTACATAAGCCCCAATTTTTCCCAATAACCTTTCTTACGACTATCTTAAACAGTTATTTGACAGGGAATCAATTCTATTTTAATTTGTTATGAAAAAGAGTTGAACCTTTTTTTGAGCAAATGAAAAAGAGGCGAATAAAAAAAAGATCAAAGAAGTAAGACACAACTCACAAGTTGTTGAGTCTACTTATTTGACAAATATAACCAACAAATGACACTTGAACTTATAAAGAGCTCACCACTTTTACTTTTTATCAATGTAGGAAGGAAACTGAAACAATTTAACAAATCATGTAAGGCATCAAAGAAGCATAAGATCGCAAGTAAACCGAATCCAAGACCTTTTGTAGTTATACTTTATTTCTCGTTATAATGTTATATTTCCTCTAAGTCTCTAATAGTTGTTACTTGGTAACTTCATATCAGAATATCAGATGGTTATTTGGGATAATGTAAATATCAAGTTAGTTATTTTGTAGCTCAAAATCAAAACATATACCGTCTCTAACATAACTTTCAGTATGTACTAGTTCCAAATATTATCATTATCTAATATTTAGTTCATAAAACTTTTTTTTTTTTCCTTCTTTAAATTTAGGGAAACAGCTAATTTTGATCAAGATATACTTAAAAGTCAAATAATTCATTCAGGTTGTAGTAAAAGGAAATAGTTAAAAAAAATCATTACTTTTGCTTTCTATCAATGTGGGACGGTATTGAAATAGTGTACGTTTTCTTTGCATTTTAAATATATACGGTAACGTTGTTTGCTTAAACACTTCAAGTTATGATGTTACCTCTCCAGGTGCAATGTGCGCAAGCATTTCTAAAGTTGCTTATAGAAACACTTGCGGTTTCATTCGATCGATAAGACACGGTCGATTAAGTGTGATGACACATACAATGATACAAGTTCTTGATGATAACATCTTTGCATCCGGGCTCAACCAGTAAGGAAAATGGTTCACTTTTGAGCTCAAAATCAGTCTCTTATGGTGCACCATCTATTTGAGCCTTTATAATTATGTACTTGTTTGTAACCTCCAATATTACAAGTGTTGAATGATTAATAATCGATATAACGTCTGTCACAAAAATTATCAGTACAACTTGAAATTGACTATGAATGGTGATGTAGGTAGAAGAAAAGGTATCAAATCACAACCTTTTAACTACAATGCAAGACAAATTTGGAAGAAAATTAACAATTAAAATAGCTCTAATATTTTAAACATGTGTATTGTAGTTAGTTGAAAACGAAACTAAACAAGCCTTGATCATGTTCGGTTTTGGTTTCTAAATGGTTGTACTTCTTCATGTGTATCATGTTTTGGGGCATAAAGTTAAAACATTCGTTTGGTTATCTTTGTGTCTCGGGTTTTTAGGATTAAACCATTTGAGCCCATTAAAAAACAAAGTGCATAAACCCAAATATAGTTCCAAAGAAGCTTGTCTATTAACGTTCGTTCTTTGTGCGATTTTGGGCTTGTAAATTGTAATCCACACATGGTATTTATGACTTGTGTTCTAGTTACGACCATTTTAAACTGTTATTTTACATCGTATGAATATAAGTTTTGTAACAATTTGCGGTAATTTATGACCCCACGTTATGAAAAAGTATTAAATGAAAAGAAATTATTAAAAAGATCACACAAGATAAGACCACTCAATCAAATTTTTGTGAAGACTTACCTTCTATTGATTGAACATTCTAATTACACTTGAAGTTATAAAGAGTTCACTACTTTTATTTTCTATTTATGTGGGACAAGCTATTGAAATTGATAACAAATTAATTGAAAAGCTTGGAACCCTGCCCTTTGTCATACATTGGTAAACATAAAACAAGAAAAAATGGGATTTTGTTGCACCACCAGAAACGATCCCACAAATTGCAACGCTGCCATAAGTTCGTATTTTTATATTTAAAAGCCAATTTCGGTTTATAAAACAATATTCATTTTCATTGAAATTAAAGAAGCCACGCTTATTGTGTGATCTTAATCAATAAAGATCCTTTTATTCATGAGCTGCTCTAATGGTTTTCTCGCTCGCCATTATTTAGCAGCCTTGGCAGACATCTTGATATGATTGACACCCTTGCAATACTTTTTCGTCAATCTGTTCCAAAGCTATAGGCCGCCTCCATATGCATACCTCCATCAAAACTACATCTCTCAAAGCGCTTCTTCAAGAGCGACAAAAAGCTCAGTCTATACACGTCATGCTTGGTCTGCAGTTTATGTTCCCCTCATTTGTCACATTTGAAAGAAACCCTGAAACTAATCAGACTTTGTAGCTTTTACAGGGTAAGAAATGTTACCCAACCCCATTTTTCATTATCTTGACCAATCCCGTTGAGCCTATGGACTGCACAAATGTTGCCAGATGCTTGTTTCTCCAAAACAGACAAACACTCTTTTTTGTCAACATCATTGGGACCATGAAGAAATATATCAACAGGTAGACACTTCTTTTCGAGTTCCAAATGCTTTAAATCAGCAAAAATACCAAAAAGAGCTATAGGTGGGGAGAAATTTCTGCCAGGAAACAAACACTTCTCCGAACATTCATTTAGCAGTCACTTTCCATCACGGTCCAATACTCAATTTACATACTCTTCAAAAATAGCTCTACTATTTTAAAAATCGTTTAGAAACTTGTATCCTAGTTAATTGAAACCGAAACTAAACAAATTTTGATCGTTTTTTGCATACCGTATCGTCACATTCGGCTTTTGTTTGTAAATGGATTTGTCATTTGTGCATCATGTGTATCATGTTTTTGGGTTTAAAGTTAAAATGTTCGGTTTTAGTTTGATTTTAGTATGTTGACTTATTAAGTCGTTCATTTGGTTATTTGAGTCTCGGGTTTTTAGGCTTAAATCATTTGATCCCATGAAGAAAGAAAGTACATAAGCACAATAATAGGTTGTATTGGTTGTTTAGTTTGTAGCTAGATTTGTTATCGTTTGTGGCATACCACAAACGGGTTAGTGGTCGTTCAAGCGCAGTGACGGACCCAAAAAAATAGGATGCGGGGAGCTAAATTTTTTTTTTACGATAGCAACAAAATGCGAAAAAAAAACTAGAAACGTAATGATTAATCGAGCATTTTTAGTTTTTCGTGGGGGTCACTTTTGAAAAAAAGTCAAAATTAAATAAAAATTACACTAAAATATCAACTTTTTCGGCTAGCCATGGGGGGCGCCTGCCCCCCACTCTTACATGCTAGATCTGTTCCTGTTCAAGCGTTGCTTGAGGTTAATGTGGTATTTGAGCCATATTCTATTTTGTTCTAGTTATATAACAGTTTGATACCACAAATTATAACAAAACTTAAAGTGATACCATGTAAAATAAAAATTAAAATGGTCGTAACATGCAGATCATGAGAAAAGAGTTAAGTGAAAAGGAAAAAAAACAAAAGTTCAAGCAAAGATATTGCAACAAGCTTTGTTGCAACATCACTTCCTAAACATGACATATGAATGACCGTTTAAGTTATAAAGAATTCACTACTTTTACTCTCTATCCATGTGGGATGTGGGATAACCTATTGAAATAAATTAACAAATCATTACACTAAAGAAACATAAGATCACAAAGTAGATTGAAACCGTGTAGGAAACTATAAAAAGTTAACGTTTCACATTTAAGTACCATATTTGATTTGAATATCTTTTATCATTAGGGTTTTTTTTCTAGAAAAAGACATGTGTTTGGGTCATCTTTCATATGTCTTCAAATATTAATAAAAAATATAACATGTTAACAACAGCTTCTTATATTATCATGAATGGAACACGTACATGTTATAAATGAAGATTTATATGTTGAAGTTAGGTTTTATTGTTTAAAAAGATCAACATTTTAAGCAATATAGAAACCCCTACAAAGGCCTCCAACCAGTATATAGCAGGTTTGCCAAATTGGCCTTTTGGTGCTATTTGTTATCTGTAAATGAAGATCATAAAATCCGGTTCCAAGACCGTATTTTAAATTTGTTGCATCGTATAATCTAATGTTTTGTGTTTGGTACTTATATTTCATTACTCGTTATAATGTTATATTTCCTCTAAGTATCTAACTACTACGGTTTTCATTTGATATCACACGGTTCGATTGACACATACAAGTTTTTGATGATGACATCTTTGGATCCGGGCTTAACCAATAGAGAAAACGGTTCACTTTTAGCTTGCAATCACGCTATTGTGGTGCACCATCTATTTGAGCCTTTATGGTGACGTACTTGTTTGTAACCTCTATTAACAAGCGGTGAATGATATCAAATGGATATAACTTGTAGTTGCAGAAACATATGAGCCTTTAAATGGTAAATGTATGTAGAAGAAAAAGCATGAAATCTGGTAGAAAATAACAATGAAAATAGCTCTGTTGTTTAAAAAATTGTACTAGCAACTAGTATCCTAGTTAATTGAAACCGAAACTACACAAGTTCTCTTAAATTATGACCCAATGTATGTTATAAAAAAAGAGTAAAGTGAAAAAAAAGCTAAACAAATACATAGCGAACATGTTTTGCTTTTCATGTTTTATTACGTAGATGACACTTGAACTTATAAATAATTCAATATAATTACTTTCCGTCGATGTGGGACAAGGTGTTGAGCTGGTGAAGTAACCAGTCATGAAAGATGTTTTATATTGTCGTACTAGTTTAAGAAACTTGATGTTCGACAAAATTGTTTAGGAAAGACTCTTATGCATAAGCCAAAATCAGATACTAAAGAAACCAAGTTAGTGTTGGAGGTATAACCAATTGTGTTTCTTGATTTGATCTTACACAATAATACGAATACATATAGGGATATGGTTGAGGTATTTTAGGCAACACAACTAGACATCCTAAACCTCAGCCAATCATAATAAATACATAGTAATCCTCTACTAATCATAATAAATGTGCACAAGACATTTACAGCTAACACTCCCCCGCAGTCGAAGCAGGAGGACACCGGACACTGAGACTGGAGCGAAATTCCTCAAAGAGAGCAGAAGGCAAGCCTTTGGTGAAGATATCCGCATACTGATAGCGAGAGGGGACATGGAGAACCCGAACCTCACCAGTTGCAACCAAGTCACGAACAAAGTGAATATCGATCTCAATGTGCTTCGTACGTTGATGCTGAACTGGATTGCGAGATAAGTATACTGCACTAACATTATCGCAGTATACAAGAGTTGCAGAAGATAATGGAGTGTGCGCTTCACGAAGCAAGTTCCGTAACCAACAAGTCTCGGCAACCGCATTAGCGACACCACGGTACTCGGCCTCTGACCTGGAACGAAAGCGTGGCCGCGCTAGAGGACCAAGATAGTAGGTTGTTTCCAGAAAAACACAATAGCCGATGTGGATCTCCGAGTGGTGGGGCAACCAAACCCAGGTCGATCGTAATAGGCAACCAAGTTTGTGGTAGATGATGAAAACAAGCGTAGTCCATGATCCGAGTACCACGAATATATCGTAAAATCCTTTTAAGAGCAGAGAAATGAGGTTCCCTAGGATCATGCATGTGAAGACAAACCTGCTGAACTGCATAAGAAATGTCTGGTCTGGTAAATGTGAGATACTGTAATGATCCCGCAAGGCTTCGATATAAAGTCGGATCAGAAACCGGATCACCGTCATCCCCTAGTTTAGATTCGGTGTCAACAGGAGTCCTACAGGGATTACACGAAAGCATATGAGCCCGTTCCAGAACCTCCATAGCATATTTCTTCTGGGATAAGAATAACCCAGAAGAATCTCGAGTAACCGAAATGCCCGTAAAATAGTTAAGATGACCCAAGTGTCATGGCAAACTCCCCGATGTAATGACCGTATAATCTGGCGTAATAAGGTCCGAGAAGATGCAGGTGAGGACAATGTCATCAACATATAACAATAGATATGCGATCGGTGCCCCTGGCTATAAATAAATAGGGATGAGTCACAACGACTGTGAGAAAATCCAATGCGAGTGATGTAAGAGGCAAACCGATGAAACCAAGCTCTAGGTGCCTGTTTAAGGCCGTACAAGATCGCCAGTAACAAACAAACATAATCTGGGTGAACTGAATCTCTAAATCCCGGAGGCTGATGCATATATACTGTCTCAGATAAGTCGCCATGCAGGAAAGCATTCTTGACATCCAGCTGATGAATCGGCCAGTGTCGAGAAGCAGCTAAGCTCAAAACTGTCCGAATAGTGCCTGGTTTGACTACCGGGCTAAATGTCTCATCCACATCAACACCATCCAACTGATTACTACCATTCGCCACAAGACGTGCTTTGTAGCGACTAAGAGTGCCATCAGCCAAAAATTTGTGACGAAAAAGCCACATGCATCTAATAATGTTAGCGTCGGGCAGGGAGTATGGCACGAGAGTCCAAGTTTTGTTTTTAATAAGTGCATGGAATTCGTCTCGCATAGCATTTTGCCAATTGGGGTCATTAAAGGCGTCACGATACGTTTTTGGCAAAGGAGAAATGGAAGACACAAGCATGTTGGGCCGAACAACAGGACGATTTGTCCCGACACGAAACCGTGTGACCATGGGATGAGTTGACACAGGGTTTGGGTTATGTATGGGGTCAGGAATGACAGTTTGAGATGGAGGCATAGGAGGTGTAAGAGTTGGTGGTTCAGTGGGGGAAGTGGGTGATGATGGAGGTGGAGTTGGGGGTGTATGTGGGGTTGTTGGTAATTCTTCGGCAGTGGGTGGAGGTACAGTGGGAGAGATAAAATAAGGTGGATTTATATCAGGAGAATCATCCAAGAAGTTGTATTGTGGTGCAGATGTAGTTGGAATAGTGCCATAGGGAAAAACAGTTTCATCAAAGGTTACATGGCGAGAAAGCATAATTTTGTTGGTGGTTAAGTCTAGGCAACGATAGCCACGGTGATTAGAGGCATGGCCTAAAAAGATAGAGGGTGTGGCCCGTGGTTCAAGTTTGTGGTGGGAGTCTAGGTGAGGGTAACAAAGGCAACCAAAGGTACGCAAAAGGCTGTAATCAGGATTGCGTCCAAAGAGGCGGGTATAAGGTGTGTCATTTGATATAGCAGTGGAGGGTAATATATTGAGTAAGTGCACGGCCATATTAACGGCCTCAACCCAGAATGTCGGTGGTAGGTTAGCCTGGAAAAGCAGAGTCCGAATGAGATTATTGATGGTGCGAACCATCCGTTCAGACTTGCCATTTTGTGGTAATGTTTTGGGGCAAGAGAAGCGAAACTGAATGCCGTTGTCGGCAAAAAGTTTATGTAGGTGATTGTTGTCAAACTCACCACCATGATCACACTGAAGGGACCGGATTTCACTCTTAAATTGAGTGCGAACATAATTACGGAATATTATAAATTTAGACAATACATCGGATTTGTTAATTAATGGATAAACCCAAACAAAGTGAGAATAATATGACATACTCGGAATGGGTGAAGTCCACACATCCGAGTGAATAATATCAAAACAAGCATTAACGATAGTGTTTGAACTAGTAAATGGAAGTCTACGCGTGCTTGCCAAGCTGACATGCATGACAAAGCATGGGAGGCTTTTCTTTATTACACGAAATGACATTATGAGAAACTAGACGACGTAGCACTTCGGTTCCTGGGTGTCCAAGACGCTGATGCCACGTTTGTTGACTGACTAGGAGAGCCTGAGGAATAGGAGACGGGGCTGTAACTGGATAAAGGTCCCCAGTGCTATCACATCGGAGAAGCACCCGTCGCGTCATGAAATCCTTAACAGAAAAACCAAAGGGATCAAATTCAACAGTACATTTGTTATCACGTACAAATTGGCGAACATAAATTAAATTTTTGACAATATTAGGAGTAATGAGCACATTATGTAAGTGTAGGGGGCGGCTCGAGGTTGGCAAAATGCTATGTCTCGAATTGATGAAGGGAATGGAGTGCCCGTCACCAACCGAGACGGACAGATATATACACATATTGAAAACATCACTAAGACTGTTAGTGGAAGAGTTAAGATGAAGAGATGCACCTGTATCCATCTTCCATGCCCCGGTGGACGGGTCATGGAGAGTTCCCGCGTTAAAGCATGTGGTAACTGTGTTGCTTGTCCCGGAGCAGATGGTGTGACCTGTTGAACAGTACTGGTTCCAAGGGGGCGGTTGGTACGGTTTGTGTTAATGTAGTAGATAAGGGTTGTTGATGGGCGGGTGGTGTGATGGGCTGCATAGGAGCAGCAGGTTGGTGGCCCTGGAAGGGGACGAAGCCCATGGGATAGGTAGTGGTGTAGTGGACCGGTGTATGCTGGGGGATTGAGCCAAAGCCCGGTGGTGGAGAAACTAGGCCGTGACCAGTTGGGTTCATAACTGTATTGGGGTAATAAGGTGAAAGGGATGGGCTGTGGGTTAAGTAGGCTGAGGGTCCAACAGGGATTTGAGGGTACGAGTATTAGCAGGTTGTAGGTTGGATTTGTTTGTGAGACCCAACTTATTCAAAACCCGAATTATAGTATCCTCATTTGTAGTTTGTTCCATTCGTGGCATAGGTTTACCATTGGGGTGAACAACCTCGCACCCCCCATACCGACATGATCCTCGAGCAAAGTTAATACAAGGGTTTCTAGATTTAAGTTGAGGGTTAGATGGGTGTCGGTTGTTGCCTTTGTCGGTTAAGAGAACCACGGGAGAAGATGAAGATGAGTCGACGGGTGGTGCAGGGGTTTTGGATTTAAGGCGCATTTCCTCGGTGACTAACATAGACCGAGCGGTCTTAAAATCGGTGAAAGTATCTTTGTAGTGCATATAATCACATACTTGACTATATGTATCCGGTAGACCATCAAGCGCATAATGCACCGCATCTTCATCCGAAACGGGGGAGTCGAGGCTATCAAGAATGGTCAAGATAGACTCAATTTTCTGAAAATAATCCTCCATGGTTAACGCCCCAAGTTTGATGGAGCGTGAGTTCCGTCCTTTAACGCCGATGTTCTAGACCACTTGTTATCTTTCACAAGGTCGCTAATAAACTTCCAAGCCACTTTGGCAGATTTCGACGCATTAACCAACCGTCGCTGAAGGGGTCGGATAGCGTCGAAAAAATCCAAGAGAGAATGATTTTATCGATCTTTAGTTCTTCGGGTGTTAGAGGTGTGGGTGTACTAGTATTCGTGTCATGGATGAACTTTGTGACCTCATAAGTATCACACAATTGTTCAAAGAAAAATTGCCAAGAGGCATAGTTCCAATCTTCAAACTCGAGTTTGACAGGGACCCGAGTGTCAAGATGATGATGAGTAACGGTAGATAGCTTATCCGAGAGGGGAACGGGGGTCTCGTTTGAACCGGTCATGATGATATTTGATTAAGGTGAAAGGTGCGTATATGGTGGGTTAGGAAGGCAGTAGAAAAAGATAAAGGGGTATAAAGCTGAGAACTTGCTGTGATACACGCAACACAATTGCTTGTGTGGATTGAGACCTTTGCTCAAATCACCAACACAAGATTTGATCGAAGATTAATCTGTCTGTTTAGGGAGGATTGTAGGTTTTTCTGGGTTTTGGGTGGGATCGTTAGGTTAGGCTGATACCATGTTGGAGGTATAACCAATTGTGTTTGTTGATTTGATCTTACACAATAATACGAATACATATAGGGATATGGTTGCGGTATTTTTGGCAACACAGCTAGGCATCCTAAACCTCAGCCAATCATAATAAATACATAGTAATCCTCTACTAATCATAATAAATGTGTACAAGACATTTACAGCTAACAGTTAGGTTTAATTTGATTATCATTTACCGTAAGTGTTTTTAACAATAATATTATATACGATTGGGTCATCTTTCTTTTGTTTACAGTGGCCTCATTGTGACCTATATATAGCAGGCATGCCAAATCGGCCTTTTTTATATTTGGTATTATTTGTTACTTTAATTGAAGATCCAAAAATCTAGTTCCACAAATCCTACACCTTAATCATAGGTTTAAGCCTAAAATAGATTTTGTAGTGTCGGGTTGTGAAACGCGCTAAATGAAAAGCCGACGAATGGTTGGGGAATCTGTAAAACCAACTCGAAGCTACGTATAAAACCAAATAACCAACTCGAAGCTACGTATAAAACCAATGAACCAACTCGAATAGGATTATCCGGCTAGACTGATTCAAATATTTTAATTACTTTGAAGTTAAAGAATACTTGCTAAATAAAAAAATTTGTTCAAGAGAATAACTCATACGACGCTACAAAAGAGGTATTTGAGTTGTGGAATCTGTAAAACCAACTGGAAGCTACGTATAAAACCAAAGAACCAACTCGAAGCTACGTATAAAACCAAAGAACCAACTCGAATAGGATTATCCGGCTAGACGGATTCAAATATTTTAATTACTTTGAAGTTAAAGAATACTTGCTAAATAAAAAATTTTGTTCGAGAGAATAACTCATACGACGCTACAAAAGAGGTATTTGAGTTGTGGATGCCATGTCCGTAATTTATGAACCTATATTATGAAAAAAAAGTTTAAGCCAAAGTAAATGGAAAAAATGCGACAAAAGAACACAGATAAGTCAAAAGTTTTTGTTATCCTGACCTCATGTTCATTTCCTTATCAAAGACACTTGAAGTTATATAGAGTTCATTACTTTTACTTTATATCCATGTGGGAAAAGCTCTTGAAGTAAATTAACAAATCATGATCTAATTAAGACAATTAAGAAACATAATATCACAAGCAGATTCAAAATCATGTAACCTTAACTGAAAGCTTGAAATCCAGCCCTTCATCATATATTGGTAAACATAAAACTAGAAACAATGAGAGTCTATTTTCATGATGATTATTATGGTTTGAGAATTCCAAACTTAAAAAAATATATCAACATTTTAAACAATACATAAACCTCAACAAAGGCCTTCCAACCAATATCTACATATGCCCGTTGTCATGACTTGTCAATTCATATACTACAATATCATTATAGAACATTTCGCTGCAAAAATTGTAGATTAAGATTGTTGTTAATGCGCTTACCTAAAATACCAACTTTGAACTATATTCTCCTCGTGTTATGGAAAAGGTTAATGCACTTTAAATCACTCTGCTATTGAAAGATGATCATGTGGATCACTCTACTCTTTTTTTATTGAAAGATGTCAATGCACTATGAAAATCTTACATTGTGATCAGTCTACTAATTTTGCTACTTATAATATGTAACGAGGTGGCCTATACTAATCGATCTAATGATATAGCGACACTTTACGTTTCTTTGGATAATGATGACCAAAACACGTTTAATATTAACATAAAATTCAAATTTGCAACTGCATAGAGCTATTTTGTAGTGTCTGTTTGTGAAAAGGGGCTAAATGAAAAACAAAGTACATAGCCCAATTATTCTAACAAACTTGTTTATTAAGGTTTTTCTTTTTGCGTTTGTAATCCACACTTCATATCTATGACTAGTGTTCTTGCTACATACTCGGTTCTAAATATTACCATTTTACATGTTACCATGATCATTTTGAATTGTTCTTTTACAGGGTATCATTTCAGTTTTGTTAAAAATTTTTGGTAATTTATGACCTCAAGTTATGAGAAGAGTTATATGAAAATAAACTAAAAGCAAAAAACAGAGTTAAATGAAAAGTAACTAAAAACAAAAACAACACAAGAAAGACACAACAAACAAGTTTTTATTATGTCTTAATTATTTGTTGACACAAAGAATGATAGTTAAACTTATAAAAAGTTCATTACTTTTACTCTCTATCTATGTGGGACAAACTCATAATTTAATTAAACAATTGATGTTAAACATTTCAGAAACAAAAGATCAAGTAGATTGAAAATATTCAATATTGGTTGCTAGCATGATGTTCGTTTTGTTTTCTTTGTCTTGGGTTTGAGGCTTAGAACAATTACAACTTATATACTTACTATATAGGGATTTGTTCATGTACAGTTGTTAATTAGAGTGTTTTTGGGCTTGTAATCCACATTTCATATATTTACAACTTGTATACTTCTTATATACCATTTATACATGTTACGGCTATTTTAAAGTCTTGTTTTAAAGAATTATAGGTATCAAGTTAAGTTTTGCTATGATTTGAGGTAGCCACTAGGTATACATTTAAGATCTATCCAAATCTTGAAATCATCATATTTTAGCCAGCAAAAAATGTCTCATGCTTTGAGTTGTTCACCTCTTTCCTCCATTTTTGATTAACACATACAAGTTTTTGATGATGACATATTTGGTTTTAGGCATAACCAATAGGCAAAACGGTTCACTTGTGAGCTCAAACTCACTCTCTTTTGGTTCATCGTCTATTTGAGCCTTTTATGGTTATGTACTTGTTTGTAGTCTCCACTAACAAGTGTTGAATGACTAAAAATTGATATAACATGAAGTTGCATAATGATATGAACCTTTGAACGGCGACTTAGGAAGAAGAAGAAATTAAAGGTACCAAATCATCGCCTTTTAAATACAATACAAGACAAATTTGGTAGATAGTAACAATCAAAATAGATTTATTATTTTGAGATTATCACTAGTAACTTCTATCATTGTTAATTGAAACCAATACTAAACAAATTATGATCGTTTTCAGAATATTGGATAGTTAAGACGTTCGGTTTTGGTTTCTAAATGGCTTTGTGCGTCGGGAATAAAGTTAAATTGTTTGGTTTTGGTTTCTACATTTTTTTGTCATAAATTTAAAATATTTGGTTCTAGGCCTTCTGGCATGTTTAATTACTTTTAAGGTATTCATTTTTTCTTGTGCTCGGGTTTTTAGGCTTAACCCGTTTGAGCCCAATAAGAAACAAGAGTAAACTTCAAAACCATTTTTTTGGATTATCCCCGAGAGGTAAAATGTCTAACACTTTACAACCTTGATGGATGATTTTTGCAAAACTTTGTGCTATACTTTTTTGCATAAATCGTCTTTAATAAGGACAATTTTTGCGAGACATTTGGCTTCTTAGAGATGATTCTTGGTAATAGTTTCTGGCAAGTATTATTAGTGCCACATTTAACAAACCATAAGGATGATTTTCGCAGTTTACTCAAGAAACAAAGTACATAAGCGCAAGGTTTTACATGATGCTAAAAAAGAGTTAAGTGAAAAGTAATATAAAAAAGGAGTTATTCGGAAAAATAAATACAAGAATGGAAACCAGAATTTCACAACAAAACAAGTTTTGCTGTGTTTTCTTGTTCGCAATAAACCTGTTATTGACACTCGAGGTTATACAATGTTCATAACTTTTGCTTTCTAAAAATGTGGGACAAAAGCTCCTGTAATAAATTAGCAAATCATGTTAGACATTAAAGAGAAACATAGGATCACATGTAGATTGAAAACCGTATAACCTTAATTGAAAAGCTTGAAACGCCTGCCCTTCATCATATATATCGGTAAACATAAAACCAGAAAAAATGAGAGTCTATTTCCATATTAATCAAATATATAACAGCAACCTTATTGTATTTTTATTAATAGAACACGTACATGACTACATGCTATCAAATTAAAAACTCCGATCGAACCCAAGTAACAATAGACTCGGATCGATGTTTAGATCTAGACGGCGTATTAAAATCTAAATATTTTGTTTATGGACCAGAGGTCCGACCACAGTGAGTAACTAAGTAGGACAAGAGTTAAGCAACGAGCGTTAATTGTATAATGCAACTCTTAGACTTTTTGAGACGCTAAGGCATTAGTAACAAGTAATAATGTCAAAAGCATGTTTAGTTCTCATCTTATGCCTTGGGTTAAAGGTCTGACCAAGCAAAATCGAAATAAGTCGACCAAATAAGAACTTGCAAAAATAACCAAAGGTTTGGCCTAAGAGAAATAATCACCATGGGTTAGAATGGCTCTAAGGTCTGACCAAAGAAGTCAAGCCAAATGCACGTGTTCATAGTTGGATGGCATAGACTTAAAATTTAACAAATATGGTATTCACATAAATCTCGTAAAAGTCGTGTACAAAGAAGCATGCAAAACAACTTTTAACACTTATTTTAAAAACTTTTTGTAATGACACTGTAGTGATCATCATGGTTCACGGTAGGTCCAATCGAATTGGCAGGGAGGCGAAGGACAAGGTCGGCTAGGCAATAACCGAAAATCCTTTAGGTGTGACTGTGCGCACCTCCTTAAACCCCCTTTATAGTTTGTTCTAGTGGGTGAGCCGTACATCCCAAGTGTCCATAGCGTCTAGTTTTTAAATTCATGAAAACTTGTTTCAATAGTTTAGGTCACTTTATTTAACAAAAACAATTTTTCACGAAACAAATAGCATGTCACAATGAGCATGATTTTTAAAAATTTGTTAAAAGTAAAAAATAAAAAGTTGTCAAATACAAGTGATGGGAATGATGTAGAAGGTGATGAGGTTATGAAATCAAGTAATGCAAATGAAGTGATTGAAGTAACCATTGGGTTGATGGGTACTCGTTTGATGGGTTGTGATGAAACATTGAAGAACATGAATGTTTTTTTCATCACAAAGATTCAAGGGAAGTTGATGGGAAAACATTTGGTGGAAATGGGTCTAATCTCGACAAGATTCAAGAAGTGCAAATGGGTGTTCCTCGTATTGAAAATTATGTAATGGGTGTTAAAGTTCTTGATGAGGTTGGGAAAAATAATGAATTGGAAGTGAGTGAGTCAAGAAGAGTGGACGTTAATGGGGTGGTAAATTGTGAGCAAGTTGGGAAAGTTCATGAAACTGAAATTGAATCAAGTGGGATGAACATGGATAAAACCTTCGTAGATTACTCAAGTCCACAAGAGAAGTTAAATGTTGATATCAATGTGGAGTTTGAGAGTGAACAAGAAACTGATAAAACCTGTTTTGTGAGTCATGATGAATCTGTTCAAGGAAGTGGGAAGATCGAGTGGTTTGGGTATTGTTCTTCGAATACGGGGAAGTCATTTGAAGTTGATCAAAAGGTTCCTTGGAAGTCGAGAGTGCCTTGTATTTTGTTTGTTGATGAGATAGATAGGCAAAGAGAAGTGAGTTTAATATGGGAAAATGATGAAAGAGTACAACCACTTCATCAATTGTTGACTGAATTGGATGGGCTTTCTGGTAAAAAGAGAGTTATGAATGAAGGTCCGAAGTTGTGAAGAAAAGAGATAATGTTCTTGCTTATGATTATGATATTCAGAAAGTTTTAGGAAGCATTCATGATGATGATGATTTACTGAATCAACAAAAGAAGCCGAATGAAGTTGTTAAACAGCTTGACATGTGGGAATGGTGTAAAAGAAAGAAGAGATGTGGTGCTAAAGGCGAATTTAAGTATAAAAAGAGGAACTTTGTTACTTGGAAGTGGCCCAAAAGGACGAAAATAGTGGGTATAAAATGCAAATTTAAACATGGGAAGTGGGAATTTGACATATGGAAATGGCCAAGTAGGAAAAGAAAGGGACAAGGTGCTATGTGGTTGTGAAGACATGGTGAGCAAAGAGAAGGAAGTTGTAAGAAGAAACATTAGCTTGGACAACGTATTGGGTATAATTGTTGTTGTTCGGGGTGTTTGGAAAATTGCTCATAAGGGAGAACTTATTTTGAAGCTTAGTTGTTCATGGGTAGAACTAGAACTTATGAGATTGAAGTGGCTACAAGTTGCTTTGATGAAATGAGTCGTTACAGAGGGATGTTCTAGCCGCTGATTGAGGTTTCATTTAACCCGATTCTTGAGGTCAAGAATCTTTTAAGGGGAATGGTTTGTTACGAGTCAAAGTAATAAGGACCAGTTGTGATAATTACTAAAAAGTCAGAGGACTGAAGATGGCAACTTTCATAATAGTTTTAGTTGGCGCCCATTGCTCCTTCCTCCCATTGCTCCTTCCTTCCATCTGTATAAATACCTTTTCCATTTCATTTGTAATTACTTCTTGATTTCAGTTACAAACTTTCTCTCTCAATTCTTGTAATCGTTTGTGTAAACACATCTTACTAATAACAATCCCATTTCGGATCTTGCATCTTGTGAATAGATTCTTAATGTGTTGTTGCAATTGTTGATCACGTTTTCATTTCTTGTTGATTTCTAAACGTGTGTTACAAGGTTTAACAATTGTTTTATTAATTGACTTATAATTTGTTGGGTCCTAACTATAAATTTGGGGGATTCAGGAGCGGAATTGCAAGTATGTTTTTACTATAACATGTGAATTTCATATGGTGTGCCATTGTTATTCAGGATTCTGATGCTTCAATTTGTAAAAGAGCTCTTGAACTTATATACCTTCTGATGAACGAGAACAATGTTAAACCTTTGACCAAAGAGTTAATTGATTATCTACAAGTTAGTGACCAGGACTTCAAGGGAGACCTTACTGCAAAAAGGAGTTAACTGGAGTGATTTAAATTTCTGGGTTGAAGATGAAGAAAACCCAAAAGGATTAACAATGGGGACAAAAGTATAAATGTGTATGGACTATAATACCCTCGACTATATGACAAAAATCAGACATTGACTTTGGCATTAGTGGTCAAGGGACTAGTTTGGCATTAAAAACCCAAGTTTTGGACTCCCCACGATGATAAATGTCAGGTTTGTCACATCACGATGCTTCTGTACAAGTTTAGGGACCAACGGTGTATTTTAGTCTAAAAACAAAGTTAGGACACACGCAATAAGTGAGTTTAATAGCATGCACCAATACCATGAAACAAATAGAAGTATTTGAGTTGTGTAATCCATAGCTAAAAAACCTTGTTAAGTGACTTTTTTGTGTTATTTTGTATGGCATCTAGCATAGGTATATGTATCCGGTGTCGCGTTCCTAGCTAATTCAAACTTGCAAATCTACCACAAGTTCAAAAATTCGCAAAAATAGCACAACGATTCGTGATTATCGAAAAACCAAGTTTCTCAAAAGTCTCATCGCAACAATGATTGTGATTACTGAACGGCGGAGAGGCGGCTGTAACAAAAATAATTCTAAAAGTCAAAACTACAAAAAAGATGTAGAAATACAAGAAAAAAACTTCAAAACTTGATTAATAGTCATAGATTTATTAATCAACTAAAAACATTACCTCAAAACTTTGATAAAATTTTGTTGGTTGAAATATAGGGTTGTGAAAAGGTCCGGTGGTTGTGAGGATGGGTGCAGGCCGAGTTCTAGTGAGATCCGGTCGTGGTGATGGTTGAAGATGACAAATGTGAGAGAGTGTTTAGTGTGTGTTTAATTTGAGAGAGTGTTTAGTGTGTGTTTATTTGTTAGCGATTGTACTATATGGTATATTCATTTAATTTTTAAAAATTTGTTAAAAGTAAAAAATAAAAAGTTGTCAAATACAAGTTGCTCAAAAAGTATCAGTCACCCTATGCAATATACCTTACACATACTTACACATACCTTACAATCGTTGTGACACGTGTCGCATATATGTTAAAGTTTCCTAGTCATTCAATTGGCTCGATTTAATTTTGGAAAGAGAAAATTTCAAATCCAATAAATCCCGGAATGAACAGTGCACGATCCATTTAGACAATTTTCCCTTTAATTAAACAATTGATGTTAGACATTACAAAAACATAAGATCAAGTAGATTGAAAATATTCAATGTTGGTTGTTAGCATGACGTTCGTTTTGTTTTCTTTGTATCTCGAGTTTTGAGGCTTAGAACATTTACAACTTATATACTTACTATATACGGAGTTGTTTCTGTACAGTTGTTAATTAGAGTATTTTTGGGCTTGTAATCCACACTTCATATTCACAACTTGTATAGTTAATTAGAGTATTTTTGGGCTTGTAATCTGTTAGGATTTAGTAAATCCAGTTATTAAAGTGTCGGTCACCTCAAGTATATGTAATCGTTAGAAAGCTCGTAGTCGTAGTTATTTAATGTTAGTTTGTATTTAGTCTAGTAACACCGTGGAGGACGGACGGGTCTTTACCCACTGTATGCCTACTCCACAGCCCGTAGGTGGCGTTTATGTAAGACACTATAAATACCCTCTACCTCCCAAGGTAGAGGGTTGGAGCTCATAATAATACTTTTACTTTCTCTCACTAAGTTCCCAAACCTCTAAACTTTCTCTCTCTAAAAACCACATAGTATACGCTCATATTTGATCATGGTTTGATGTGTTTGTGAAATCCAATATATTACAAATGGTATTAAGAGCCATGGTTTGATCATCTCTCTTACATGTTCTTGGAGTTCTAGTGGTTTTATATGGTTTTTGGGTTTGAAAAAGTTTAGTGGTTTTTGCACCATTTGGATCATTTCTTGTGTTAAAGTTTGAATTTTGATTGTACTTTTTTGTTTAGAATCATTGTAAGTGCTTGGGTTTTGATTTGGAAAGCTTGAATGACTGTGGTTGGGCTTGTTTTGGATTGAAAAGGGTTGTGTTTAAGTTTTTCTAGCTAGCTTAATTTGACTTGACTCGGATAATTTTTCTTCAGTAGCGACTTTGCTTCTTTAGTTTTCAGTGACTTGTAGTTGAAGAGGTAGCGACTTGAGCTCTAGCGACTTGTCTATTGAGACAAGGCGACAAATAGTACAAAATAGTGGATGTACCACTCGCTAGCTTAACTTGTTCAACGTAGCTTACTTCGTCCTTTACTATTCTCAGCGACTTGACTTTGTTGTGACTAGCGAGTTGCTCTTTAGCGACTTGGCCTCTTAGCGAAGTTGTTCCTAGCTTAACTTGCCCACTTAGCGAGTTGTTCTTTAGCGACTTGTCAGCTTAACGAGTTGTTGCTTTAGCAACTTGTGTCTTGCGACTTTGTTCACAACGACTTGAGCTTTTAGCGAGTTGTTACTTAGTGACTTGGTGACTTAGCGACTTGTCTTCAAAGGTTATAGCGACTTGGTTGATTAGTGTTTCTAATACGGTTTTCTCTTGATTTAGTAAAATCCCGTGAAAGAATCTATTTCCCGGTTTAATCATAGAGTTATAAAATCCCGTGAAATCTGTAAACATGTCTACCAACGTGCCTACAATCATTTCTTTTGTAGCTGAGGACGTTCAAGCTGCTGGATCAGATACTCATCCACCCATGCTTGACAGAACTGACTATGACTCATGGGCTCAACGAATTAGGTTGTATTGTCTGGGAAAGGAAAATGGGGTCAACATTCTCAAGTCGATTGATGAAGGACCTTATCAAATTGAGACTACCAGAGATGTTCTTGAAACTGCTGCGGATGGTACAATGATCTTAGGTTTGGATAGACCAAAGACGTATGATGAGCTCAGTGATAAGGAGAAAAAGAGATACGATGTTGATATCAGGGCTTCAAACATTATACTTCAGGGTCTTCCAAAAGATATCTACAAGCTTATCAATCACAACACTGAAGCCAAGGTGGTTTGGGATAATGTCAAGATGCTTCTCTCGGGTTCTGAATTGACTATGGAAGACAGAGAATCACAATTGTACGAAGACTTTGAGCACTTTAAGATGAAACCAGGAGAAAGTGTCAATGAATATTATGTGAGGTTCCACAAGCTTGTGAATGACATGAGGAATATCAAAATGACTATGCCAAATATTCAGCTAAACTCAAAGTTTGTGAACAACATGAATCCCGAATGGCACAAATTTGTCACCTCTGTGAAGCTAACCAAGGGATTAAAGAACACCAACTATGAGCAACTGTATGCCTTCCTACTTCAGAATGAGAAGCATGCTATGTTTGAACGAATGATTCTTGAAAAGTTCAAGTCTGATCAGGGAAAAGCAAGCTCATCAAATGATTCAACATCATTCTACACCAATGTAGGGATTACTACCAAAGCTTCACAAGTCATACCTACTGGAAATGGTAATCACAAACTCATTCCCGATCCGAGGTTCAAGCAACCTGATGCTGATGCAGTCATGGAACACTTCATCAATCAACTAGCTCTTATGGTTAAACAAAACTTGACCTTTACTCCACATACGAACAGTCTTCACACTAACAATGAAATCAGAACTGCATCCAATCTACACAATCATGCTATTGTTAGAGATGGAAAGGCTATGGTGCAACCAGTTCAAGGAAGGCAGTATGAACAGGGAAGAGGTGGAGTTGGTGGAGGGTATGTGGCAAATCAAAATCGTGGAAGGAATCCAAATCAAGGACAAGCAAAGCCAATCAAGTGCTACAACTGTGGTGGTGATAGACACATTGCAAGGAACTGCACATCTCCAAAACGCCCTCAAAATGCAGAGTATTTCAGGGATAAGATGCTGCTGGTACAAGCTCAGGACAGTGGTGCAGTTTCGGATGAAGAAGAGTTGTTGTTTCTGTGAGGAAATGCCAAAACCTATGATGTCGATGTGGATGAGCGACCAATTCAGGAAATGGGTCAGAATCATCCAAATGCATTTCAGGTAGCTGATTGTGATGCATATGACTCAGATGTGGATGATGAACCAACCGCCTGCACCATCTTCATGGCTAGCATTTCACCAATGGTCTCTCCTAAGGCTACTTCACCACAATCCTCCAAGGCATCAATCATCTCTGAGGTATAAAAATTATATGATGAGATTGATGCGCAAAAGATACAATACAAAGTACAACCAACTGAAATCTCTGAATCGGATAGTGAAAATATGGGCAATAGCAATGTTTTCCCATATGATCAATATGTCAAGCAAGATGAAAGTGAAACTGTACCAAGTAATGTATCATCTGTAGTCAATGATGATTATGCTTTCGATGAATACACGAACGCACCCGATGATTCCATAGTTTCTGAACTGAATGCCTATAAAGAACAAGTTGCCATTTATGAACAACGTGCCAAATTCGAATTGACTACCCGTGAGCAGGAGATGGATAACCAAATACGCATATGACTATTAGAAAAAGTAATTTTATAGAAGAAATGTTAAAACAAGAGTTAAACTCCTTACAAGATAAGCTTTCAAAAACTGTTAAGCAAAAACAAGAACTTCAAGAAAATGTTAAAGTGCTGAAACAAGAGTTTAATGCTAAGGAATCAAAACTTTTGAATGACTTTTCCAATCTAAAAACTTTGAAAAACAAACTTGAAAACAAACTGTACATACAAGGGAACACCATTCAGACTGCTCACATGATCACTAAGCATAGAGTCTTAAGCGATAAACATAGCATTCCACTTGTAGACGTACCCAATCCTAATTATAGAAAGGTTGCTAGAGCTGCGCAAATGGTAATCTATGATGGTAATGAGATTCTCAAGCCTAGGCAAACACCATCATGTATTGGAAGCACGGAAGAGGATAGAAAATTAGAAGATGCCTCTAGGGAGAAAATGGATAAGAAGCTAAAAGAACCTGAGTGTAAAAAGAATAACATACCGATCAAACCCCATGATTACACAAAAGAAAATTGGATCTCCCTGAACAGATTTAAGCCTCAAACTAAATCAAACCCCATGATTACACAAATTTTTTGGATAAACAAAAGGCAAACGTACTTGTTGAAACAAACACTCCCCTTAGGAAAGTGCCTGTAGCTATTGTGTATCCTCTGAATACACCAATGCATTTAGTTCCTAGAACTATTTCCACTAATTGCAAGACCTTAATCAGCCTGTATGTTGTTTATCAACTATTTGTTGATTTTGAGAAAACATGTAAGAAGAGAATCACACCTACAGGGATAACTGAAGGGGAAAGGGGTTTTGAGCAAACTAAAGAATAATATTTAACAGAGGTCATGCCTTTCTTTAAACAATTAAAAGGTCAATTTGAAAGTCTTCAAAAAGGAATAAACTCGGATATTAAAGAAATAGAAAAGGAATTTGATGCAATGATTGTTGAGGCAAATGACTTTGAACGGGAACTCAAATATAATGAAATTGAAAGGAAAAATATGCATATCTTAAATAAGAACTTAGTATTCAGTTGTGTGGCTCAAGATGTGTTTTATACTGTTACTAAGCATTATATTACTGCTTCTCAATTTCATGAATTATCTGTTGCTTTGAAAGTTTCCCATGATCGTGTCATTGAGCTTGAAACAACAAATTCAAAATTGCACGATAAAATTGAACAGGATGATCATGATAACTTGGTCAATCATTTTTCTAAATTGGAAGTTGAACATTTTAATTTACAACTAAAATATCAACATCTTAAAGAAAATGTTAAAACCTCAAATATCTAGACATCCTCGATGCCCTGAATTTGATGCTTTTTGAAATAAACAAACGTGATAAACAAATTCAAGCTCATTGTAACACGATCAGAAAATTGAGAGCCCAAATCTCATAATTGAAGGGCGAAAGAAATAATGTGAAAGGCTCCCAAATGCCTCCACCTTTAGATTCTCAATCTTCTCAAACATTTCATCTTCAAAACCTCGTTAATGTTTTACAAAAGGAAAATGAGAGTTTTCTGGAAGAAAATGAAAAGGTTAAACTACACTTTAAAGAGTTATATGATTCAATGAATGTCACTCGTGACAAAAACAACGAAAAAATAACTTCTTTACAAAAAGAAATTGAGAATCTAAAGAAACAGGAAAAAGGGAAAATGCCACTTGTCTTTAATGAGAATGATGCATCAAAGTCGTCTGCAGACTCTAAATATACTGTGACTGTTAAATACATTCCTCCTCATCTTAGAAATAACGAACTCGTGTTTCAAAACTATTTCGCTCACCTTAAAGATAGTCTAGAATGTCTCCGTGAGATTGTAGAAGAGGATTTCATAAATAAGCCACTTGATAGTGAAATTAGGTTTGCTTGCATTCAGGCCAAACGATCTCAGGAGCTGTTAAAATGTTTAAGAGCAACATGCCCTATATCCTTATGTGAGAAAGATAAGGCTATGATGCCCTGTTCTATGCCTAGTGCTAAGTATGCAATTCATTCCATGCCCAGTATTAAGAAAGTGAACTCTAAAGTGCCTTCAAGTAGTTCAGATCCCTGCACTTCTAGTTCAGGAATGCAAAAGGTAGCCCAACCAACTAATGTTCCCATAATTCCCTTTACAGGAGTAATCAGTGACATAAAAGCAAGCGGGTCAAAGCCTCCAGGCAATACAAAGCAAGATAGGACCTCGCAAGCTAAGAATGTGCAATGGAAGAAAGTAGAAGACCACCCTAGGAACATTAAGTTTGAGTTGAATAAAACAAATCGTGTTGATTCTAGTATTAGCTATAAGCGTACTGTAATTAATTCAAATTCTGCTACTTTTCCTGGTGAAGTCTCATTGCAACAGATTCAAGATTCATAATTCAAGATTCTGTTCAGTTTTCCGCCAAATTCTGTTATTCAAGATTCATTCAAAATTCTGTCATAACCATCATAAACCACCATTTTCACCGTCGTTCAGTTTTGTTTAGTTGGTTAAATTTTGATACAGTGACTTAGTTTTGGGTCTCAATCAAGATGACTACAACTATTTCATCGCTCCAATTACAATTAGATCATCTGAAGAGACTAAACAATCATAATGATGTTCATGAGGTGTTTGATGAATTGTCTGTGAATAAACTTCTCAAAAGAGAATGTGCAGTGGTCGAGTATTACAATGAGTTTAATTCTGGGTTTAGCAATAAAGGGTTGGAGGAACGGTATCTTATTGATCTCTTCATTTTCGGGTTACAACCAACGATTGAAAAAGCTGTTAGTCTTTTCAAACCCAATACACTTCGTGATGCATATAATTTGGCTACGTTGCAAGAGAATGTCTTGAAATATAATCAGTCAAAAGAGGTTGAAAAAGAAAATAGTGGTTTCGGTATTAGTGTTGTTGGTAATGATTCGGGAAAAAGAGAACTAAGGGAAGATATTGGGAATGATGTAGAAGGTGATGAGGTTATGAAATCAAGTAATGCAAATGAAGTGATTGAAGTAACCATTGGGTTGATGGGTACTCGTTTGATGGGTTGTGATGAAACATTGAAGAACATGAACAGCCCAACAGTTTAATTTGTTATGAAAAAGAGTTGAACCTTTTTTTGAGCAAATGAAAAAGAGGCGAATAAAAAAAAGATCAAAGAAGTAAGACACAACTCACAAGTTGTTGAGTCTACTTATTTGACAAATATAACCAACAAATGACACTTGAACTTATAAAGAGCTCACCACTTTTACTTTTTATCAATGTAGGACGGAAACTGAAACAATTTAACAAATCATGTAAGGCATCAAAGAAGCATAAGATCGCAAGTAAACCGAATCCAAGACCTTTTGTAGTTATACTTTATTTCTCGTTATAATGTTATATTTCCTCTAAGTCTCTAATAGTTGTTACTTGGTAACTTCATATCAGAATATCAGATGGTTATTTGGGATAATGTAAATATCAAGTTAGTTATTTTGTAGCTCAAAATCAAAACATATACCGTCTCTAACATAACTTTCAGTATGTACTAGTTCCAAATATTATCATTATCTAATATTTAGTTCATAAAACTATTTTTTTTCCTTCTTTAAATTTAGGGAAACAGCTAATTTTGATCAAGATATACTTAAAAGTCAAATAATTCATTCAAGTTGTAGTAAAAGGAAATAGTTAAAAAAAATCATTACTTTTGCTTTCTATCAATGTGGGACGGTATTGAAATAGTGTACGTTTTCTTTGCATTTTAAATATATACGGTAACGTTGTTTGCTTAAACACTTCAAGTTATGATGTTACCTCTCCAGGTGCAATGTGCGCAAGCATTTCTAAAGTTGCTTATAGAAACACTTGCGGTTTCATTCGATCGATAAGACACGGGTCGAGTGACAGTGACACATACAATGATACAAGTTCTTGATGATAACATCTTTGCATCCGGGCTCAACCAGTAAGGAAAATGGTTCACTTTTGAGCTCAAAATCAGTCTCTTATGGTGCACCATCTATTTGAGCCTTTATAATTATGTACTTGTTTGTAACCTCCAATATTACAAGTGTTGAATGATTAATAATCGATATAACGTCTGTCACAAAAATTATCAGTACAACTTGAAATTGACTATGAATGGTGATGTAGGTAGAAGAAAAGGTATCAAATCACAACCTTTTAACTACAATGCAAGACAAATTTGGTAGAAAATTAACAATTAAAATAGCTCTATTATTTTAAACATGTGTATTGTAGTTAGTTGAAAACGAAACTAAACAAGCCTTGATCATGTTCGGTTTTGGTTTCTAAATGGTTGTACTTCTTCATGTGTATCATGTTTTGGGGCATAAAGTTAAAACATTCGTTTGGTTATCTTTGTGTCTCGGGTTTTTAGGATTAAACCATTTGAGCCCATTAAAAAACAAAGTGCATAAACCCAAATATAGTTCCAGTAAGCTTGTCTATTAACGTTCGTTCTTTGTGCGATTTTGGGCTTGTAAATTGTAATCCACACATGGTATTTATGACTTGTGTTCTAGTTACGACCATTTTAAACTGTTATTTTACACTGTATGAATATAAGTTTTGTAACAATTTGCGGTAATTTATGACCCCACGTTATGAAAAAGTATTAAATGAAAAGAAATTATTAAAAAGATCACACAAGATAAGACCACTCAATCAAATTTTTGTGAAGACTTACCTTCTATTGATTGAACATTCTAATTACACTTGAAGTTATATAGAGTTCACTACTTTTATTTTCTATTTATGTGGGACAAGCTATTGAAATTGATAACAAATTAATTGAAAAGCTTGGAACCCTGCCCTTTGTCATACATTGGTAAACATAAAACAAGAAAAAATGGGATTTTGTTGCACCACCAGAAACGATCCCACAAATTGCAACGCTGCCATAAGTTCGTATTTTTATATTTAAAAAGCCAATTTCTGGTTTATAAAACAATATTCATTTTCATTGAAATTAAAGAAGCCACGCTTATTGTGTGATCTTAATCAATAAAGATCCTTTTATTCATGAGCTGCTCTAATGGTTTTCTCGGCTCTGCCATTATTTAGCAGCCTTGGCAGACATCTTGATATGACTGACACCCTTGCAATACTTTCTCGTCAATCTGTTCCAAAGCTATAGGCCGCCTCCATATGCATACCTCCATCAAAACTACATCTCTCAAAGCGCTTCTTCAAGAGCGACAAAAAGCTCAGTCTATACACGTCATGCTTGGTCTGCAGTTTATGTTCCCCTCATTTGTCACATTTGAAAGAAACCCTGAAACTAATCAGACTTTGTAGCTTTTACAGGGTAAGAAATGTTACCCAACCACATTTTTCATTATCTTGACCAATCCCGTTGAGCCTATGGACTGCACAAATGTTGCCAGATGCTTGTTTCTCCAAAACAGACAAACACTCTTTTTTGTCAACATCATTGGGACCATGAAGAAATATATCAATAGGTAGACACTTCTTTTCGAGTTCCAAATGCTTTAAATCAGCAAAAATACCAAAAAGAGCTATAGGTGGGGAGAAATTTCTGCCAGGAAACAAACACTTCTCCGAACATTCATTTAGCAGTCACTTTCAATCACGGTCCAATTCTCAATTTACATACTCAGCAAAAATAGCTCTACTATTTTAAAAATCGTTTAGAAACTTGTATCCTAGTTAATTGAAACCGAAACTAAACAAATTTTAATCGTTTTTTGCATACCGTATCGTCACATTCGGCTTTTGTTTGTAAATGGATTTGTCATTTGTGCATCATGTGTATCATGTTTTTGGGTTTAAAGTTAAAATGTTCGGTTTTAGTTTGATTTTAGTATGTTGACTTATTAAGTCGTTCATTTGGTTATTTGAGTCTCGGGTTTTTAGGCTTAATTCATTTGATCCCATGAAGAAAGAACGTACATAAGCACAATAATAGGTTGTATTGGTTGTTTAGTTTGTAGCTAGATTTGTCATCGTTTGTGGCATACCACAAACGGGTTAGTGGTCGTTCAAGTGCAGTGACGGACCCAAAAAAATAGGATGCGGGGAGCTAAAATTTTTTTTTTACGATAGCAACAAAATGCGAAAAAAAAACTAGAAACGTAATGATAAATCGAGCATTTTTACTTAGGCATGAAGGATTTATAATACTTTAAAGAGTTAAATGTTGGATTTTAGTATTTGAGTGGCGGCAATTTGAGTTTTTCGTGGGGGTCACTTTTGAAAAAAAGTCAAAATTAAATAAAAATTACACTAAAATATCAACTTTTTCGGCTAGCCATGGGGGGCGCCTGCCCCCCACTCTTACATGCTAGATCTGTTCCTGTTCAAGCGTTGCTTGAGGTTAATGTGGTATTTGAGCCATATTCTATTTTGTTCTAGTTATATAACAGTTTGATACCACAAATTATAACAAAACTTAAAGTGATACCATGTAAAATAAAAATTAAAATGGTCGTAACATGCAGATCATGAGAAAAGAGTTAAGTGAAAAGGAAAAAAAAAACAAAAAGTCCAAGCAAAGATATTGCAACAAGCTTTGTTGCAACATCACTTCCTAAACATGACATATGAATGACCGTTGAAGTTATAAAGAATTCACTACTTTTACTCTCTATCCATGTGGGATGTGGGATAACCTATTGAAATAAATTAACAAATCATTACACTAAAGAAACATAAGATCACAAAGTAGATTGAAACCGTGTAGGAAACTATAAAAAGTTAACGTTTCACATTTAAGTACCAGATTTCATTTGAATATCTTTTATCATTAGGGTTTTTTTCTAGAAAAAGACATGTGTTTGGGTCATCTTTCATATGTCTTCAAATATTAATAAAAAATATAACATGTTAACAACAGCTTCTTATATTATCATGAATGGAACACGTACATGTTATAAATGAAGATTTATATGTTGAAGTTAGGTTTTATTGTTTAAAAAGATCAACATTTTAAGCAATATAGAAACCCCTACAAAGGCCTCCAACCAGTATATAGCAGGTTTGCCAAATTGGCCTTTTGGTGCTATTTGTTATCTGTAAATGAAGATCATAAAATCCGGTTCCAAGACCGTATTTTAAATTTGTTGCATCGTATAATCTAATGTTTTGTGTTTGGTAGTTATATTTCATTACTCGTTATAATGTTATATTTCCTCTAAGTATCTAACTACTACGGTTTTCATTTGATATCACACGGTTCGATTGACACATACAAGTTTTTGATGATGACATCTTTGGATCCGGGCTTAACCAATAGAGAAAACAGTTCACTTTTAGCTTGCAATCACGCTATTGTGGTGCACCATCTATTTGAGCCTTTATGGTGACGTACTTGTTTGTAACCTCTATTAACAAGCGGTGAATGATATCAAATGGATATAACTTGTAGTTGCAGAAACATATGAGCCTTTAAATGGTAAATGTATGTAGAAGAAAAAGCATGAAATCTGGTAGAAAATAACAATGAAAATAGCTCTGTTGTTTAAAAAATTGTACTAGCAACTAGTATCCTAGTTAATTGAAACCGAAACTACACAAGTTCTGTTAAATTATGACCCGATGTATGTTATAAAAAAAGAGTAAAGTGAAAAAAAAGCTAAACAAATACATAGCGAACAAGTTTTGTTTTTCATGTTTTATTACGTAGATGACACTTGAACTTATAAATAATTCAATATAATTACTTTCCGTCGATGTGGGACAAGGTGTTGAGCTGGTGAAGTAACCAGTCATGAAAGATGTTTTATATTGTCGTACTAGTTTAAGAAACTTGATGTTCGACAAAATTGTTTAGGAAAGACTCTTATGCATAAGCCAAAATCAGATACTAAAGAAACCAAGTTAGGTTTAATTTGATTATCCTTTACCGTAAGTGTTTTTAACAATAATATTATATATGATTGGGTCATCTTTCTTTTGTTTACAGTGGCCTCATTGTGACCTATATAGCAGGCATGCCAAATCGGCCTTTTTTATATTTGGTATTATTTGTTACTTTAATTGAAGATCCAAAAATCTAGTTCCACAAATCCTACACCTTAATCATAGGTTTAAGCCTAAAATAGATTTTGTAGTGCCGGGTTGTGAAACGCGCTAAATGAAAAGCCGACGAATGGTTGGGGAATCTGTAAAACCAACTCGAAGCTACGTATAAAACCAAATAACCAACTCGAAGCTACGTATAAAACCAAAGAACCAACTCGAATAGAATTATCCGGCTAGACTGATTCAAATATTTTAATTACTTTGAAGTTAAAGAATACTTGCTAAATAAAAAAATTTGTTCAAGAGAATAACTCATACAACGCCACAAAAGAAGAGGTATTTGAGTTGTGGAATCTGTAAAACCAACTCGAAGCAACGTATAAAACCAAAGAACCAACTCGAAGCTACGTATAAAACCAAAGAACCAACTCGAATAGGATTATCCGGCTAGACGGATTCAAATATTTTAATTACTTTGAAGTTAAAGAATACTTGCTAAATAAAAAATTTTGTTCGAGAGAATAACTCATACGACGCTACAAAAGAGGTATTTGAGTTGTGGATGCCATGTCCGTAATTTATGAACCTATATTATGAAAAAAAAGTTTAAGCCAAAGTAAATGGAAAAAATGCGACAAAAGAACACAGATAAGTCAAAAGTTTTTGTTATCCTGACCTCATGTTCATTTCCTTATCAAAGACACTTGAAGTTATATAGAGTTCATTACTTTTACTTTATATCCATGTGGGAAAAGCTCTTGAAGTAAATTAACAAATCATGATCTAATTAAGACAATTAAGAAACATAATATCACAAGCAGATTCAAAATCATGTAACCTTAACTGAAAGCTTGAAATCCAGCCCTTCATCATATATTGGTAAACATAAAACTAGAAACAATGAGAGTCTATTTTCATGATGATTATTATGGTTTGAGAATTCCAAACTTAAAAAAATATATCAACATTTTAAACAATACATAAACCTCAACAAAGGCCTTCCAACCAATATCTACATATGCCCGTTGTCATGACTTGTCAATTCATATACTACAATATCATTATAGAACATTTCGCTGCAAAAATTGTAGATTAAGATTGTTGTTAATGCGCTTACCTAAAATACCAACTTTGAACTATATTCTCCTCGTGTTATGGAAAAGGTTAATGCACTTTAAATCACTCTGCTATTGAAAGATGATCATGTGGATCACTCTACTCTTTTTTTATTGAAAGATATCAATGCACTATGAAAATCTTACATTGTGATCAGTCTACTAATTTTGCTACTTATAATATGTAACGAGGTGGCCTATACTAATCGATCTAATGATATAGCGACACTTTACGTTTCTTTGGATAATGATGACCAAAACACGTTTAATATTAACATAAAATTCAAATTTGCAACTGCATAGAGCTATTTTGTAGTGTCTGTTTGTGAAAAGGGGCTAAATGAAAAACAAAGTACATAGCCCAATTATTCTAACAAACTTGTTTATTAAGGTTTTCTTTTTTGCGTTTGTAATCCACACTTCATATCTATGACTAGTGTTCTTGCTACATACTCGGTTCTAAATATTACCATTTTACATGTTACCATGATCATTTTGAATTGTTCTTTTACAGGGTATCATTTCAGTTTTGTTAAAAATTTTTGGTAATTTATGACCTCAAGTTATGAGAAGAGTTATATGAAAATAAACTAAAAGCAAAAAACAGAGTTAAATGAAAAGTAACTAAAAACAAAAACAACACAAGAAAGACACAACAAACAAGTTTTTATTATGTCTTAATTATTTGTTGACACAAAGAATGATAGTTAAACTTATAAAAAGTTCATTACTTTTACTCTCTATCTATGTGGGACAAGCTCATAATTTAATTAAACAATTGATGTTAAACATTTCAGAAACAAAAGATCAAGTAGATTGAAAATATTCAATATTGGTTGCTAGCATGATGTTCGTTTTGTTTTCTTTGTCTTGGTTTTGAGGCTTAGAACAATTACAACTTATATACTTACTATATAGGGATTTGTTCATGTACAGTTGATAATTAGAGTGTTTTTGGGCTTGTAATCCACTTTTCATATATTTACAACTTGTATACTTCTTATATACCATTTATACATGTTACGGCCATTTTAAAGTCTTGTTTTAAAGAATTATAGGTATCAAGTTAAGTTTTGCTATGATTTGAGGTAGCCACTAGGTATACATTTAAGATCTATCCAAATCTTGAAATCATCATATTTTAGCCAGCAAAAAATGTCTCATGCTTTGAGTTGTTCACCTCTTTCCTCCATTTTTGATTAACACATACAAGTTTTTGATGATGACATATTTGGTTTTAGGCATAACCAATAGGCAAAACGGTTCACTTGTGAGCTCAAACTCACTCTCTTTTGGTGCATCGTCTATTTGAGCCTTTTATGGTTATGTACTTGTTTGTAGTCTCCACTAACAAGTGTTGAATGACTAAAAATTGATATAACATGAAGTTGCATAATGATATGAACCTTTGAACGGCGACTTAGGAAGAAGAAGAAATTAAAGGTACCAAATCATCACCTTTTAAATACAATACAAGACAAATTTGGTAGATAGTAACAATCAAAATAGCTTTATTATTTTGAGATTATCACTAGTAACTTCTATCATTGTTAATTGAAACCAATACTAAACAAATTATGATCGTTTTCAGAATATTGGATAGTTAACACGTTCGGTTTTGGTTTCTAAATGGCTTTGTGCGTCGGGAATAAAGTTAAATTGTTTGGTTTTGGTTTCTACATTTTTTTGTCATAAATTTAAAATATTTGGTTCTAGGCCTTCTGGCATGTTTAATTACTTTTAAGGTATTCATTTTTTCTTGTGCTCGGGTTTTTAGGCTTAACCCGTTTGAGCCCAATAAGAAACAAGAGTAAACTTCAAAAACCATTTTTTTTGGATTATCCCCGAGAGGTAAAATGTCTAACACTTTACAACCTTGATGGATGATTTTTGCAAAACTTTGTGCTATACTTTTTTGCATAAATCGTCTTTAATAAGGACAATTTTTGCGAGACATTTGGCTTCTTAGAGATGATTCTTGGTAATAGTTTCTGGCAAGTATTATTAGTGCCACATTTAACAAACCATAAGGATGATTTTCGCAGTTTACTCAAGAAACAAAGTACATAAGCGCAAGGTTTTACATGATGCTAAAAAAGAGTTAAGTGAAAAGTAATATGAAAAAGGAGTTATTCGGAAAAATAAATACAAGAATGGAAACCAGAATTTCACAACAAACAAGTTTTGCTGTGTTTTCTTGTTCGCAATAAACCTGTTATTGACACTCGAGGTTATACAGTGTTCATAACTTTTGCTTTCTAAAAATGTGGACAAAAGCTCCTGTAATAAATTAGCAAACCATGTTAGACATTAAAGAGAAACATAGGATCACATGTAGATTGAAAACCGTATAACCTTAATTGAAAAGCTTGAAACGCCTGCCCTTCATCATATATATCGGTAAACATAAAACCAGAAAAAATGAGAGTCTATTTCCATATTAATCAAATATATAACAGCAACCTTATTGTATTTTTATTAATAGAACACGTACATGACTACATGCTATCAAATTAAAAACTCCGATCGAACCCAATTAACAATAGACTCAGATCGATGTTTAGATCTAGACGGCGTATTAAAATCTAAATATTTTGTTTATGGACCAGAGGTCTGACCAGTGAGTAACTAAGTAGGACAAGAGTTAAGCAACGAGCGTTAATTGTATAATGCAACTCTTAGACTTTTTGAGACTGCTTAAGGCATTAGTAACAAGTAATAATGTCAAAAGCATGTTTAGTTCTCATCTTATGCCTTGGGTTAAAGGTCTGACCAAGCAAAATCGAAATAAGTCGACCAAATAAGAACTTGCAAAAATAACCAAAGGTCTGGCCTAAGAGAAATAATCACCATGGGTTAGAATGGCTCTAAGGTCTGACCAAAGAAGTCAAGCCAAATGCACGTGTTCATAGTTGGACGGCATAGACTTAAAATTTAACAAATATGGTATTCACATAAATCTCGTAAAAGTCGTGTACAAAGAAGCATGCAAAACAACTTTTAACACTTATTTTAAAAACTTTTTGTAATGACACTGTAGTGATCATCATGGTTCACGGTAGGTCCAATCGAATTGGCAGGGAGGCGAAGGACAAGGTCAGCGCTAGGCAATAACCGAAATTCCTTTAGGTGTGACTATGCGCACCTCCTTAAACCCCCTTTATAGTCTGTTCTAGTGGGTGAGCCGTACATCCCAAGTGTCCATAGCGTCTAGTTTTTAAATTCATGAAAACTTGTTTCAATAGTTTAGGTCACTTTATTTAACAAAAACAATTTTTCACGAAACAAATAGCATGTCACAATGAGCATGATATTTAGGCGTGTAAATAAAAACCAATATTAATGTTATGATTATGATATGTATTATTTCATATTGCATTCAATTAGGTGTCAAAAACAAGTAACAATAATGCACATAAGGAATCACAAACATGTAAACATAAACATCAATATATAAACACATATTGTTCCGAGTTCTCTCGCGAGTCTTTCCCAAAAAGAGAACCATAAGACCGTCACTAGGAGCAATACCTAGATCGCCCCATACATCACAAAAAGCAATTGAGTGGGTCTTGTGGCCGGAAAACACATACTCCCTCCGTCCCAAATTATAAGTCCACTTTCACTTTACACAAAGTTTAAGAAATTTCCACTAACTATTCTATTAACCAACAAAATATCATCTTTCTCCACTAAACACACTTTTGATTGGTTGAAATATAAAAGTGCACAAATATTTTGGGACAACCAAAACTACCGATATGAACTTATAATTTGGGACGGAGGGTGTAAAAAACATGGCAAACTTAATTAACAATTAATTACGCTATTTTATGTATGTAATAAACAATATAATTCTAATTATCAATATAATTCTAATTAAAAATTAATTTTAATTAACCTTTAATTCTAATTAATAAATTTAATTCCAATTAACAAATTACTTCTAATTTTTAATTTAATTTAATTTTTGTGTGTTGTTATTTTTATTAATAATTGACAAGTATTGCATATAGTTGTCAAAACAAAAATAAAATGAATAACTAATTAGATTTCATGCAGCCTTTTATACATGTTTATTAAAGCGTGTAACCCATAATCGCAAAAATGAGTTGACTCGTGATGCCATTGTTGGGATTTTATAACCTAGTTAGCCAAGTAACGCAAACGAGCACGCAGCGGAATTGGATCTAGTTAAAGCAATTAGGTAAACACGTATTTAATAAACAATAATAAATAAAATGTAAATAGAAAACTAACCCTCGATGTCAACTGGACGCTATAACACGAACAAGAAACCAAGTATCTAGAGTAGATACATCTATGAGTCCACACACAAACACTTAAACCAAGTACGTTCGAATTAGCTAGTCGAGAACGTTGACCAATCAACCCCTTGAATTACTTGAAAACCACGAACTAGAAAAAACCCAAGAACACTTCTTTCACTTTCTGCCGAGATCACAAACTGTCCGAGAAACAGTTTCAATACCACCCGATATCGGACAAGCTTTGTCCGATATCCTTCCCTTTGCTGTCCGAGAACCACCAAAGGAAAAAACCCCAAAAATCTTATTGCTTTACCACGTTCGACCAGGAGCAAGAACAAGAACCACCAATTCTACAAAACCTAGACTACTTGGATCAAAGAGTCGATGCAGGTTAGAGATTGAACAAAACCAAACAAACCCTAATCGGTTTGTTGAAAAATCGATCGGGCAAGAGAACTAGTAGATAGATCGATTGCTTTGGTGAGAGTTTAGGGATTGTATGCGTGTGAATGGATGCAAGGGTGTGTTTGTTTATATAGGATACAAAACCTAGTTGTACTTGGACTTGACTTGAGCTCCAAGTAAACTAACCCAAACACCGCATCGATCGGGTATGGTGTCTAGGCCCAAGGCTCGCCAAACCTACTCAAGTTGAAAGCCAAAACATCCCATGGGTCAAGTATTATGATTGGGTTGCCTCCATGCATAAAACGGGTCTAATATATTCAAGTATTAAACGTTCATCACGTAGTCTCGTGTTTAACGTGTGTGCCCCCATAGGCTCACACACTTACAGTAAAGGATAATCAATTGCTTTTTGTTTTTGCACAAACCAACATTATATACTCGGTTTTACATGTTACGGTCATTTTAAAGTGCTATTCTGTAGGCATCAAATTAAGTTACATTATAATTGATGGTTATGACCCCGTATTATGAAGAAAAAAAAAGTGAAAATAAATAGAAAGGTAATTTAGGACCGCATACTCTGAAAGAAAAAATAGTAAAAAAAGAGTAGATAAAAGAACAAGAAACAAGTTTTTGTTACTTTTTTCTTATTCTTATATGCTAAACTTTGCTTTATGAATGACACTTGAACTTTTATAGAGTTCATTGCTTTTATTTTCTATCAATGTGGGATAGGCAGTTGTAATAATCTAACAATTCATGTTCATCAATGTTTTTTTTTTCAAATATATTTCTTAAGTTGTTAATCAAATATATAACAAGTTAACAACAAGATTCTTATACTTTCATTAGTTGTGATAAATTATGACCCCATGTGATGAAGAAAAAAAATTGAGTAAAAAAACAGAAAAGAAACTCAACAAAAAAGAAAACAAGGAGATACACAATAAACAAGCTTTTATTGAACCTTTCATGTCTTACTTCCTATTTATGACTTGTATTCTTATTATATATTCGGTTTGCATGTTACGGCCATTTTAAACTGATGTTTCTTTAGGCGTAATATCAAAATTTGTTATAATTTGTGGTAATTTACGATTCCATGTTGTTAAAAAAAATAATTGAGTGAAAAAAGCAGAAAAAGAAAACTCAAAATACACATAAAACAAACTAGTTTTGCTGGGTATGTCTTGTTAGGTTAAGAAAAAGTTTAGCTGTTAATTAATTAATTAAGTAGTAGTGAGACGTCGGTATGGAGTTGCGTCAGCTGTGGATATAGACTAGGCTAAGGGGCGGACTTCATCTCTTCTATTCTCTTCACTTACACCTTACACTTCTGCTGAGTCTAACGAGGCTCAGGTGCGGAGCCTTCCACTGTCACTGTGGACCGAGACTACGCAAAGGTAGAACATCATAGAAACTTCGCTGACTTTCTCATAAACCTTGATTTCGCTACGCTCAATAAGAAGCTGGAATAGCTTAAATTGGTTCGTGTTCCGTTTCCAAAGTCAGTCGTCTTTACCCAAGTGTGAACTTCAGACGACTCTCAAGCGGTTCCATTCCTTCTTACTGTACTTCTGGGTCAACCCAACCCGAATGGGAGTAAGGGGGTCAGCCAAACAGCGGTCCACTTTGTACCTTTGCTGAGCAAACCAATCAGTCATTTTTTTTATAAAAAGAAAAAGGAAGGGAACGTTTTGAACCCTTTCGAGTGAGAGCTTAGGGATATGATTCCCAGAGAGAATTTCAATCTGAAGAAGGCAACTCATCTCCTTAGCAAGAAAGTGAATCGCACTACTGACTGATTATACGGTCTGTTTTTCAAGCGAACTCTCGAAATATCGTAAGAGAAGTTAGACTTGCTTCCTTCCGTTGAAATCACTCATTAGACTAGGAGCTAGAAAAGACAATGAAAGGTAGACTACCAGCTTTTTTTCAAGATAGAGTTGATGCCATTTGAGAATTGATAGGTGATACGGGATGTATCCTCTATTACAGTAGGCTGTAACCTCTATTCAAGTGGGCAGTTCTCTATGAGAATAGCAAGAGTTTGATGCTATGAAATAGCTCGACTGAAAAGAGTGGGGTAGAGGGCGGCTATCTCATAGCTGTTACTGTGCTTTCTAAAGCCTTTCTCTAACAAGCAAGTAAACTAACCTCTTCCCCTAACAAGCCAGCTACGCACCTTGCTCTTAGTTGCAAGTCGCTTTTATTTCGGAATAAGCTGGAAGTGAAGTTAGAGAAGTATGAGGGGCTATAGTACTGACTATGCATAGGACTACTAAGGTGAAAAGACAGGATGTATTCCGACGAAATGCAAGTTTTGATTATAGGTAAAGTTTTGGCTACGGACTTCAATCCCTTAGGTTTGTAAATGACACTTGAATTTATAAAGACTTCATTATATTTAGTTATTATCGATGTGCGACAACATGTTGAAGTTACAAAATAACCACTCATGAAAGACAATGAGGAAACTTAAGATCACTAAGTAAATTAAAAACAATGTAACGTTAACTAAAAATCTTGAAACTTAACCCTTGCCTTTCTCCTTTCAGATGGCAAAAAAATAAAAAATAAATAAATAAATAATTTAAAGTTAATTTTGTCCTATAGGTGGATAAATTTCATTATGAGAATTAAGTTAAATTACACCCTGAAATCAGTTATAGGATGGAAGAATAAGAAGATAGGATAATGTATAAAAACCAAGAGGTTGCATTGTCCCCTTTCATACGACTACATAGCTTTCTAACCATAGTGCCCTATAAAGTAATGTATGGTGGATGCCACGTCCTAATACAAAGTTAAAATTAGCTTGATCGGCACAAAATTGAACTATATTGTTCACAAAATTGCGGCCTAGAAAGAATCCAACGAAAGTAGAAGGGACACCTACGAGACTGGCTGAGCATCTTCTAACAAAGAACATGCATCATACTTGCACGAATGTGAGTAATGACTTTGTCATCGAGGAAAACTTTGGTTAATAAACTCATGTAATCCATAGTTTAGAAACCTAAATAGTGACTCTTTTGTGTATGACATATAGTGTTATGAGATGATCCCACAATTTGCAGCTCTATCTAATCACCACCTTTTAACTGGAAACCATGAAAATGGGTAGAAAATAAGAATCAAAATAGCTTTGTTATTTTAAAAATAATGTTAGCAACTTGTATTGTAGTTAAATGAAAACGAAACTAAACAATTTTCAATCCTTTTTAGCATATTGAATAGTTAATAGTTTTGTGGTTCGTGTGTTATGTGTATCATGTTTTGGGGTATAAAGTTAAAACGTTTGGTTTTGGTTTAGTTTTAGTATGTTAAATTATTATAAGAGGGTCGTCTTCTTTTTCTTTGTGTCTTGGGTTTTTAGACTTAGACTATTTCAGCCCATTGTATTAAGAAAGAAAGTACACAAGTATAACTGTTCTTGTACACTTGTTTGTTAGAATACTAGGTTCGTTTCATGTGCTTAATGATTTTTGGGCTTCTAACCCACACTTCATATTTATGGTTTTAGATGTTACGACCATTGTAAAGTTTTATCTGTAGGGTATCAATTTAAGTTTTGTTATAATTTCTGGTTATTTATGACCTCACGTTATGAAAAAAGAGTTAAGTGAAAAGAATATGTTATGAAAAAAGAGTTAGTGAAATAATAGGAAGAAAAATAAGATCTAAATACAAGCATTAAAGAAACTTTTTGTTACAACATGTACTAGGTCGATTAATAAATAAATGATACTTATAAATGACACTTGAATTTATATAGAGCTCATTACTCTTACTTTCTATCTATGTGGGATGGGATAAGCTATTGACACTAAGAAACATAAGATCACAAAGTAGATTGAAAACCATGTAAGAAACTATCAAAAGTTAACGTTTCACATATAAGTATTTGGTTTGAATATCTTTTGTCATTAGTGATTTTTTTTACTACTACAGTAAAACCTCTATAAATTAATGATGTTGGAACCGAGATATTTTATTAATTTATCGAGTATTAATTTATATAGTTTTTACTGTATATGTGTTTGGGTCATTTCTTCACATATTAATCAAATATTTAACAAGTTATCAACAAGCTTCTTATATTTTCATGTATGAAACACACACGTCTTATATGAAATGAAAATATTCAATGTAACGTATTTTATGCGTTTCGATTGCATTATTATAAGATCAACATTTTAAGCAATATAGAAACCTCTACAAAGGCCTCCAACCAATATAGCAAGTATGACAAATGGGCCATTTTAAATTTGGTGCTATTTGTGATATATGTAAATAAAGATCAACAAATCTTGTTTCAATAGACCAAGACCGTATGTTAAATTTGTTGCATTGGTATTGTGTTTCGTAGTTATATTCATTACTCGTTATGATGTTATATTTCCTCCAAGTATCTAACTACTAGGAGTTTCATTTGATATCATACGGGTCAATTGACGCACACAAGTTTACAACGATGACATCTTTTGATCCGGGCTTAACCAACAAGGAAATGGTTCGCTTTTGAACTTGAAATCACTCTCTTGTGCACTTGTGGTGCACCGTCTATTTGAGCCCTTATCGTTATGTACTTGTTGTAACCTCTGTTAACAAGTGGCGAATAATAAAAAAAAAATGGATATAACTCGTAGTTGCAAAAACATATGAGCCTTTAAATGGTAATGTATGTAGAAGAAAAAGGCATGAAATCACCACCTTTTAACTACAACACAACACAATCCTGGTAGAAAATAACAATTAAAATAACTCGTGGAAAAAAACAAAAGAAATACATAATAAACTAATTTTTGTCATATATGACCCTAGTTTACAATAAAAAAGGAAATCGAGCTTATAAAGAATTTATTACCTTTACTTTATGTCGATATGGGACAAGGTGTTGAAGTAGTAAATTAACCACTCATGAAAGACACTAAGCAAACACAAGATCACTAAGTTAACTAAAAAGCATGTAACCTTATATATTGAAATGCTTGAAACTTAACCCCTGCGTTTCGTAGTCTATTAATTAAAAAAAACAAAAATTGGGAGTCGATTTTGGTAAGGATGCTATTTTATATTTTACATTTTGGTACTTGTTTAAGAAGCCTAATATTCGACAAAACTGTGTAGGAAAGTTTCTTATCCATACTCAAAATCAGATACGAAAGCATTTTTTTGGGAGGATGTTTGGTGTGGGGACATTGCGTTTAAACATATGTATCCTAGAAAGTACGCTTTGGAGTCATGTAAGTCTGTTGATGGTTCTTCGAAGTTGTCGCATCTGAGCTTGGATTTTTCTTTTCGTCGTGTCCCGAGGGGTGGTGCAGAACAAGACCAGTTTATAGCGTTGATGGCAAAGGTAGAGGGCGTTTTTCTTGTTAATATGAGGGATAGGTGGGTTTGGCCTTTGGACGGGAGAATTCTCTGTTGCTTCAGTTAGGAAGTTGATTGATGATAAAATGCTACCGGAGGTAGCTGCTAAAACTGGTTGGATTAAAGTTGTTCCTATCAAGGTTAACGCTCATGCTTGGAAAGTAAGGTTAGATTGGTTACCAACTAGAATTAATATTACTCGTAGAGGTATGGATATTCAGTGTATTATATGTTCGATGTGTGATAATGTGCTGGAATCGACTAGTCATTTATTCTTTTCTTGCCACATAGCTAGAGATATTTTTTGTAAGGTATCTCGTTGGTTGGATATTAGTTACATGGAAGTATCCTCTTATTAAGAATGGTTGGTTTGGATTCTGAATCTTCGTCTCTCCATTAAGTACAAACAGGTTCTTGAAGGAGTTTGCTATGTCATGTGGTGGCATATTTGGTCTTTTCGCAATAAGAGAATTTATGGCTCGAAGAATCCTTCAAAGACGATGATTTTTGAAGATGTGGTGTTTCATTCTTTTTATTGGTGTCAGTTTAGATGTAAAGTTTCGTTTAGTTGGATTGATTGGCTCAAAAACCATTATCTTGTTTCTTTGTAATTTCTAGCTTTTTGCTAGTACTCTTAATTGAATTTGCCGTTAAAAAAAAAAAATAAAAAAAATAAAAAATAAAATTAGTTTTAATTTGGTTATCCTTTTCATAAATATTTTTTAACAATAAGATTATATAAGATTGGGTCATCCTTCTTTTGTATATAAAGGCCTCATTATAACCTATATAGCAGGTATATGCCGGGCCTTTTTTATATTTGGTGCTACTTGTTACCCGTAAATGAAAATCAACAAAACTACTTTCAAAAATCCTAGACCTTAATAATAGGTTTAAGCTTAAAATAGATTTTGTAGTGTCGGGTTGTGAAAACGAGCCTAATGAAAACCAGTCATAGGGCCGACGAACGGTTGGGGAATCTGAAAAACCAACTCGAATATGATTATCCGGCTAGACTGATTCTAAATTTTTAATTTCTTGGATATTAGAGAATACTAGCTAGATACCAAGGTTGCAAAAATCGCGAATTGGTAGTGAGTCGATCGACCCCCCTTTAGCTTGTAATCGGTCTACGCGGGATTAATCAGTGATTAATCGGATTGGCATTTTTGGCAAGTTTTGGGTATTTCTGGCGAGTTTTGGGTATTCCCAGAAAGATTTTCCTTAAAAACATCTTGTAATAGATATAAAAAACAACTATAAGCGATTACATTTGTTCAAGGTTGCGAAAATAACAAATCAGTGATAAATCATATTGGCATTTTTGGCAAGCTTTGGGTATTTACGACGAGTTTTGGTATTACCGGCAAGATTTTCATTGAAAAACATCTTGTAATAGATATAAATAGTGACTATAGGTGATTAAAACTAATTTACAGCGAGTTTAGAGTATTTCCAGCAAGATTTACAAGTTTTCGGCAAGTTTGACCATCGTTAACCGCCGTTGACCACGGTTGACCGATTTGTTTGAACGATTTACTAAAATCGGCAAGGTCGGTGGCCCAGTAGCACCTAATCGGTGATTAATCGGCCTTGTAGACCTTATTTTGCAACACTGCTAGATACTAATTTTGTTCAAGAGAGTAACTCATACGACGCTACAAAATAAGTATTTGACTTGTGGATGGCACGTCCTAGTACAAAGTTGAAGTTAAGTGTGAACTAATGTTTTGTGTACTAGCTTAATCACAAACTTGAAATATCTTTTTCCTAAAATTGTGCTTACGGAAGAGTCCAAAAAACGTAGAAGGTACATTTTCGAGACTGACCGAGCATCTTCGATCAGGTACAGGCATCATCCTTGCACGAATGTGAGTAATGATTCTTTCCTCGAGACAAACTTAATTTGGTAATAAACTCAAGTAACCCATAGCTAAGAAATCTTGATAGTGACTCATTTATATATGACATCTAGCATACATTCTAAATATATACATCCGGTGTCGCACATTCATTATACATATGGTAGAAACCACGAAAAATATGGTAGAAAATAACAATTAAAATAGCTCTAATATTTTAAAAGTAGTGTTAGCAATTGTTGTTAAATGAAACCGAAACTAAACAGATTTTGATCCCTTTTAGCATATTCTATCTATCTTTATGATACTGGGTTTTTATTTCTAAATGGTTGTGTGCATTTGTATCATGTTTTTGAGCATTAGGATTAAAAATTCGGTTTTGTTATGGTTTTAGTATGTTGAATACTTGAATTATTAAGACGTTCGTTTTGATTTTTTTTGTCCTGTGTTTCCAGGCTTAGACCATTTTAGCTTATCAAGAAGCAAAGTACATAAGCCGAGTTATTCCTGTAAACTTGTTTCTTAAGGTTCTTTTTGCGCTTATCGTTTTTGGGCTGGTAATCCATACTTCGTATTTACGACTTGTGTTCTTGTTAGAGTAGTCAAGACTATGTGCCTTAATCTTATCATTAGATATACTTTTACATATGAGAATCATTTTCCTTCTTGTTATATATACTCTGGTTTTACCTTTTACAACCATTTCAAACTGCTATTCTATAGGTATCAAGTTAAGTTTGGTTATAATTGATGGTAATTTATGAACCCATACTATGAAGGAAAAAATAGTAAAAAGATGAGAGAAAAGAACAAGAAACAAGTTTTTGTTATACTTAATCTTTTACCTTCATTTGCTCTATCAATTAATGACATATGAACTTTTATATAGTTCATTGCTTTTATTTTCTATCAATGTGGGATAGGCAGTTGGAATAAATTAACAATTCATGTTCATCAATGTTTTTTTTTTATTTTTTTTTTCAAATATATTTCTTCACGTGTTAATCAAATTTATAACAAATTAACAACAAGATTCTTATACTTTCATTAGTTGTGATAAATTATGACCCCTATGTCACGAAGAAAAAATTTTGACTAAAAAAAAAATAGAAAAGAAACAAAACAAAAAAGAAAACAAGGAGATACACAATAAACAAGCTTTTATAGAACCTTTCATGTCTAACTTCCTATTTATGACTTGTATTCTTATTATATATTCGGTTTTGCATGTTACGGCCATTTTAAACTGTTGTTTCTTTAGGCGTAATATCAAAATTTGTTATAATTTGTGGTAATTTACGATTCCATGTTGTTAAGAAAAAAGAATTGAGTGAAAAAAAACTAGAAAAAGAAAACAAAGTAGTTTTGTTGGGTATGTGTTGTTATGCTCTCTTCTAAACTTATGGATAACACTTAAAATAATAAAGAGTTCATTACTTTCACTCTCTATCATTGTGGGACAAGCTTTTGAAATAAATTGACAAATCATGTTACACATAAAGAAACATATGATCACAAATGGTGTAGGCTGAGCATGAAACACCGAAAATCGAATCAGACCGACAAAACCGACCTAGCTGACAAACCGAGCCGACCCGACATCCCTTCGGTACTGTCTCGGTTTCATTTTTTTTATTTTCGGTTTCAGTTCGGGTTGGTTCGACCTAAAACCGACAAAAACATACCTAAACATATCTAAACCGAACCGAACCATGTAATCAATATAGCAGGTATGCCATATTGGCCTTTTTTTTATATTTGGTGCTACTTGTTATCTGTCAACAAAGATCAACAAATCTAGTTCCAAGAATCTTAGACCTTAATCATGGGTTTAAGCAATAAAAAGCCCCAAATTAGTACAAACGCAACAAGCAAGTTTTAATTACGTTGAATCTATCAGGTTAAATATATAAATAACAGTTAAAAATGGTAAGCATCTTATGAAAAAAGAGTCAAGTGAAAAGGAATTAATAAAAACAAGACTAAAATACACCATTGGTCCCTAAACTTGTACAGAAGCATCGCGATGGGACAAACCTGGCATTTATCATCGTGGGGAGTCCAAAACTTGGGTTTTTAATGCCAAACTAGTCCCTTGACCACTAATGCCAAAGTCAATGTCTAATTTTTGTCATGTAGTCAAAGGTATTTTAGTCCATACACATTTATACTTTTGTCCTCATTGTTAATCCTTTTGGGTTTTCTTCATCTTCAACCCAGAAATTTATACCACTCCAGTTAACTCCTTTTTGGTTTTCTTCATCTTCAACCCAGAAATTTTAAAAGCCACAAGAAAGATGGATGATGTTGAAACTTTATGAAAATAAAACCAATATGATATATCATTGCCCCACAATTATCCATCTCCGGTTAAACACAAGCATATTATGACGTTTCAGGGACTGCAGACCCATTTCTCCATATAAGATTGCTCCGTCTTTTCCGTGTTTTGGGCCATGGAGATGCTGATGCTAGCGAGTCTGTGAATGACATTCTTGCTCAGGCCAGGTTCTATTTCTAGTCTAGATTTTAGAAGTTCATGGCATTAAACTCAATTTGTCTAGGTAATTACTCAATAAATGGTGTTTCGTCTTGTATCTATATTCATGAACTGTGTATTGCATGCATAGTTCTATGTTTTGGCACCTGTAATGGAAGAATAAATGATTATGTCTATTGAGTATTGATGGTCTTGCTTAAATTTCTGTCTAGGTGGCAACAAAAACTGAGTCAAACAAGAATGCAGGGAATGCAATACTTTATGAATGCGTAGAAACCATTATGAGCATTGAAGATAATAGTGGTCTGCGTGTTCTTGCAATCAATATCTTAGGGCGGTTCTTATCTAACCGTGACAACAATATCAGGTGACTATTTCCTGTTATATGGTCTAAGATATTCGGAGTTAATGCAATATATACGTCGCCTAAGTTATGTTGAATTGCAATTTAATGCTTATGCTTATGAAGATCGTGTTGTAGCACCAATAGTTAATTGTTAGAGTAATGTTTTTATGCTAAGATTTTTCTATCCAGTTTGTGCACATGGTTACAATCTTGTTTAAGTTGTAATGTTGTATGGTCTATGCAAACATGAAAATCTTAAACCTCTTTGTTGATACACTTGGCAGATACGTGGCATTGAACATGTTGATGAAAGCAATTTTCAGTAGATGATCAAGCTGTGCAGAGACATCGAGCAACAATCTTAGAATGTGTAAAGGTGATTTTTTGACTTATACTTAGATGTATATTTGCTTGAGGTTTGTTACGAGTCAAAGTAATAAGGACCAGTTGTGATAATTACTAAAAAAAGTCAGAGGACTGAAGATGGCAACTTTCATAATAGTTTTAGTTGGCGCCCATTGCTCCTTCCTCCCATTGCTCCTTCCTTCCATCTGTATAAATACCTTTTCCATTTCATTTGTAATTACTTCTTGATTTCAGTTACAAACTTTCTCTCTCAATTCTTGTAATCGTTTGTGTAAACACATCTTACTAATAACAATCCCATTTCGGATCTTGCATCTTGTGAATAGATTCTTAATGTGTTGTTGCAATTGTTGATCACGTTTTCATTTCTTGTTGATTTCTAAACGTGTGTTACAATTGGTATCAGAGCTTTTCCTGGTGAAGTCTCATTGCAACAGATTCAAGATTCATAATTCAAGATTCTGTTCAGTTTTCCGCCAAATTCTGTTATTCAAGATTCATTCAAAATTCTGTCATAACCATCATAAACCACCATTTTCACCGTCGTTCAGTTTTGTTTAGTTGGTTAAATTTTGATACAGTGACTTAGTTTTGGGTCTCAATCAAGATGACTACAACTATTTCATCGCTCCAATTACAATTAGATCATCTGAAGAGACTAAACAATCATAATGATGTTCATGAGGTGTTTGATGAATTGTCTGTGAATAAACTTCTCAAAAGAGAATGTGCAGTGGTCGAGTATTACAATGAGTTTAATTCTGGGTTTAGCAATAAAGGGTTGGAGGAACGGTATCTTATTGATCTCTTCATTTTCGGGTTACAACCAACGATTGAAAAAGCTGTTAGTCTTTTCAAACCCAATACACTTCGTGATGCATATAATTTGGCTACGTTGCAAGAGAATGTCTTGAAATATAATCAGTCAAAAGAGGTTGAAAAAGAAAATAGTGGTTTCGGTATTAGTGTTGTTGGTAATGATTCGGGGAAAAAAGAACGAAGGGAAGATATTGGGAATGATGTAGAAGGTGATGAGGTTATGAAATCAAGTAATGCAAATGAAGTGATTGAAGTAACCATTGGGTTGATGGGTACTCGTTTGATGGGTTGTGATGAAACATTGAAGAACATGAACAGCCCAACAGTTTAATTTGTTATGAAAAAGAGTTGAACCTTTTTTTGAGCAAATGAAAAAGAGGCGAATAAAAAAAAGATCAAAGAAGTAAGACACAACTCACAAGTTGTTGAGTCTACTTATTTGACAAATATAACCAACAAATGACACTTGAACTTATAAAGAGCTCACCACTTTTACTTTTTATCAATGTAGGACGGAAACTGAAACAATTTAACAAATCATGTAAGGCATCAAAGAAGCATAAGATCGCAAGTAAACCGAATCCAAGACCTTTTGTAGTTATACTTTATTTCTCGTTATAATGTTATATTTCCTCTAAGTCTCTAATAGTTGTTACTTGGTAACTTCATATCAGAATATCAGATGGTTATTTGGGATAATGTAAATATCAAGTTAGTTATTTTGTAGCTCAAAATCAAAACATATACCGTCTCTAACATAACTTTCAGTATGTACTAGTTCCAAATATTATCATTATCTAATATTTAGTTCATAAAACTATTTTTTTTCCTTCTTTAAATTTAGGGAAACAGCTAATTTTGATCAAGATATACTTAAAAGTCAAATAATTCATTCAAGTTGTAGTAAAAGGAAATAGTTAAAAAAATCATTACTTTTGCTTTCTATCAATGTGGGACGGTATTGAAATAGTGTACGTTTTCTTTGCATTTTAAATATATACGGTAACGTTGTTTGCTTAAACACTTCAAGTTATGATGTTACCTCTCCAGGTGCAATGTGCGCAAGCATTTCTAAAGTTGCTTATAGAAACATTTGCGGTTTCATTCGATCGATAAGACACGGGTCGAGTGACAGTGACACATACAATGATACAAGTTCTTGATGATAACATCTTTGCATCCGGGCTCAACCAGTAAGGAAAATGGTTCACTTTTGAGCTCAAAATCAGTCTCTTATGGTGCACCATCTATTTGAGCCTTTATAATTATGTACTTGTTTGTAACCTCCAATATTACAAGTGTTGAATGATTAATAATCGATATAACGTCTGTCACAAAAATTATCAGTACAACTTGAAATTGACTATGAATGGTGATGTAGGTAGAAGAAAAGGTATCAAATCACAACCTTTTAACTACAATGCAAGACAAATTTGGTAGAAAATTAACAATTAAAATAGCTCTATTATTTTAAACATGTGTATTGTAGTTAGTTGAAAACGAAACTAAACAAGCCTTGATCATGTTCGGTTTTGGTTTCTAAATGGTTGTACTTCTTCATGTGTATCATGTTTTGGGGCATAAAGTTAAAACATTCGTTTGGTTATCTTTGTGTCTCGGGTTTTTAGGATTAAACCATTTGAGCCCATTAAAAAACAAAGTGCATAAACCCAAATATAGTTCCAGTAAGCTTGTCTATTAACGTTCGTTCTTTGTGCGATTTTGGGCTTGTAAATTGTAATCCACACATGGTATTTATGACTTGTGTTCTAGTTACGACCATTTTAAACTGTTATTTTACACTGTATGAATATAAGTTTTGTAACAATTTGCGGTAATTTATGACCCCACGTTATGAAAAAGTATTAAATGAAAAGAAATTATTAAAAAGATCAAACAAGATAAGACCACTCAATCAAATTTTTGCGAAGACTTACCTTCTATTGATTGAACATTCTAATTACACTTGAAGTTATATAGAGTTCACTACTTTTATTTTCTATTTATGTGGGACAAGCTATTGAAATTGATAACAAATTAATTGAAAAGCTTGGAACCCTGCCCTTTGTCATACATTGGTAAACATAAAACAAGAAAAAATGGGATTTTGTTGCACCACCAGAAACGATCCCACAAATTGCAACGCTGCCATAAGTTCGTATTTTTATATTTAAAAAGCCAATTTCTGGTTTATAAAACAATATTCATTTTCATTGAAATTAAAGAAGCCACGCTTATTGTGTGATCTTAATCAATAAAGATCCTTTTATTCATGAGTCGCTCTAATGGTTTTCTCGGCTCGCCATTATTTAGCGCTTGGCGACATCTTGATATGACTGACACCCTTGCAATACTTTCTCGTCAATCTGTTCCAAAGCTATAGGCCGCCTCCATATGCATACCTCCATCAAAACTACATCTCTCAAAGCGCTTCTTCAAGAGCGACAAAAGCTCATCTATACACGTCATGCTTGGTCTGCAGTTTATGTTCCCCTCATTTGTCACATTTGAAAGAAACCCTGAAACTAATCAGACTTTGTAGCTTTTACAGGGTAAGAAATGTTACCCAACCACATTTTTCATTATCTTGACCAATCCCGTTGAGCCTATGGACTGCACAAATGTTGCCAGATGCTTGTTTCTCCAAAACAGACAAACACTCTTTTTTGTCAACATCATTGGGACCATGAAGAAATATATCAATAGGTAGACACTTCTTTTCGAGTTCCAAATGCTTTAAATCAGCAAAAATACCAAAAAGAGCTATAGGTGGGGAGAAATTTCTGCCAGGAAACAAACACTTCTCCGAACATTCATTTAGCAGTCACTTTCAATCACGGTCCAATTCTCAATTTACATACTCAGCAAAAATAGCTCTACTATTTTAAAAATCGTTTAGAAACTTGTATCCTAGTTAATTGAAACCGAAACTAAACAAATTTTAATCGTTTTTTGCATACCGTATCGTCACATTCGGCTTTTGTTTGTAAATGGATTTGTCATTTGTGCATCATGTGTATCATGTTTTTGGGTTTAAAGTTAAAATGTTCGGTTTTAGTTTGATTTTAGTATGTTGACTTATTAAGTCGTTCATTTGGTTATTTGAGTCTCGGGTTTTTAGGCTTAATTCATTTGATCCCATGAAGAAAGAACGTACATAAGCACAATAATAGGTTGTATTGGTTGTTTAGTTTGTAGCTAGATTTGTCATCGTTTGTGGCATACCACAAACGGGTTAGTGGTCGTTCAAGTGCAGTGACGGACCCAAAAAAATAGGATGCGGGGAGCTAAAATTTTTTTTTTACGATAGCAACAAAATGCGAAAAAAAAACTAGAAACGTAATGATAAATCGAGCATTTTTACTTAGGCATGAAGGATTTATAATACTTTAAAGAGTTAAATGTTGGATTTTAGTATTTGAGTGGCGGCAATTTGAGTTTTTCGTGGGGGTCACTTTTGAAAAAAAGTCAAAATTAAATAAAAATTACACTAAAATATCAACTTTTCGCTAGCCATGGGGGCCGCCCACTCTTACATGCTAGATCTGTTCCTGTTCAAGCGTTGCTTGAGGTTAATGTGGTATTTGAGCCATATTCTATTTTGTTCTAGTTATATAACAGTTTGATACCACAAATTATAACAAAACTTAAAGTGATACCATGTAAAATAAAAATTAAAATGGTCGTAACATGCAGATCATGAGAAAAGAGTTAAGTGAAAAGGAAAAAAAAAACAAAAAGTCCAAGCAAAGATATTGCAACAAGCTTTGTTGCAACATCACTTCCTAAACATGACATATGAATGACCGTTGAAGTTATAAAGAATTCACTACTTTTACTCTCTATCCATGTGGGATGTGGGATAACCTATTGAAATAAATTAACAAATCATTACACTAAAGAAACATAAGATCACAAAGTAGATTGAAACCGTGTAGGAAACTATAAAAAGTTAACGTTTCACATTTAAGTACCAGATTTCATTTGAATATCTTTTATCATTAGGGTTTTTTTTCTAGAAAAAGACATGTGTTTGGGTCATCTTTCATATGTCTTCAAATATTAATAAAAAATATAACATGTTAACAACAGCTTCTTATATTATCATGAATGGAACACGTACATGTTATAAATGAAGATTTATATGTTGAAGTTAGGTTTTATTGTTTAAAAAGATCAACATTTTAAGCAATATAGAAACCCCTACAAAGGCCTCCAACCAGTATATAGCAGGTTTGCCAAATTGGCCTTTTGGTGCTATTTGTTATCTGTAAATGAAGATCATAAAATCCGGTTCCAAGACCGTATTTTAAATTTGTTGCATCGTATAATCTAATGTTTTGTGTTTGGTAGTTATATTTCATTACTCGTTATAATGTTATATTTCCTCTAAGTATCTAACTACTACGGTTTTCATTTGATATCACACGGTTCGATTGACACATACAAGTTTTTGATGATGACATCTTTGGATCCGGGCTTAACCAATAGAGAAAACAGTTCACTTTTAGCTTGCAATCACGCTATTGTGGTGCACCATCTATTTGAGCCTTTATGGTGACGTACTTGTTTGTAACCTCTATTAACAAGCGGTGAATGATATCAAATGGATATAACTTGTAGTTGCAGAAACATATGAGCCTTTAAATGGTAAATGTATGTAGAAGAAAAAGCATGAAATCTGGTAGAAAATAACAATGAAAATAGCTCTGTTGTTTAAAAAATTGTACTAGCAACTAGTATCCTAGTTAATTGAAACCGAAACTACACAAGTTCTGTTAAATTATGACCCGATGTATGTTATAAAAAAAGAGTAAAGTGAAAAAAAAGCTAAACAAATACATAGCGAACATGTTTTGCTTTTCATGTTTTATTACGTAGATGACACTTGAACTTATAAATAATTCAATATAATTACTTTCCGTCGATGTGGGACAAGGTGTTGAGCTGGTGAAGTAACCAGTCATGAAAGATGTTTTATATTGTCGTACTAGTTTAAGAAACTTGATGTTCGACAAAATTGTTTAGGAAAGACTCTTATGCATAAGCCAAAATCAGATACTAAAGAAACCAAGTTAGGTTTAATTTGATTATCCTTACCGTAAGTGTTTTTAACAATAATATTATATATGATTGGGTCATCTTTCTTTTGTTTACAGTGGCCTCATTGTGACCTATATAGCAGGCATGCCAAATCGGCCTTTTTTATATTTGGTATTATTTGTTACTTTAATTGAAGATCCAAAAATCTAGTTCCACAAATCCTACACCTTAATCATAGGTTTAAGCCTAAAATAGATTTTGTAGTGCCGGGTTGTGAAACGCGCTAAATGAAAAGCCGACGAATGGTTGGGGAATCTGTAAAACCAACTCGAAGCTACGTATAAAACCAAATAACCAACTCGAAGCTACGTATAAAACCAAAGAACCAACTCGAATAGAATTATCCGGCTAGACTGATTCAAATATTTTAATTACTTTGAAGTTAAAGAATACTTGCTAAATAAAAAATTTGTTCAAGAGAATAACTCATACAACGCCACAAAAGAAGAGGTATTTGAGTTGTGGAATCTGTAAAACCAACTCGAAGCAACGTATAAAACCAAAGAACCAACTCGAAGCTACGTATAAAACCAAAGAACCAACTCGAATAGGATTATCCGGCTAGACGGATTCAAATATTTTAATTACTTTGAAGTTAAAGAATACTTGCTAAATAAAAAATTTTGTTCGAGAGAATAACTCATACGACGCTACAAAAGAGGTATTTGAGTTGTGGATGCCATGTCCGTAATTTATGAACCTATATTATGAAAAAAAAGTTTAAGCCAAAGTAAATGGAAAAAATGCGACAAAAGAACACAGATAAGTCAAAAGTTTTTGTTATCCTGACCTCATGTTCATTTCCTTATCAAAGACACTTGAAGTTATATAGAGTTCATTACTTTTACTTTATATCCATGTGGGAAAAGCTCTTGAAGTAAATTAACAAATCATGATCTAATTAAGACAATTAAGAAACATAATATCACAAGCAGATTCAAAATCATGTAACCTTAACTGAAAGCTTGAAATCCAGCCCTTCATCATATATTGGTAAACATAAAACTAGAAACAATGAGAGTCTATTTTCATGATGATTATTATGGTTTGAGAATTCCAAACTTAAAAAAATATATCAACATTTTAAACAATACATAAACCTCAACAAAGGCCTTCCAACCAATATCTACATATGCCCGTTGTCATGACTTGTCAATTCATATACTACAATATCATTATAGAACATTTCGCTGCAAAAATTGTAGATTAAGATTGTTGTTAATGCGCTTACCTAAAATACCAACTTTGAACTATATTCTCCTCGTGTTATGGAAAAGGTTAATGCACTTTAAATCACTCTGCTATTGAAAGATGATCATGTGGATCACTCTACTCTTTTTTTATTGAAAGATATCAATGCACTATGAAAATCTTACATTGTGATCAGTCTACTAATTTTGCTACTTATAATATGTAACGAGGTGGCCTATACTAATCGATCTAATGATATAGCGACACTTTACGTTTCTTTGGATAATGATGACCAAAACACGTTTAATATTAACATAAAATTCAAATTTGCAACTGCATAGAGCTATTTTGTAGTGTCTGTTTGTGAAAAGGGGCTAAATGAAAAACAAAGTACATAGCCCAATTATTCTAACAAACTTGTTTATTAAGGTTTTCTTTTTTGCGTTTGTAATCCACACTTCATATCTATGACTAGTGTTCTTGCTACATACTCGGTTCTAAATATTACCATTTTACATGTTACCATGATCATTTTGAATTGTTCTTTTACAGGGTATCATTTCAGTTTTGTTAAAAATTTTTGGTAATTTATGACCTCAAGTTATGAGAAGAGTTATATGAAAATAAACTAAAAGCAAAAAACAGAGTTAAATGAAAAGTAACTAAAAACAAAAACAACACAAGAAAGACACAACAAACAAGTTTTTATTATGTCTTAATTATTTGTTGACACAAAGAATGATAGTTAAACTTATAAAAAGTTCATTACTTTTACTCTCTATCTATGTGGGACAAGCTCATAATTTAATTAAACAATTGATGTTAAACATTTCAGAAACAAAAGATCAAGTAGATTGAAAATATTCAATATTGGTTGCTAGCATGATGTTCGTTTTGTTTTCTTTGTCTTGGTTTTGAGGCTTAGAACAATTACAACTTATATACTTACTATATAGGGATTTGTTCATGTACAGTTGATAATTAGAGTGTTTTTGGGCTTGTAATCCACTTTTCATATATTTACAACTTGTATACTTCTTATATACCATTTATACATGTTACGGCCATTTTAAAGTCTTGTTTTAAAGAATTATAGGTATCAAGTTAAGTTTTGCTATGATTTGAGGTAGCCACTAGGTATACATTTAAGATCTATCCAAATCTTGAAATCATCATATTTTAGCCAGCAAAAAATGTCTCATGCTTTGAGTTGTTCACCTCTTTCCTCCATTTTTGATTAACACATACAAGTTTTTGATGATGACATATTTGGTTTTAGGCATAACCAATAGGCAAAACGGTTCACTTGTGAGCTCAAACTCACTCTCTTTTGGTGCATCGTCTATTTGAGCCTTTTATGGTTATGTACTTGTTTGTAGTCTCCACTAACAAGTGTTGAATGACTAAAAATTGATATAACATGAAGTTGCATAATGATATGAACCTTTGAACGGCGACTTAGGAAGAAGAAGAAATTAAAGGTACCAAATCATCACCTTTTAAATACAATACAAGACAAATTTGGTAGATAGTAACAATCAAAATAGCTTTATTATTTTGAGATTATCACTAGTAACTTCTATCATTGTTAATTGAAACCAATACTAAACAAATTATGATCGTTTTCAGAATATTGGATAGTTAACACGTTCGGTTTTGGTTTCTAAATGGCTTTGTGCGTCGGGAATAAAGTTAAATTGTTTGGTTTTGGTTTCTACATTTTTTTGTCATAAATTTAAAATATTTGGTTCTAGGCCTTCTGGCATGTTTAATTACTTTTAAGGTATTCATTTTTTCTTGTGCTCGGGTTTTTAGGCTTAACCCGTTTGAGCCCAATAAGAAACAAGAGTAAACTTCAAAAACCATTTTTTTTGGATTATCCCCGAGAGGTAAAATGTCTAACACTTTACAACCTTGATGGATGATTTTTGCAAAACTTTGTGCTAAACTTTTTTGCATAAATCGTCTTTAATAAGGACAATTTTTGCTAGACATTTGGCTTCTTAGAGATGATTCTTGGTAATAGTTTCTGGCAAGTATTATTAGTGCCACATTTAACAAACCATAAGGATGATTTTCGCAGTTTACTCAAGAAACAAAGTACATAAGCGCAAGGTTTTACATGATGCTAAAAAAGAGTTAAGTGAAAAGTAATATGAAAAAGGAGTTATTCGGAAAAATAAATACAAGAATGGAAACCAGAATTTCACAACAAACAAGTTTTGCTGTGTTTTCTTGTTCGCAATAAACCTGTTATTGACACTCGAGGTTATACAGTGTTCATAACTTTTGCTTTCTAAAAATGTGGACAAAAGCTCCTGTAATAAATTAGCAAACCATGTTAGACATTAAAGAGAAACATAGGATCACATGTAGATTGAAAACCGTATAACCTTAATTGAAAAGCTTGAAACGCCTGCCCTTCATCATATATATCGGTAAACATAAAACCAGAAAAAATGAGAGTCTATTTCCATATTAATCAAATATATAACAGCAACCTTATTGTATTTTTATTAATAGAACACGTACATGACTACATGCTATCAAATTAAAAACTCCGATCGAACCCAATTAACAATAGACTCAGATCGATGTTTAGATCTAGACGGCGTATTAAAATCTAAATATTTTGTTTATGGACCAGAGGTCTGACCAGTGAGTAACTAAGTAGGACAAGAGTTAAGCAACGAGCGTTAATTGTATAATGCAACTCTTAGACTTTTTGAGACTGCTTAAGGCATTAGTAACAAGTAATAATGTCAAAAGCATGTTTAGTTCTCATCTTATGCCTTGGGTTAAAGGTCTGACCAAGCAAAATCGAAATAAGTCGACCAAATAAGAACTTGCAAAAATAACCAAAGGTCTGGCCTAAGAGAAATAATCACCATGGGTTAGAATGGCTCTAAGGTCTGACCAAAGAAGTCAAGCCAAATGCACGTGTTCATAGTTGGACGGCATAGACTTAAAATTTAACAAATATGGTATTCACATAAATCTCGTAAAAGTCGTGTACAAAGAAGCATGCAAAACAACTTTTAACACTTATTTTAAAAACTTTTTGTAATGACACTGTAGTGATCATCATGGTTCACGGTAGGTCCAATCGAATTGGCAGGGAGGCGAAGGACAAGGTCAGCGCTAGGCAATAACCGAAATTCCTTTAGGTGTGACTATGCGCACCTCCTTAAACCCCCTTTATAGTCTGTTCTAGTGGGTGAGCCGTACATCCCAAGTGTCCATAGCGTCTAGTTTTTAAATTCATGAAAACTTGTTTCAATAGTTTAGGTCACTTTATTTAACAAAAACAATTTTTCACGAAACAAATAGCATGTCACAATGAGCATGATATTTAGGCGTGTAAATAAAAACCAATATTAATGTTATGATTATGATATGTATTATTTCATATTGCATTCAATTAGGTGTCAAAAACAAGTAACAATAATGCACATAAGGAATCACAAACATGTAAACATAAACATCAATATATAAACACATATTGTTCCGAGTTCTCTCGCGAGTCTTTCCCAAAAAGAGAACCATAAGACCGTCACTAGGAGCAATACCTAGATCGCCCCATACATCACAAAAAGCAATTGAGTGGGTCTTGTGGCCGGAAAACACATACTCCCTCCGTCCCAAATTATAAGTCCACTTTCACTTTACACAAAGTTTAAGAAATTTCCACTAACTATTCTATTAACCAACAAAATATCATCTTTCTCCACTAAACACACTATTTGACTGGTTGAAATATAAAAGTGCACAAATATTTTGGGACAACCAAAACTACCGATATGAACTTATAATTTGGGACGGAGGGTGTAAAAAACATGGCAAACTTAATTAACAATTAATTACGCTATTTTATGTATGTAATAAACAATATAATTCTAATTATCAATATAATTCTAATTAAAAATTAATTTTAATTAACCTTTAATTCTAATTAATAAATTTAATTCCAATTAACAAATTACTTCTAATTTTTAATTTAATTTAATTTTTGTGTGTTGTTATTTTTATTAATAATTGACAAGTATTGCATATAGTTGTCAAAACAAAAATAAAATGAATAACTAATTAGATTTCATGCAGCCTTTTATACATGTTTATTAAAGCGTGTAACCCATAATCGCAAAAATGAGTTGACTCGTGATGCCATTGTTGGGATTTTATAACCTAGTTAGCCAAGTAACGCAAACGAGCACGCAGCGGAATTGGATCTAGTTAAAGCAATTAGGTAAACACGTATTTAATAAACAATAATAAATAAAATGTAAATAGAAAACTAACCCTCGATGTCAACTGCACGCTATAACACGAACAAGAAACCAAGTATCTAGAGTAGATACATCTATGAGTCCACACACAAACACTTAAACCAAGTACGTTCGAATTAGCTAGTCGAGAACGTTGACCAATCAACCCCTTGAATTACTTGAAAACCACGAACTAGAAAAAACCCAAGAACACTTCTTTCACTTTCTGCCCGAGATCACAAAACTGTCCGAGAAACAGTTTCAATACCACCCGATATCGGACAAGCTTTGTCCGATATCCTTCCCTTTGCTGTCCGAGAACCACCAAAGGAAAAAACCCCAAAAATCTTATTGCTTTACCACGTTCGACCAGGAGCAAGAACAAGAACCACCAATTCTACAAAACCTAGACTACTTGGATCAAAGAGTCGATGCAGGTTAGAGATTGAACAAAACCAAACAAACCCTAATCGGTTTGTTGAAAAATCGATCGGGCAAGAGAACTAGTAGATAGATCGATTGCTTTGGTGAGAGTTTAGGGATTGTATGCGTGTGAATGGATGCAAGGGTGTGTTTGTTTATATAGGATACAAAACCTAGTTGTACTTGGACTTGACTTGAGCTCCAAGTAAACTAACCCAAACACCGCATCGATCGGGTATGGTGTCTAGGCCCAAGGCTCGCCAAACCTACTCAAGTTGAAAGCCAAAACATCCCATGGGTCAAGTATTATGATTGGGTTGCCTCCATGCATAAAACGGGTCTAATATATTCAAGTATTAAACGTTCATCACGTAGTCTCGTGTTTAACGTGTGTGCCCCCATAGGCTCACACACTTACAGTAAAGGATAATCAATTGCTTTTGTTTTGCACAAACCAACATTATATACTCGGTTTTACATGTTACGGTCATTTTAAAGTGCTATTCTGTAGGCATCAAATTAAGTTACATTATAATTGATGGTTATGACCCCGTATTATGAAGAAAAAAAAAGTGAAAATAAATAGAAAGGTAATTTAGGACCGCATACTCTGAAAGAAAAAATAGTAAAAAAAGAGTAGATAAAAGAACAAGAAACAAGTTTTTGTTACTTTTTTCTTATTCTTATATGCTAAACTTTGCTTTATGAATGACACTTGAACTTTTATAGAGTTCATTGCTTTTATTTTCTATCAATGTGGGATAGGCAGTTGTAATAATCTAACAATTCATGTTCATCAATGTTTTTTTTTTCAAATATATTTCTTAAGTTGTTAATCAAATATATAACAAGTTAACAACAAGATTCTTATACTTTCATTAGTTGTGATAAATTATGACCCTATGTGATGAAGAAAAAAAATTGAGTAAAAAAACAGAAAAGAAACTCAACAAAAAAGAAAACAAGGAGATACACAATAAACAAGCTTTTATTGAACCTTTCATGTCTTACTTCCTATTTATGACTTGTATTCTTATTATATATTCGGTTTGCATGTTACGGCCATTTTAAACTGATGTTTCTTTAGGCGTAATATCAAAATTTGTTATAATTTGTGGTAATTTACGATTCCATGTTGTTAAAAAAAATAATTGAGTGAAAAAAGCGAGAAAAAAGAAAACTCAAAATACACATAAAACAAACTAGTTTTGCTGGGTATGTCTTGTTAGGTTAAGAAAAAGTTTAGCTGTTAATTAATTAATTAAGTAGTAGTGAGACGTCGGTATGGAGTTGCGTCATTGTGGATATAGACTAGGCTAAGGGGCGGACTTCATCTCTTCTATTCTCTTCACTTACACCTTACACTTCTGCTGAGTCTAACGAGGCTCAAAAGCGGAGCCTTCCATCGCCATGTGGACCGAGACTACGCAAAGGTAGAACATCATAGAAACTTCACTGACTTTCTCATAATCCTTGATTTCGCTACGCTCAATAAGAAGCTGGAATAGCTTAAATTGGTTCGTGTTCCGTTTCCAAAGTCGGCGTCTTTACCCAAGTGTGAACTTCAGACGACTCTCAAGCGGTTCCATTCCTTCTTCTATACTTCCGGTCAACCCAACCCGAATGGGAGTAAGGGGGTCACCAAACCGGTCCACTTTGTACCTTTGCCGAGCAAACCAATCATCATTTTTTATAAAAAGAAAAAGGAAGGGAACGTTTTGAACCCTTTCGAGTGAGAGCTTAGGGATATGATTCCCAGAGAGAATTTCAATCTGAAGAAGGCAACTCATCTCCTTAGCAAGAAAGTGAATCGCACTACTGACTGATTATACGGTCTGCTTTTTCAAGCGAAATCTCGAAATATCGTAAGAGAAGTTAGACTTGCTTCCTTCCGTTGAAATCACTCATTAGACTAGGAGCTAGAAAAGACAATGAAAGGTAGACTACCGCTTTTTTCAAGATAGAGTTGATGCCATTTGAGAATTGATAGGTGATACGGGATGTATCCTCTATTACGATCAGAACCTCTATTCAAGTGGGCAGTTCTCTATGAGAATAGCAAGAGTTTGATGCTATGAAATAGCTCGACTGAAAAGAGTGGGGTAGAGGGCGGCTATCTCATAGCGTATCGCTTTCTAAAGCCTTTCTCTAACAAGCAAGTAAACTAACCTCTTCCCCTAACAAGCAAGCTACGCACCTTGCTCTTAGTTGCAAGTCGCTTTTATTTCGGAATAAGCTGGAAGTGATGTTAGAGAAGTATGAGGGGCTATAGTCGCGACTATGCATAGGACTACTAAGGTGAAAAGACAGGATGTATTCCGACGAAATGCAAGTTTTGATTATAGGTAAAGTTTTGGCTACGGACTTCAATCCCTTAGGTTTGTAAATGACACTTGAATTTATAAAGACTTCATTATATTTAGTTATTATCGATGTGCGACAACATGTTGAAGTTACAAAATAACCACTCATGAAAGACAATGAGGAAACTTAAGATCACTAAGTAAATTAAAAACAATGTAACGTTAACTAAAAATCTTGAAACTTAACCCTTGCCTTTCTCCTTTCAGATGGCAAAAAAATAAAAAATAAATAAATAAATAATTTAAAGTTAATTTTGTCCTATAGGTGGATAAATTTCATTATGAGAATTAAGTTAAATTACACCCTGAAATCAGTTATAGGATGGAAGAATAAGAAGATAGGATAATGTATAAAAACCAAGAGGTTGCATTGTCCCCTTTCATACGACTACATAGCTTTCTAACCATAGTGCCCTATAAAGTAATGTATGGTGGATGCCACGTCCTAATACAAAGTTAAAATTAGCTTGATCGGCACAAAATTGAACTATATTGTTCACAAAATTGCGGCCTAGAAAGAATCCAACGAAAGTAGAAGGGACACCTACGAGACTGGCTGAGCATCTTCTAACAAAGAACATGCATCATACTTGCACGAATGTGAGTAATGACTTTGTCATCGAGGAAAACTTTGGTTAATAAACTCATGTAATCCATAGTTTAGAAACCTAAATAGTGACTCTTTTGTGTATGACATATAGTGTTATGAGATGATCCCACAATTTGCAGCTCTATCTAATCACCACCTTTTAACTGGAAACCATGAAAATGGGTAGAAAATAAGAATCAAAATAGCTTTGTTATTTTAAAAATAATGTTAGCAACTTGTATTGTAGTTAAATGAAAACGAAACTAAACAATTTTCAATCCTTTTTAGCATATTGAATAGTTAATAGTTTTGTGGTTCGTGTGTTATGTGTATCATGTTTTGGGTATAAAAAGTTAAAACGTTTGGTTTGGTTTAGTTTTAGTATGTTAAATTATTATAAGACGGTCGTCTTCTTTTTTCTTTGTGTCTTGGGTTTTTAGACTTAGACTATTTCAGCCCATTGTATTAAGAAAGAAAGTACACAAGTATAACTGTTCTTGTACACTTGTTTGTTAGAATACTAGGTTCGTTTCATGTGCTTAATGATTTTTGGGCTTCTAACCCACACTTCATATTTATGGTTTTAGATGTTACGACCATTGTAAAGTTTTATCTGTAGGGTATCAATTTAAGTTTTGTTATAATTTCTGGTTATTTATGACCTCACGTTATGAAAAAAGAGTTAAGTGAAAAGAATATGTTATGAAAAAAGAGTTAAGTGAAAAGGATATGTTATGAAAAAAGAGTTAGTGAAATAATAGGAAGAAAAATAAGATCTAAATACAAGCATTAAAGAAACTTTTTGTTACAACATGTACTAGGTCGATTAATAAATAAATGATACTTATAAATGACACTTGAATTTATATAGAGCTCATTACTCTTACTTTCTATCTATGTGGGATGGGATAAGCTATTGACACTAAGAAACATAAGATCACAAAGTAGATTGAAAACCATGTAAGAAACTATCAAAAGTTAACGTTTCACATATAAGTATTTGGTTTGAATATCTTTTGTCATTAGTGATTTTTTTTACTACTACAGTAAAACCTCTATAAATTAATGATGTTGGAACCGAGATATTTTATTAATTTATCGAGTATTAATTTATATAGTTTTTACTGTATATGTGTTTGGGTCATTTCTTCACATATTAATCAAATATTTAACAAGTTATCAACAAGCTTCTTATATTTTCATGTATGAAACACACACGTCTTATATGAAATGAAAATATTCAATGTAACGTATTTTATGCGTTTCGATTGCATTATTATTTTTCCAAAAAGATCAACATTTTAAGCAATATAGAAAGCTCTACAAAGGCCTCCAACCAATATAGCAAGTATGACAAATGGGCCATTTTAAATTTGGTGCTATTTGTGATATATGTAAATAAAGATCAACAAATCTTGTTTCAATAGACCAAGACCGTATGTTAAATTTGTTGCATTGGTATTGTGTTTCGTAGTTATATTCATTACTCGTTATGATGTTATATTTCCTCCAAGTATCTAACTACTAGGAGTTTCATTTGATATCATACGGGTCAATTGACGCACACAAGTTTACAACGATGACATCTTTTGATCCGGGCTTAACCAACAGGGAAATGGTTCGCTTTTGAACTTGAAATCACTCTCTTGTGCACTTGTGGTGCACCGTCTATTTGAGCCCTTATCGTTATGTACTTGTTGTAACCTCTGTTAACAAGTGGTGAATAATAAAAAAAAAATGGATATAACTTGCAGTTGCAAAAACATATGAGCCTTTAAATGGTAATGTATGTAGAAGAAAAAGGCATGAAATCACCACCTTTTAACTACAACACAACACAATCCTGGTAGAAAATAACAATTAAAATAACTCGTGGAAAAAAACAAAAGAAATACATAATAAACTAATTTTTGTCATATATGACCCTAGTTTACAATAAAAAAGGAAATCGAGCTTATAAAGAATTTATTACCTTTACTTTATGTCGATATGAAACAAGGTGTTGAAGTAGTAAATTAACCACTCATGAAAGACACTAAGCAAACACAAGATCACTAAGTTAATTAAAAAGCATGTAACCTTATATATTGAAATGCTTGAAACTTAACCCCTAGTTTAAGTAGTCTATTAATTGTGGTAAACAAAAACAAAAATTGGGAGTCGATTTTGGTAAGGATGCTATTTTATATTTTACATTTTCATACTTGTTTAAGAAGCCTAATATTCGACAAAACTGTGTTGGAAAGTTTCTTATCCATACTCAAAATCAGATAAAGCATTTTTGGGAGGATGTTTGGTGTGGGGACATTGCGTTTAAACATATGTATCCTAGAAAGTACGCTTTGGAGTCATGTAAGTCTGTTGATGTTGCTTCAGTTGTTCGG
>OU343221.1:29901327-29942015 GCA_910596185.1 Chrysanthemum makinoi | reverse complement strand
GATCAGGCTATGTATAATTTAGGAGTAACTATGCAATGCTTGGACTAATCGACTGTGACAACTCGTACTTTCAGGTCATTTCTCAAAACAATTCATGCTTCACAATTTCATCATTTATCGTAAACTAGGTTTGCGTGTTCCAAATTCGCGTAACCTTAATGGTTTAACGGCGAATTCATGATCATATCATCACGGACATTTCATATAGACTAAGTTTAGTCTACATATCATTAACATCATTTTCACCATGTTAGTTCATTCATGAATTTGCATTTCACATTAAACGCGTAAATTTTCATATTAAATAAACGTTATCGCGTAAGTTATTATTTTGAACGTTTAATCCGATACTTCCAAAAATGATCCCGATATATTTTTATACTCATATTAAGTTATAAAAATAATATTATGAGTTTACCCAGCGTTTTAAATATATTTTGTATATAAATTGTTAAATTTATATAATTACGACGGTTTCTTTAAATTCAACCCGATAAATATTTATTCACTCAAATCTTTCAAGAAATGTATTTTTACAATTTTTATGACCTCAATATATTTTACTTTGATCCATTAAAAATTACTTTTAGCCAATACTACCCTAATTACTCAAGTGTATATAAAAGTTACAAGTTATCACTTATCTTAAACTACTTTAACTTATACATTTTTCTTACACATGTATATATGCAATAAAAAAAAAATGTATTGTTGAAACACATTTCCCATTTTGCCGAAAATAAAGGGGTGACTCATCAAGAGTTGCTAGACTTTTTCTTGTATAGATTTATACTCAATCAATCACTTACACACACAATCTATTATTCAATGTGTAAAAAGTCTTTCTCTCTTTTCTTCCAATCCCAAAACCGGTCACCATTAAGGAGCAAGAAATAAAATCATCAAAACTTTTCAAGATCAAGTATTTACAATCTAGTTGCACTCTTGTTTAGGTTTTGAAATAAAAACCTAGAGTGTTTAGGTTTAATCCTTTGTTCTAATCACCTCATCAAGTAACTAGTAAGCATATCACTTTCATTTTTCATCTTTCATGTTCATTTCATATGTATTTCATCATTTTTTTAGCAAGCATGCAAGACTTATGGTTATTTATACCATTTTTACATTGTTTTTAGAGTTTTATATATAAAAGTCATCCTATAATTTATCCCTTGTTATTTATTGGTCTTGATGATGTTTAGGAACCCATGACACCCTAAGAAGGTGTATGGTAGGATTAGAATAGCTTTGGAGTTGTTTTGAAGGGATTGGAATAGGTTTAGTACGAGAAAAACTATTTTCGACAAGTATATAAAGTGGTCTGATCTTGTTTTGTTTTTCTGGAAAATCCGACAGTAGGCACGAATTTTTGGCCTAGATATTTAGAAAATATACTTTGATACGAAGCTAAGGACGTATAAAACGTAGAAAACGGATTTATAACGACTAAAATATACACGTTTTCATAAAATTGCCGTAACTTTCTTATTTAAGAAAAACTATATTATTTTTACGAGACAAGTGTTACGGTAAACAAAACGACCATGTTGAAGGCTATTTTTAACAATGACGTAGAACTTTTTGTAACGAGATGTCTTCTAATAAAATCGAGGTCACCAAGCATATTTTCCAAAATGACCAACCGTTTGTATAGCGGAATTGTAATAAACTATTTACGGTTGCTTAAACTTTGCCGAAACTCACTTTAAACTACATTTTGGACAAAATCACCATATTTAACCTCTACTATCTTTATGTTCGAGACCTCTATGACGAAAACTCATGTACTAAAACTTCTAGATTTTGATACAAGCTTTCCAAAACCGTTGAGTTCGTTTCCTAACGTTCGACGTACACCATTTTACGACTAGCTTTTCGAAGCCATTTTTGTTACTTTCATGAAATTTCCGATGACATTATTTTACGACGAAAAGTTAAAATTTCACAATAAATCATTAAGAAACTATTGTAGGATGACATTTTGACGTAAATACTTGTAAAGTAATTTAAGAATGGTCAAGATGTCAAAAGAGTATTTTTCGACGATAAGTATTATTTTCAACACTCACAAATGGTATAAATAACATACGAAATGCATGCATAACATTACATCATAACTCATTACGTATCATAACATTCATAATAGGTCAAGATTAACGTATCACACTACATTTCGGTGTACTCACTCTTGTCATCATACCAATTCATCAAGTGAGTTTTCATAGCCCCACTTTTAATTGTTTTTATACTACTTTTGGGGGGAGATACATGCTCAAACTGTTTTCATTTACTTTCACAAGTACTTTAACTTATATGAATAACCGTGAGTCATAGCCCCTACTCTTTTAATCAAGGTTGTCAGGATCGGGATCCTACCTAGGATCGTTTTTGGCTTTGCAAGATCGTGATCGTAGGATCGGATCGGGATCTTAAGATCCTATGAAAATGTGTATATTTTTGTATAGGGGCTGTAGATCTATATATATATCTCGGCATAAGTCTACACTTAGTCAATTTGTATACTATATAACGTTAAAAAATAAAAAGAATGCTCATACTTTAAAGTTTACTTCGTGGTGAACAATAAATAAACCAGTTTTTTGTTTATCCTGTTTGAAATGTACATACGCAAGACTTAATATAAATTAATAAATCATATGTGTGTTGGTAAAAATAGCATGTAGTTGTCGTGAAAATATTGTTAGTCATTATCGTAATAATTTTGTACTTAATTTAGCCAATGCTAACACTAATTTCCTACAATGCGCATCTGTCACTTTAAACCGAATTAGTGATTGAGATTGGGCTTTTTGAATCAAACATGGGGCTTAAATGCTTCACATAGAAGAAAAAAGTCCAAAAAAATGGTTTAGCAACAGGATCGGATCGTAAACGATCCTACGATCCTACGATCCGATCCTACGATCCTGAACGATCCTACCAGATTTACGATCCCGTTGCGATCCTGATCGTTTTTAAGTGTAGGATCGTAGGATCGTGCGATCCTACGATCAGGATCGCGATCCTGACAACCTTGCTTTTAATTGTTTTGAATAACTCTTTGGGGGAGATGCATGCTCAATAATTGTTATTACATTCATGACTATTTGCAAATTATATGTTTATCCGAACTGAATGTTTAGTCATGCAAAGTAACAGTATTACCATACGTAGTATTTCCATAGTATATTCATTGGACTGATGGTCTTGGTATATTCATTTGACTGATGGTCTTGGTATATTCATTGGACTGATGGTCTTGGTATATTCATTGGACTGATGGTCTTGGTATATTCATTGGACTGATGGTCTTGGTATATTCATTGGACTGATGGTCTTGGTACATTCATTGAACTGATGGTCTTGGTATAATCATTGCACTAATGGTCATGGAACAATTTGAAACCGTACGAATTATGTGTTATATTAAGTAACTATGGATACATTAAGTTATGCACTATTTTGTGAATTCATTTGACATCATGCACTTGATCGTAAACATTCCATATTTTGGCAGTGGGTTGTGAACACACAGGTTGCAAGTTTTGTATGGGCGGAACTTGGAACTGAGTGGATTTACAATGCCTTTGCTGCATAAACGATTTTGAAAGGCTTTACATTTCAACACAAACTCTATGAACTCACTCAACCTTTGTGTTGACACTTTTAGCATGTTTTATCTCAGGTATCTAAGGCATTCACTTCATGGCATGCATGTGGACATATCATAGAGTCGCGGTGACGACGCGTCTCCTTTGGGTTTTATGAACTTTAAAACATCGTTTGAATTGTAACAAACTTATTTCCGCACAAGTTGACTTTCATTTGGGACCTATATTTTGTAAACTCTGATTGTTTTATTAAATCAAACGATGTGTTTTCCAAACGACACTTTAGGTCGTTCAATATAACTGTGATTGTGATGCTATGACAGTCAATCCCGAGGAATTCCATTCCGCTGCAAAACAGGTAATTTGGGGGTGTGACAGATTGGTATCAGAGCTTCGGTTATAGAGAACTAGGTTGCATCATTGACCCTAGACTATAACTACATCATCATAGCATCTCATCATTTCATCATAAGTGCATGTTCACTTTGCATGCGATTTATACGTACATTTTTCGAGTTATTTACTTTCATTTCATATCGATTGTCACATGGATGCCTTTAAATGCCCATTCCATTATTCTTTCTTCATACTCTAATGTGGAGAATTCCTTGTCATTCCCTATCACAATTTTAACATCAGTTGACTCAACACCAAACAACATATGAGTCGATTAGTCCAAGCATTGCATAGTTACTCCTAAATTATACATAGCCTGATCACCTATGTCTAATTCAGGAAGAATCATGCAATGAAGGGAGTAGTAGGCTTATATGTGTAAGCAATTCCGTAACCGAGCCAAATTTTCAAAAGACCCGTTACTCAAACCGATTTAGCCTAATCTCATGACAGTTCTTGTTTGATGAGTTGTGAGATTAAGTAAAAATCGGTTACCTAAAAGTCTTTTGAAGGTTTTGCTCGAGAATGGGAAAGTTTGCCACATCAAACCCTAAACCGTAGAGACCAACATGGACTGAATTCAGGGACTGAATTCCTTTTTGGTTGGGCGAATGTGACAACTCGTACTTTCAGGTCATTTCTCAAAACAATTCATGCTTTACCATTTCAACATTTATCGTAAACTAGGTTTGCGTGTTCCAAATTCGCGTAACCTTAATGGTTTAACTGCGAATTCATGATCATATCATCACGGACATTTCATATAGACTAAGTTTAGTCTACATATCATTAACATCATTTTCATCATGTTAGTTCATTCATGAAATTGCATTTCACATTAAACGCGTAAATTTCATATTAAATAAACGTTATCGCGTAAGTTATTATTTTGAACGTTTAATCCGATACTTCCAAAAATGATCCCGATATATTTTTATACTCATATTAAGTTATAAAAATAATATTATGAGTTTACCCAGCATTTTAAATATATTTTGTATATAAATTGTTAAATTTATATAATTACGACGGTTTCTTTAAATTCAACCCGATAAATATTTATTCACTCAAATCTTTCAAGAAATGTATTTTTACAATTTTTATGACCTCAATATATTTTACTTTGATCCATTAAAAATTACTTTTAGCCAATACTACCCTAATTACTCAAGTGTATATAAAAGTTACAAGTTATCACTTATCTTAAACTACTTTAACTTATACATTTTTCTTACACATGTATATATGCAATAAAAAAAAAAAATGTATTGTTGAAACACATTTCCCATTTTGCCGAAAATAAAGGGGTGACTCATCAAGAGTTGCTAGACTTTTTCTTGTATAGATTTATACTCAATCAATCACTTACACACACAATCTATTATTCAATGTGTAAAAAGTCTTTCTCTCTTTTCTTCCAATCCCAAAACCGGTCACCATTAAGGAGCAAGAAAGAAAATCATCAAAACTTTTCAAGATCAAGTTTAACAATCTAGTTGCACTCTTGTTTAGGTTTTGAAATAAAAACCTAGAGTGTTTAGGTTTAATCCTTTGTTCTAATCACCTCATCAAGTAACTAGTAAGCATATCACTTTCATTTTTCATCTTTCATGTTCATTTCATATGTATTTCATCATTTTTTTAGCAAGCATGCAAGACTTATGGTTATTTATACCATTTTTACATTGTTTTTAGAGTTTTATATATAAAAGTCATCCTATAATTTATCCCTTGTTATTTATTGGTCTTGATGATGTTTAGGAACCCATGACACCCTAAGAAGGTGTATGGTAGGATTAGAATAGCTTTGGAGTTGTTTTGAAGGGATTGGAATAGGTTTAGTACGAGAAAAACTATTTTCGACAAGTATATAAAGTGGTCTGATCTTGTTTTGTTTTTCTGGAAAATCCGACAGTAGGCACGAATTTTTGGCCTAGATATTTAGAAAATATACTTTGATACGAAGCTAAGGACGTATAAAACGTAGAAAACGGATTTATAACGACTAAAATATACACGTTTTCATAAAATTGCCGTAACTTTCTTATTTAAGAAAAACTATATTATTTTTACGAGACAAGTGTTACGGTAAACAAAACGACCATGTTGAAGGCTATTTTTAACAATGACGTAGAACTTTTTGTAACGAGATGTCTTCTAATAAAATCGAGGTCACCAAGCATATTTTCCAAAATGACCAACCGTTTGTATAGCGGAATTGTAATAAACTATTTACGGTTGCTTAAACTTTGCCGAAACTCACTTTAAACTACATTTTGGACAAAATCACCATATTTAACCTCTACTATCTTTATGTTCGAGACCTCTATGACGAAAACTCATGTACTAAAACTTCTAGATTTTGATACAAGCTTTCCAAAACCGTTGAGTTCGTTTCCTAACGTTCGACGTACACCATTTTACGACTAGCTTTTCGAAGCCATTTTTGTCACTTTCATGAAATTTCCAACGACATTATTTTACGGCGAAAAGTTAAAATTTCACAATAAATCATTAAGAAACTATTGTAGGATGACATTTTGACGTAAATACTTGTAAAGTAATTTAAGAATGGTCAAGATGTCAAAAGAGTATTTTTCGACGATAAGTATTATTTTCAACACTCACAAATGGTATAAATAACATACGAAATGCATGCATAACATTACATCATAACTCATTACGTATCATAACATTCATAATAGGTCAAGGTTAAAGTATCACGCTACATTTCGGTGTACTCACTCTTGTCATCATACCAATTCATCAAGTGAGTTTTCATAGCCCCACTTTTAATTGTTTTTATACTACTTTTGGGGGAGATACATGCTCAAACTGTTTTCATTTACTTTCACAAGTACTTTAACTTATATGAATAACCGTGAGTCATAGCCCCTACTCTTTTAATCAAGGTTGTCAGGATCGGGATCCTACCTAGGATCGTTTTTGGCTTTGCAAGATCGTGATCGTAGGATCGGATCGGGATCTTAAGATCCTATGAAAATGTGTATATTTTTGTATAGGGGCTGTAGTTCTATATATATATCTCGGCATAAGTCTACACTTAGTCAATTTGTATACTATATAACGTTAAAAAATAAAAAGAATGCCCATACTTTAAAGTTTACTTCGTGGTGAACAATAAATAAACCAGTTTTTTGTTTATCCTGTTTGAAATGTACATACGCAAGACTTAATATAAATTAATAAATCATATGTGTGTTGGTAAAAATAGCATGTAGTTGTCGTGAAAATATTGTTAGTCATTATCGTAATAATTTTGTACTTAATTTAGCCAATGCTAACACTAATTTCCTACAATGCGCATCTGTCACTTTAAACCGAATGGTCATTTGTGAAAAACAATGAATTAAAGTTCAAAAAAAAAGAAAAACAATGAATTAGTGATTGAGATTGGGCTTTTTGAATCAAACATGGGGCTTAAATGCTTCACATAGAAGAAAAAAGTCCAAAAAAATGGTTTAGCAACAGGATCGGATCGTAAACGATCCTACGATCCTACGATCCGATCCTACGATCCTGAACGATCCTACCAGATTTACGATCCCGTTGCGATCCTGATCGTTTTTTAAGTGTAGGATCGTAGGATCGTGCGATCCTACGATCAGGATCGCGATCCTGACAACCTTGCTTTTAATTGTTTTGAATAACTCTTTGGGGGAGATGCATGCTCAATAATTGTTATTACATTCATGACTATTTGCAAATTATATGTTTATCCGAACTGAATGTTTAGTCATGCAAAGTAACAGTATTACCATACGTAGTATTTCCATAGTATATTCATTGGACTGATGGTCTTGGTATATTCATTTGACTGATGGTCTTGGTATATTCATTGGACTGATGGTCTTGGTATATTCATTGGACTGATGGTCTTGGTATATTCATTGGACTGATGGTCTTGGTATATTCATTGGACTGATGGTCTTGGTACATTCATTGAACTGATGGTCTTGGTATAATCATTGCACTAATGGTCATGGAACAATTTGAAACCGTACGAATTATGTGTTATATTAAGTAACTATGGATACATTAAGTTATGCACTATTTTGTGAATTCATTTGACATCATGCACTTGATCGTAAACATTCCATATTTTGGCAGTGGGTTGTGAACACACAGGTTGCAAGTTTTGTATGGGCGGAACTTGGAACTGAGTGGATTTACAATGCCTTTGCTGCATAAACGATTTTGAAAGTCTTTACATTTCAACACAAACTCTATGAACTCACTCAACCTTTGTGTTGACACTTTTTAACATGTTTTATCTCAGGTATCTAAGGCATTCACTTCATGGCATGCGTGTGGACATATCATAGAGTCGCGGAGACGACGCGTCTCCTTTGGGTTTTATGAACTTTAAAACATCGTTTGAATTGAAACAAACTTATTTCCGCACAAGTTGATTTTCATTTGGGACCTATACTTTGTAAACTCGGATTGTTTTATTAAATCAAACGATGTGTTTTCCAAACGACACTTTAGGTCGTTCAATATAACTGTGATTGTGATGCTATGACAGTCAATCCCCGGAATTCCATTCCGCTGCAAAACAGGTAATTTGGGGGTGTGACAGATTGGTATCGAGCTTCGTTATAGAGAACTAGGTAGCATCATTGACCCTAGACTATAACTACATCATCATAGCATCTCATCATTTCATCATAAGTGCATGTTCACTTTGCATGCGATTTATACGTACATTTTTCGAGTTATTTACTTTCATTTCATATCGATTGTCACATGGATGCCTTTAAATGCCCATTCCATTATTCTTTCTTCATACTCTAATGTGGAGAATTCCTTGTCATTCCCTATCACAATTTTAACATCAGTTGACTCAACACCAAACAACATATGAGTCGATTAGTCCAAGCATTGCATAGTTACTCCTAAATTATACATAGCCTGATCACCTATGTCTAATTCAGGAAGAATCATGCAATGAAGGGAGTAGTAGGCTTATATGTGTAAACAATTCCGTAACCGAGCCAAATTTTCAAAAGACCCGTTACTCAAACCGATTTAGCCTAATCTCATGACAGTTCTTGTTTGATGAGTTGTGAGATTAAGTAAAAATCGGTTACCTAAAAGTCTTTTGAAGGTTTTGCTCGAGAATGGGAAAGTTTGCCACATCAAACCCTAAACCGTAGAGACCAACATGGACTGAATTCAGGGACTGAATTCCTTTTTGGTTGGGCGAATGTGACAACTCGTACTTTCAGGTCATTTCTCAAAACAATTCATGCTTTACAATTTCATCATTTATCGTAAACTAGGTTTGCGTGTTCCAAATTCGCGTAACCTTAATGGTTTAACTGCGAATTCATGATCATATCATCACGGACATTTCATATAGACTAAGTTTAGTCTACATATCATTAACATCATTTTCATCATGTTAGTTCATTCATGAAATTGCATTTCACATTAAACGCGTAAATTTCATATTAAATAAACGTTATCGCGTAAGTTATTATTTTGAACGTTTAATCCGATACTTCCAAAAATGATCCCGATATATTTTTATACTCATATTAAGTTATAAAAATAATATTATGAGTTTACCCAGCATTTTAAATATATTTTGTATATAAATTGTTAAATTTATATAATTACGACGGTTTCTTTAAATTCAACCCGATAAATATTTATTCACTCAAATCTTTCAAGAAATGTATTTTTACAATTTTTATGACCTCAATATATTTTACTTTGATCCATTAAAAATTACTTTTAGCCAATACTACCCTAATTACTCAAGTGTATATAAAAGTTACAAGTTATCACTTATCTTAAACTACTTTAACTTATACATTTTTCTTACACATGTATATATGCAATAAAAAAAAATGTATTGTTGAAACACATTTCCCATTTTGCCGAAAATAAAGGGGTGACTCATCAAGAGTTGCTAGACTTTTTCTTGTATAGATTTATACTCAATCAATCACTTACACACACAATCTATTATTCAATGTGTAAAAAGTCTTTCTCTCTTTTCTTCCAATCCCAAAACCGGTCACCATTAAGGAGCAAGAAAGAAAATCATCAAAACTTTTCAAGATCAAGTTTAACAATCTAGTTGCACTCTTGTTTAGGTTTTGAAATAAAAACCTAGAGTGTTTAGGTTTAATCCTTTGTTCTAATCACCTCATCAAGTAACTAGTAAGCATATCACTTTCATTTTTCATCTTTCATGTTCATTTCATATGTATTTCATCATTTTTTTAGCAAGCATGCAAGACTTATGGTTATTTATACCATTTTTACATTGTTTTTAGAGTTTTATATATAAAAGTCATCCTATAATTTATCCCTTGTTATTTATTGGTCTTGATGATGTTTAGGAACCCATGACACCCTAAGAAGGTGTATGGTAGGATTAGAATAGCTTTGGAGTTGTTTTGAAGGGATTGGAATAGGTTTAGTACGAGAAAAACTATTTTCGACAAGTATATAAAGTGGTCTGATCTTGTTTTGTTTTTCTGGAAAATCCGACAGTAGGCACGAATTTTTGGCCTAGATATTTAGAAAATATACTTTGATACGAAGCTAAGGACGTATAAAACGTAGAAAACGGATTTATAACGACTAAAATATACACGTTTTCATAAAATTGCCGTAACTTTCTTATTTAAGAAAAACTATATTATTTTTACGAGACAAGTGTTACGGTAAACAAAACGACCATGTTGAAGGCTATTTTTAACAATGACGTAGAACTTTTTGTAACGAGATGTCTTCTAATAAAATCGAGGTCACCAAGCATATTTTCCAAAATGACCAACCGTTTGTATAGCGGAATTGTAATAAACTATTTACGGTTGCTTAAACTTTGCCGAAACTCACTTTAAACTACATTTTGGACAAAATCACCATATTTAACCTCTACTATCTTTATGTTCGAGACCTCTATGACGAAAACTCATGTACTAAAACTTCTAGATTTTGATACAAGCTTTCCAAAACCGTTGAGTTCGTTTCCTAACGTTCGACGTACACCATTTTACGACTAGCTTTTCGAAGCCATTTTTGTCACTTTCATGAAATTTCCAACGACATTATTTTACGGCGAAAAGTTAAAATTTCACAATAAATCATTAAGAAACTATTGTAGGATGACATTTTGACGTAAATACTTGTAAAGTAATTTAAGAATGGTCAAGATGTCAAAAGAGTATTTTTCGACGATAAGTATTATTTTCAACACTCACAAATGGTATAAATAACATACGAAATGCATGCATAACATTACATCATAACTCATTACGTATCATAACATTCATAATAGGTCAAGATTAACGTATCACACTACATTTCGGTGTACTCACTCTTGTCATCATACCAATTCATCAAGTGAGTTTTCATAGCCCCACTTTTAATTGTTTTTATACTACTTTTGGGGAAGATACATGCTCAAACTGTTTTCATTTACTTTCACAAGTACTTTAACTTATATGAATAACCGTGAGTCATAGCCCCTACTCTTTTAATCAAGGTTGTCAGGATCGGGATCCTACCTAGGATCGTTTTTGGCTTTGCAAGATCGTGATCGTAGGATCGGATCGGGATCTTAAGATCCTATGAAAATGTGTATATTTTTGTATAGGGGCTGTAGTTCTATATATATATCTCGGCATAAGTCTACACTTAGTCAATTTGTATACTATATAACGTTAAAAAATAAAAAGAATGCTCATACTTTAAAGTTTACTTCGTGGTGAACAATAAATAAACCAGTTTTTTGTTTATCCTGTTTGAAATGTACATACGCAAGACTTAATATAAATTAATAAATCATATGTGTGTTGGTAAAAATAGCATGTAGTTGTCGTGAAAATATTGTTAGTCATTATCGTAATAATTTTGTACTTAATTTAGCCAATGCTAACACTAATTTCCTACAATGCGCATCTGTCACTTTAAACCGAATAGTCATTTGTGAAAAACAATGAATTAAAGTTCAAAAAAAAAGAAAAACAATGAATTAGTGATTGAGATTGGGCTTTTTGAATCAAACATGGGGCTTAAATGCTTCACATAGAAGAAAAAGTCCAAAAAAATGGTTTAGCAACAGGATCGGATCGCAAACGATCCTACGATCCTACGATCCGATCCTACGATCCTGAACGATCCTACCAGATTTACGATCCCGTTGCGATCCTGATCGTTTTTAAGTGTAGGATCGTAGGATCGTGCGATCCTACGATCAGGATCGCGATCCTGACAACCTTGCTTTTAATTGTTTTGAATAACTCTTTGGGGGAGATGCATGCTCAATAATTGTTATTACATTCATGACTATTTGCAAATTATATGTTTATCCGAACTGAATGTTTAGTCATGCAAAGTAACAGTATTACCATACGTAGTATTTCCATAGTATATTCATTGGACTGATGGTCTTGGTATATTCATTTGACTGATGGTCTTGGTATATTCATTGGACTGATGGTCTTGGTATATTCATTGGACTGATGGTCTTGGTATATTCATTGGAGTGATGGTCTTGGTATATTCATTGGACTGATGGTCTTGGTACATTCATTGAACTGATGGTCTTGGTATAATCATTGCACTAATGGTCATGGAACAATTTGAAACCGTACGAATTATGTGTTATATTAAGTAACTATGGATACATTAAGTTATGCACTATTTTGTGAATTCATTTGACATCATGCACTTGATCGTAAACATTCCATATTTTGGCAGTGGGTTGTGAACACACAGGTTGCAAGTTTTGTATGGGCGGAACTTGGAACTGAGTGGATTTACAATGCCTTTGCTGCATAAACGATTTTGAAAGTCTTTACATTTCAACACAAACTCTATGAACTCACTCAACCTTTGTGTTGACACTTTTTAGCATGTTTTATCTCAGGTATCTAAGGCATTCACTTCATGGCATGCATGTGGACATATCATAGAGTCGCGGTGACGACGCGTCTCCTTTGGGTTTTATGAACTTTAAAACATCGTTTGAATTGTAACAAACTTATTTCCGCACAAGTTGACTTTCATTTGGGACCTATATTTTGTAAACTCTGATTGTTTTATTAAATCAAACGATGTGTTTTCCAAACGACACTTTAGGTCGTTCAATATAACTGTGATTGTGATGCTATGACAGTCAATCCCCAGGAATTCCATTCCGCTGCAAAACAGGTAATTTGGGGGTGTGACAGATTGGTATCAGAGCTTCGGTTATAGAGAACTAGGTTGCATCATTGACCCTAGACTATAACTACATCATCATAGCATCTCATCATTTCATCATAAGTGCATGTTCACTTTGCATGCGATTTATACGTACATTTTTCGAGTTATTTACTTTCATTTCATATCGATTGTCACATGGATGCCTTTAAATGCCCATTCCATTATTCTTTCTTCATACTCTAATGTGGAGAATTCCTTGTCATTCCCTATCACAATTTTTACACCAGTTGACTCAACACCAAACAACATATGAGTCGATTAGTCCAAGCATTGCATAGTTACTCCTAAATTATACATAGCCTGATCACCTATGTCTAATTCAGGAAGAATCATGCAATGAAGGGAGTAGTAGGCTTATATGTGTAAACAATTCCGTAACCGAGCCAAATTTTCAAAAGACCCGTTACTCAAACCGATTTAGCCTAATCTCATGACAGTTCTTGTTTGATGAGTTGTGAGATTAAGTAAAAATCGGTTACCTAAAAGTCTTTTGAAGGTTTTGCTCGAGAATGGGAAAGTTTGCCACATCAAACCCTAAACCGTAGAGAACAACATGGAATGAATTCAGGGACTGAATTCCTTTTTGGTTGGGCGAATGTGACAACTCGTACTTTCAGGTCATTTCTCAAAACAATTCATGCTTTACAATTTCATCATTTATCGTAAACTAGGTTTGCGTGTTCCAAATTCGCGTAACCTTAATGGTTTAACTGCGAATTCATGATCATATCATCACGGACATTTCATATAGACTAAGTTTAGTCTACATATCATTAACATCATTTTCATCATGTTAGTTCATTCATGAAATTGCATTTCACATTAAACGCGTAAATTTCATATTAAATAAACGTTATCGCGTAAGTTATTATTTTGAACGTTTAATCCGATACTTCCAAAAATGATCCCGATATATTTTTATACTCATATTAAGTTATAAAAATAATATTATGAGTTTACCCAGCATTTTAAATATATTTTGTATATAAATTGTTAAATTTATATAATTACGACGGTTTCTTTAAATTCAACCCGATAAATATTTATTCACTCAAATCTTTCAAGAAATGTATTTTTACAATTTTTATGACCTCAATATATTTTACTTTGATCCATTAAAAATTACTTTTAGCCAATACTACCCTAATTACTCAAGTGTATATAAAAGTTACAAGTTATCACTTATCTTAAACTACTTTAACTTATACATTTTTCTTACACATGTATATATGCAATAAAAAAAAAAATGTATTGTTGAAACACATTTCCCATTTTGCCGAAAATAAAGGGGTGACTCATCAAGAGTTGCTAGACTTTTTCTTGTATAGATTTATACTCAATCAATCACTTACACACACAATCTATTATTCAATGTGTAAAAAGTCTTTCTCTCTTTTCTTCCAATCCCAAAACCGGTCACCATTAAGGAGCAAGAAAGAAAATCATCAAAACTTTTCAAGATCAAGTTTAACAATCTAGTTGCACTCTTGTTTAGGTTTTGAAATAAAAACCTAGAGTGTTTAGGTTTAATCCTTTGTTCTAATCACCTCATCAAGTAACTAGTAAGCATATCACTTTCATTTTTCATCTTTCATGTTCATTTCATATGTATTTCATCATTTTTTTAGCAAGCATGCAAGACTTATGGTTATTTATACCATTTTTACATTGTTTTTAGAGTTTTATATATAAAAGTCATCCTATAATTTAGCCCTTGTTATTTATTGGTCTTGATGATGTTTAGGAACCCATGACACCCTAAGAAGGTGTATGGTAGGATTAGAATAGCTTTGGAGTTGTTTTGAAGGGATTGGAATAGGTTTAGTACGAGAAAAACTATTTTCGACAAGTATATAAAGTGGTCTGATCTTGTTTTGTTTTTCTGGAAAATCCGACAGTAGGCACGAATTTTTGGCCTAGATATTTAGAAAATATACTTTGATACGAAGCTAAGGACGTATAAAACGTAGAAAACGGATTTATAACGACTAAAATATACACGTTTTCATAAAATTGCCGTAACTTTCTTATTTAAGAAAAACTATATTATTTTTACGAGACAAGTGTTACGGTAAACAAAACGACCATGTTGAAGGCTATTTTTAACAATGACGTAGAACTTTTTGTAACGAGATGTCTTCTAATAAAATCGAGGTCACCAAGCATATTTTCCAAAATGACCAACCGTTTGTATAGCGGAATTGTAATAAACTATTTACGGTTGCTTAAACTTTGCCGAAACTCACTTTAAACTACATTTTGGACAAAATCACCATATTTAACCTCTACTATCTTTATGTTCGAGACCTCTATGACGAAAACTCATGTACTAAAACTTCTAGATTTTGATACAAGCTTTCCAAAACCGTTGAGTTCGTTTCCTAACGTTCGACGTACACCATTTTACGACTAGCTTTTCGAAGCCATTTTTGTCACTTTCATGAAATTTCCAACGACATTATTTTACGGCGAAAAGTTAAAATTTCACAATAAATCATTAAGAAACTATTGTAGGATGACATTTTGACGTAAATACTTGTAAAGTAATTTAAGAATGGTCAAGATGTCAAAAGAGTATTTTTCGACGATAAGTATTATTTTCAACACTCACAAATGGTATAAATAACATACGAAATGCATGCATAACATTACATCATAACTCATTACGTATCATAACATTCATAATAGGTCAAGATTAACGTATCACACTACATCTCGGTGTACTCACTCTTGTCATCATACCAATTCATCAAGTGAGTTTTTATAGCCCCACTTTTAATTGTTTTTATACTACTTTTGGGGGAGATACATGCTCAAACTGTTTTCATTTACTTTCACAAGTACTTTAACTTATATGAATAACCGTGAGTCATAGCCCCTACTCTTTTAATTGTTTTGAATAACTCTTTGGGGGAGATGCATGCTCAATAATTGTTATTACATTCATGACTATTTGCAAATTATATGTTTATCCGAACTGAATGTTTAGTCATGCAAAGTAACAGTATTACCATACGTAGTATTTCCATAGTATATTCATTGGACTGATGGTCTTGGTATATTCATTTGACTGATGGTCTTGGTATATTCATTGGACTGATGGTCTTGGTATATTCATTGGACTGATGGTCTTGGTATATTCATTGGACTGATGGTCTTGGTATATTCATTGGACTGATGGTCTTGGTACATTCATTGAACTGATGGTCTTGGTATAATCATTGCACTAATGGTCATGGAACAACTTGAAACCGTACGAATTATGTGTTATATTAAGTAACTATGGATACATTAAGTTATGCACTATTTTGTGAATTCATTTGACATCATGCACTTGATCGTAAACATTCCATATTTTGGCAGTGGGTTGTGAACACACAGGTTGCAAGTTTTGTATGGGCGGAACTTGGAACTGAGTGGATTTACAATGCCTTTGCTGCATAAACGATTTTGAAAGTCTTTACATTTCAACACAAACTCTATGAACTCACTCAACCTTTGTGTTGACACTTTTTAGCATGTTTTATCTCAGGTATCTAAGGCATTCACTTCATGGCATGCATGTGGACATATCATAGAGTCGCGGTGACGACGCGTCTCCTTTGGGTTTTATGAACTTTAAAACATCGTTTGAATTGTAACAAACTTATTTCCGCACAAGTTGACTTTCATTTGGGACCTATATTTTGTAAACTCTGATTGTTTTATTAAATCAAACGATGTGTTTTCCAAACGACACTTTAGGTCGTTCAATATAACTGTGATTGTGATGCTATGACAGTCAATCCCGTGAATTCCATTCCGCTGCAAAACAGGTAATTTGGGGGTGTGACATCGACTCATATGATGTTTGGTGTTGAGTCAACCGATGTTAAAATTATGATAGGGAATGACAGGGCATTCTTCATGTCAAATTCTGATGTGAGTAAAATGGGATGGGTATTTGAAGGCATCTATGTGACAATCGATTTTGAAATGAAAGTAAATAACTCGAAAAATGTACGTATAAACCGGATGCAAAGTGAACATGCACTTATGATGAAATGATGAGATGCTATGGTGATGTAGTTATAGTCTAGGGTAAATGATGCAACCTAGTTCTCTATAACCGAAGCTCTGATGCCAATCTGTCACACCCCCAAATTACCTGTTTTGCAGCGGAATGGAATTCCTGGGGATTGACTGTCATAGCATCACAATCGCAGTTATATTGAACGACCTAAAGTGTCGTTTGGAAAACACATCGTTTGATTTAATAAAACAATCAGAGTTTACAAAATGTAGGTCCCAAATGAAAATCAACTTGTGCAGAAATAATTTTGTTACAATTCAAACGATGTTTTAAAGTGCATAAATCCAGGAGAGACGCGTCGTCACCACGACTCTTATGATAAGTCCACATGCATGCCATGAAGTGTATGCCTTAGATACCTGAGATAAAACATGCTAAAAAGTGTCAACACAAAGGTTGAGTGAGTTCATAGAGTTTGTGTTGAAATGTAAAGCCTTTCAAAATCGTTTATGCAGCAAAGGCATTGTAAATCCACTCAGTTCCAAGTTCCGCCCATACAAAACTTGCAACCTGTGTGTTCACAACCCACTGCCGAAATATGGAATGTTTACGATCAAGTGCATGATGTCAAATGAATTCACATTATAGTGCATAACTTAATGTATCCATAGTTACTTAATATAACACATAATTCGTACGGTTTCAAATTGTTCCATGACCATTAGTGCAATGATTATACCAAGACCATCAGTTCAATGAATGTACCAAGACCATCAGTCCAATGAATATACCAAGACCATCACTCCAATGAATATACCAAGACCATCAGTCCAATGAATATACCAAGACCATCAGTCAAATGAATATACCAAGACCATCAGTCAAATGAATATACCAAGACCATCAGTCCAATGAATATACCAAGACCATCAGTCCAATGAATATACCAAGACCATCAGTCAAATGAATATACCAAGACCATCAGTCCAATGAATATACTATGGAAATACTACGTATGGTAATACTGTTACTTTGCATGACTAAACATTCAGTTCGGATAAACATATAATTTGCAAATAGTCATGAATGTAATAACAATTATTGAGCATGCATCTCCCCCAAAGAGTTATTCAAAACAATTAAAAGAGTAGGGGCTATGACTCACGGTTATTCATATAAGTTAAAGTACTTGTGAAAGTAAATGAAAACAGTTTGAGCATGTATCTCCCCCAAAAATAGTACAAAACAATTGAAAGTGGGGCTATGAAAACTCACTTGGTAAAATGAGGCGATGACAAAAGTGAGTACACCGAGATGTAGTGTGATACTTTAACCTTGACCTATTATGAATGTTATGATACGTAATGAGTTATGATGTAATGTTATGCATGCATTTCGTATGTTATTTATACCATTTGTGAGTTTTGAAAATAATACATATCGTCGAAAAATACTCTTTTGACGTCTTGACCATTCTTAAATTACTTTACAAGTATTTACGTCAAAATGTCATCCTACAATAGTTTCTTAATGATTTATTGTGAAATTTTAACTTTTCGCCGTAAAATAATGTCGTTGGAAATTTCATGAAAGTGACTAAAATGGCCTCGAAAAGTTAGTCGTAAAATGGTGTACGTCGAACGTTAGGAAACGAACTCAACGGTTTTGGAAAGTTTGTATCAAAATCTCAAAGTTTTAGTACATAAGTTTTCGTCATAGAGGTCTCGAACATAAAGATAATAGAGGTTAAATATGGTGATTTTGTCTAAATGTGGTTTAAAAATGAGTTTCGGCAAAGTTTAAGCAACCATAAATAATTTATTACAACTCCGCTATACAAACGGTTGGTCGTTTTAGAAAATATGTTTGGTGATCTCGATTTTACTAGAAGACATCTCGTTACAAAAAGTTTTACATCATCGTTAAAATCAGCCTTCAACATGGTCGTTTTAGTTACCGTAACACTTGTCTCGTAAAAATAATATAGTTTTTCTGAAAATAATAGTTACGGAAATTTTATGAAAACGTGTATATCTTAGTCGTTTCAAATCCGTTTTCTACGTATAATACGTCCTTAGATTCGTATCAAAGTATACTAATATATTTTTGATAAGTCGAAATAATTTGTAAAGGTTAAGGCTCGTTTTTGACTCGTACAAAACAAAAACACTTTGCTGAAATTTTCTGAAATAATATATTTCGTCGTCAAACTTGAAAAATTCATAACTTCTTCGTTATAACTCCGTTTTAATCCGTTCAAGCGGCCACGGATTCGTTTTAAAGTATATTTTCTAAATATCAAGGCCAAAAATTCGTGCCTACTGTCGGATTTTCCAGAAATTCAAAATAAGGACAGAACACTTTTTATACTTATCGAAAATAGTTTTTCTCGTACTAAACCTATTCCAATCCCTTCAAATCAACTCCAAAGCTAATCTAATCCTACCATACACCTTCTTAGGGTGTCATGGGTTCCTAGACATCATCAAGACCAACATATACCAAGGGGATAATTATAGGATGACCTTATATATATATAACTCTAAAAATCATGTAAAAATGGTATAAATCAACATAAGTCTTGCATGTTTGCTCCAAAAATGAAGAAATAACTATGAAATGAAGATGAAATATGTAAAATGATAGAAATATGCTTACAAGTTACTATGATGAGGTGCAAAGAACAAGGTTAGCCTAAACACTCTAGGTTTTTATTTCAAAACCTTATTAAGAGTATTATCTAGATTGTTATTATTTGAATCTTGAGAAAATTTTTTGATCCCTTCTTGACTCCTATAGGTGACCGGTTTTGATGAGAGAACAAAGAGAGAAGAAATGTTTTTGCTTGACTAGTGGATTATTAAGATACATGAATGATAAAAATGAATGTGTAAGTCTTTAAGTAATGTACCAATCTCAACAATCAAGACCATACCAATCAATTAATATCACCCCCCCCCTTGGTCGGCCAAGGGGGGAGGGATATGTAAAAAAAATTATTTTTTTTTTATAAAGTGTAAGTATATACTTGTATAGTTTGTTAAAAGATTTAAGTGAAAGGTGTAGGTAAAAAGGTAACTTGTAAGGTAAATGGTAACTTTTTGGTACAAGTAAATTTTTAATAGATCAAAGTAGAGTGTGATGATATTATAAAAATTGTAAAAATACATTCCTTGTAAAATTTGAGTGATAAAATAATTATAGTGTAGTTTTTAAGAAAAACGTCGTAATAATATAAATTTAACGATTTATGTACAAAATAAATTCAAAACACTAGTTAAACTCAAAATATAGTTTTTATAACTAAATGTAAGTATAAAAAATATATCGGGATCATTTTTAGAAGTAGCGGATTAAACGTTCAAAATAATAACTCACGCGATAACGTTTATTTAATATAAAATTCACGCGTTTAATGTGAAATGCAATGTCATGAATGAACTAATATGATGCAAATGATGCTAATGAAATGTAGACTAAACTTAGTCCATATGAAGTGTTCGTGATGATATGATCATGAATTCGCCGCTAAACCATAAAGGTTACGCGAATTTGGAACACGTAAACCTAGTTTACGATAAATGATGAAATAGTGAAACGTGAATTGTTTTGAGAAATGACCTGAAAGTACGAGTTGTCACAGAAACATCAATGCTGCTGAATGTGATTCTGTTTCTCCTACCATCCCCAATTCTGCTGAAAGACATGCTGTTTCTACTCCTATTTCCACTAGAGTGTCAACAGACTTTGGAGAACCTTATACACGTTTTCCAAAACCTTCAGATCTTGGTCATCATCAACCTAAAGCTGGAATCTTCACCTCACCTTCTTATGACACTGATTCTGAACCTACTGTGACTAATCTTGATTCTTCCATTGAAGTCAACACCATTGCTACAAAAAGGATTCACAATACTCATCCACAGTCCAATATTATTGGTGATCCTAATGCACCTGTTAGAACAAGGGTACTGTGGCAAGTTCTAAATATGGTCAAGTGGCTTTTATCTCTTATGTCTCAAATCAAGAAAGAGACAATCACACAGACTATGAACATTGTCTGTTTGCTTGTTTTCTTTCTCAAGTGGAACCAACCAGTGTTACTCAGGCTCTTGAAGATTCAAGTTGGCTTGAGGCAATGCAGGAAGAGATGCAACAATTTCAAAATCAGCAAGTTTGGATATTGGTACCACTACCTGATGGCAAGTATGCAATTGGGACTAAATGGATTATGAAGAATAAAAGAGATGTAAGGGGTGTTGTAATTAAAAACAAAGCAAGATTGGTTGCTCAGGGTTATAGACAAGAGGAGGGGATTGATTATGATGAAGTGTTTGCACCTGTGGCAAGAGTTGAGGCCATACGGATTTTCTTGGCTTATGCATCCTATATGGGTTTTATGGTATATCGGATGGATGTTAAAGGAGCCTTCCTGTATGGTGAAATAGAAGAGGAGGTTTATGTCACTCAACCTAAAGGATTTGAAGATCCTGATCATCCTACTCATGTTTACAAGGTTGTCAAAGCTCTCTATGGACTACATCAGGCACCACGAGCTTGGTATGCTAGGCTTTCATCATTTTTGCTGAAGCATGGATATCGAAGAGGTGCTATTGATAAAACACTTTTCCTGAAGAAGAATTCCACATATATTATTCTTATGCAAGTGTATGTGGATGACATTATTTTTGGATCCACAAAGGAAGCTTGGTGCAGGGAGTTTGAGGAGCTTATGAAGGGAAAGTTTCAGATGAGTGCCATGGGAGAAATGACTTTCTTTTTGGGTCTTAAAGTTCAGCAGAAACCTGATGGTATCTTTATAAGTCAGGACAAATATGTGAGGGACATCTTGAAGAAGTTTGGTATGGAGAGTGTAAGGACTGCCACTACACCTTATGAAGCTCCAAAGTCAAAGACCAACAATGAAATAGATCCACCAGTAAATGTACATCTTTACAGATCTATGATTGGTTCTTTAATGTATTTAACAGCTTCAAGGCCTGATATTACTTTTGCTGTGAGTGTTTGTTCTCGACATCAAGTTACCCCACTTACTTCCCATCTCAATGCTGTTAAGAAGATCTTTAAGTACCTCAAAGGCCAACCTCATTTAGGCCTTTGGTATCCAAAAGAATATCCATTTAAGCTGGAAGCATATAGTGATAGTGACTATGCTGGTGCAAATCTGGATAGGAGGTCCACCACTGGAGGTTGCCAATTCCTTGGGAAGAGATTGATTTCTTGGCAATGCAAGAAACAGACTATTGTGGCTACCTCATCTATGAAGGTAGTACGTTGCTGCCGCAAATTGCTGTGGACAGGTTCTTTGGATACAAAATCAATTGTTGGATTATGGGTATAACTTCATGAACACAACAATTTTTATTGATAATCAAAGTACCATATGCATTGTTAAAAATCCAGTTTTCACAGTCGAACAAAACATATTGAAATCAGGCACCACTTTATAAGAGATGCATATGACAAACATTTGATAAAAGTGGTTAAAATTCACACTGATGATAATGTGGCAGATTTGTTAACAAAAGCTTTTGATGGACCAAGGTTTCAACACCTTGTGGTCCATATTGGTATGCTTAACCCTTAACTGCAAAGTTTAAGGGGAGGCATAGGCCTCAGGGGAGGATTTTTGTATACTTTGCATTTTCTTATGTAAATTTTGTTTTGTGTATACTTTTTGATTCTGTTTTCTAACACTAACCAGCTAATGTAATGATAGTTTGTTTTTCTTTGTTGGTTTGTGTGTTTCTCTGTGTTTGTTCTGTTTTGCAGTTTAGTTATTCAAGTTGGAATTTACCATGGTTGTTATTTTGGAATATGGTCAAGAAAGCTCTAAAGCTTGTTTCTACTGAATTCAAAGTGCTGAAGTGATTTATTTGTTTCCACTGAAGACAAAGTACTAAAGTTACAATGTTCATTCAAGAGAAGTACTGAAGCAAATTGTTCATTCATTCATTCGAGAAACAGTTTACGGCTTACAGCTTACAGAGTATAATCAACATCAAATGCAACTACAAGAAAAGAGCTTTACATGATCTTCTAATCCAAATCTAGTTCATATCATCTATTCCAACATCTAATAGGCTGTTGGATATGCATGATCGCTCACATCTTTCACACTAGATGCTGGATATGCGTTCGTGAAGTCTTGCATAACCACCCATTCATTCTATCTTGATGGCTGGAGATACATGACTACTATGACGAGGAAGCTAAGGATCAAAATGGGAAGGATGGATTGATGAAAACGATGATAATGACGATGACCACACATGATGACGAAGAAAAATAATATGTCCTTTGTGATTCATCTACTGATTTCAACCAAAATGCAATCCATCCACCATCCCTAAGCATTTCCTCTATACGATATGTGATGATGCACCAAAACCTGGTGCAGAAAGACCAAGAACCACCTCTCTGTTCTTAGGGAGTGGCGGATTTCTGGCTCGTGGCCTTCGTTGAGGCTGAGGTGCTGGAGGTTGGGAGTAAGATGTTCTCTCCTTATAGGAGTCATCAGAATCATCAGCAGATTCACTTGGATTCACTACACTATCATCTTCTAAAGAAGGGAGAAAGGGTGATTTACTTGATCGTGGATATAGTTGAGGAAAGTAATGAAGCCATGGGTTTGAATCATCACTTGATGATGATGATGATGATGAGGATGATGTTGTGAGATCTATGATCTCAGGTTTAGTACTCATGATTGATTGTGGTTAATTTTGAAGCATTGATGAAATTAGGGTTTGTGATGATATTTGGGGGTTTTTGATGAAGAGTTATGTGTGCATTGGGATTGTTTTATAGACAGTTTCAAGACTTAATGAGATTTAATGCGTGTGGGTGAAATAGTAAAAAGATATTTACTAAAGCTTCTTGAATACGTGATCTATTTCTGCTGATTGGTATTCTTCAGCAGAATGACTAGTGTTTCTACCGAAGTTGAAAGTTTAATTGGGCAAAAGTAGAAGTACACGTCAGCACTGGTCAACAATTTGACCAAAATTGGGAAACTACTACTTATTCTCTACTCGCATATCTTCGTCTCAAATTAAACGATTGCCTCTTTACTCACGTTCAAAACACTTCCACTTGTGTGAATCTTAACCCTAACTTAAGATTTTTCTCATGGCGCTTCAATTCAAGCATGATCATAATAAAGTCGCTTTTCTGGGAATGGCTAAGGGTGATGAGTTGTATAGACCGATGGTAGAATTCTTACAGAGGTCCAAGATTCATTATGCTTTAACACATTCTCTGAATGCAATATATGAATCGTTGGTTACTCAATTTTGGGCGACTGCTACAAAACGGAGTGATACAGAGATTGTTGCAATGATTGACGGAACAGAGCATGTGGTGACAGAGGAGCTGATAAGAAGACAACTTCATTTGGATGATGAGAATGGGGTTTATCATTCTAATGCTGCTGTGGTACTTGATGGGCTAAGAGCGATTGGCTATCAAGGTACTAGGACAGACATGTGGTTAAAGAATCAGCTTTGTCCTATGTGGAGGTTTTTGGTTCATACCTTGCTGAAGTGTTTAAGCAATAAATCAGGAGGATGGGACCAATTTTCTACTCAATTGGGATGTGGTATTATATGTCTATCTCAGGGTTTAACTTATAATTTTTCTAAGTTTATTTTTGATAATATGGTTGAAAATATAACTAGGAAAAAGAACAAGTTTTTAATGTACCCTAGGTTTTTACAGATGATCTTAGATGTTACTACCCAAATCCAAGCTTTTTATCCCATAGGAGCTTTATCTGCTAAATTATTTGCTTCAATGAGAACTAAGTATGAGGGGGCACATCATCCTTTACTAGTGGCTATGTTGCCTCAAGGCAATGAATCTGCTGATGAGGGGAATGTTGTTGGTTCTCCACCTTCTACTACTGTTGCTGCTGATGGGAATCCATCAGTGACAATAGATGAAGGCCCTTCTAATGCTGCTGAAGCACATCTTGTTACTCCTGAACAACCTTTATCCACTCCTTCACCTAGATCTAGTCCACCACCTACACAGGTTCCTCATGCTGAGTTTGAGACTGAGTTTAATAGGTTGCCTACTCCTAGTCCTGTTAGAGATTCAGTTGATGATCATGTTCCATTCTTTGAGCATGTTGATATTTATTCTGAAAGGCCCAATGATGCTCCCATTCCCACAGAGCAATCTGCTGGTGGAGCTGAGGACCCTATTACACTTACATCTTTGTATGCTCTAGTGAACAGGTATGTAGCTGAGGTTACTGATCTCAAGAAGGATCTTGCAGAGACTAAATCAACTCTTGGTGGTAAGATTGTGGAGTTGCAGAATAAAGTTAAGAACTTGGAGGAACAACTTGGAAAAAGGGGCAAAAGGAGAATTTTGGCTTCTTCTGATGAGGAGCAAGAAGAGACTTAGCTTGCATCACTAGGAATCTTGGCTGATGTAGCTCTAACAACTCATGTTTCTTCTCATATTGCTGCTGAATCTTCAAAGAAAAAGGAACCTATTCGATACACTAGCAAAAGGAAAAGACTATATTTGAATAAGGAATCTACTGAAGCTTCAAAGGGACAAATTGTTGCAAATGTGTCTGCTGATGTTCAAATGGAGGATGTTGCTGCTGAACACGGTCAAGCTTCATTTGTACAAGAACCACCAAGTTCTCAACCTTTAGCAGATGATTCTACAGTGTTTCTTGCTGGCAGAAGTTTTAACTTTGATTCTAATGTTGAAGTCTTTTCTACACCTGTTGAAGCGTTTTCTCAACATGTTTCTTCTGATGTTGATATGGGTGTTTCTTCTGAAGTTCTTTTTGTGCATATTCCTCAAACTGATTCAGCTATGGAACCTTCTGACAAAGGAACGGAAACTGTGATTGATGAAGTGATTGGTTCAGATCTGGTGTCTGAAGAAGAAAGGTATGCTCAAGCTAGGATGTTTGCTGATTATGAAAATATGCGTAAGAGTCGCAGTGGCTGAATTTCTTCATACTCAATCTGATTCTAATTTGTCTACGGAGAGACAACTAGAACTTGATGAATTATTTCCTAAGATCACCGATGCTCAATGGGATGCCTATACTAATCAAGGTGCATCTGATCCTAATCTTGCTAAATGCATTTTAGGTGCAGCCTATGATAGTGAGAATTTTGTGGCTCAAATGGTGGCTCTTGGAAACCAAAAGAAGCTAGAAGCAGCTGCAAAGAGGAATGCTATTGTTGCTCAAAGGAATAAAGCAAAAAGGGAAAAACCAATGACTGTAGCTCAGAAAAGAGCTCATATGAGGAGGATTGTGAAGAATCATAGTACTACTGTATACACTACTGGCATGTCAATGAAGCAAATCTTAGCTTTATCTGATGATGCTTTGATAAAAAAGTATAATATGATTATGAAGTTTTCTTCATCCGGTTCTACTTCTTCTACATTGGAAAGGATTGCTAATACGCCTGATGTTCCTAAAGCAAAGAGACCCAAGACAGTTGAGATTGTAGATAATTTTGATGATGTGACACCAAAATTAAGTTCTTCTGTAGTTAATACTGATGTTGAGGAGAAAAGTTCAGCTGATATGGTTTTATCTGCTGAACCTTCTCACTGCTTTCTTCTGAAGCTTCACCTAGTGTTGAATCTATTGATAATTTGGGTGATACATTGAGTAAGAAAAGGATGACTAAAAGGAAACTTCGTTCCTTACGGAGATCTGTGAGACTAGCTAGGAAACATCTTTCCAAGAGTATCTCTTTAGATCTCAAGGGTATTCTATTTGGAAGAATTCACATAAGTGGGAGATTGAGAGTTGGAGATTTTATCCTATGCCATGTGTCCATGTGGTTCAGACAAAATGTGGCATGATTTTGTGTATGTTCTCGGATAAGACTTATCCTTTGTTTGTTTCATTAATGGAACGAATGCTTAGACAGAAGTTGGAAGTACCTCCTAATCCAGTTGGCAATGATAACCTTCATGCAGAACAATGTGTTGGATTGATTAAAACTCAGCTTCTGCAACATAAAGGTTTATCTTGATTGTGGTATTTTGTATCTTTTGTAATATTTGTTTTCTTTATTTCTTAGTTAAAAAAAAAAAAAAAAAAAAAAAACTATGTATATTCTTTGTTGGTTTGTTGTATATTATTGCTAGTTATTAACTCACCAGATATACCTTGTGTATGTCAAAGAGTTGGCTAGTCCAAAGGGTACAGCTTTGGTAAAGACACATCAAATCTGTTGATAGCTGTAATGGTTTGCTCAAAATCATAGGGTTTGCAACCACCCATGCTTAATTGTTGAGTGTTGTATGGTCCTCAATTCACCATGGTTTATTCCTTTTTGGAATCCAAGAATTGACTAGCCTACATGTATATGGCTTGTGGTAAAGGCAGTGGAATACCATATTTGGTAATCAATTCACCAATTTTAAGAATTGACTAGTCCTGAGCAAACGGCTACAGGTAAAGACATTTCAAATCCGTTCATGGTTGCTGGTTTGCTAATAAATCAGATGGTTATCAGTGTACCATAGTTTACGAACTTAAACATTTGGCTACTCCAGTAGTGATGGCTATTGGTAAAGAGACATCAAATCCATTATTTTCAATGATTCACCTCTCACAAGAGTTAACACACCTGGATGTGATGAGAATAGTATGAAACTAATATGTTTTGATGTACATATTGTCATTTGTTGCTGCAAAGATCTGGCGTTTCAGAGTTTATTCATCAAAGAGATGTTTTTGTTTTGATTCTTTGCTGATGATGTTCGAGTACAATCCTCTAGTGCTGCAAAGTTTACAGATCTATCAAGAAACTTGAACTTAACCAAGTCAAATTCCAGTTTAGGGGAGGATTGTTGGGAATTATGTGAAGTACGAATTATGCTGTTGTTTCTGCTGAATGGATTCTGCCAAAGACATAGTTCTGCTGAAGAATAGTTTGTTTCTGTGGAAGTTGTTATTCCGTGTTTAGTATATTTAGTTTGGATATACATGAGCTTTATTAGGAAGTGATTGTGTATATCTTATTTAGTTTTATGTTTATACGTTTCTTGGGAAACGGTTTAGGGTTTTATTTAGGGTTTCTTGTCTATAAAAGGAACACAATAGAATGAATTATATTAGACGTTTACATATTATTAATATAACGATCCATAGAGGATCAAAGAGTTCTTAGTTATATGTGTTTTATACTTGTGTTTATATTCCGCTAAAGAATACAAGTTGTAGAGATTTTCTTTTAGTTTGGTTGTGATTACACAAGCAATACTAACGATCTACGAAGCTCAGGATATATCAAGGTCTATTAGTTTTCAACACTCATTTCACACTCATCTCTTTACTTACACACACTTATACAACCATAACTCATACTTACTCTCACGCAGGAGGTGGTTTGCAGGGTCCTACCCCTGCATAATCACTTAACGTAGTGTTTCGTATTTCTTATTCTCAGGTGAAAGGCAAGTCTTGGCTGGAACATACACCCCTCATACCTTTGATCATCATCGAAGCCTGGTAGTGCAATTTTTTGTACAATCAGTGGCGCCATCATTGGGACCACTACTATTGGTCCCGTAATCACCCAGTCCTAAAACCCTAACCGACTACACTACCTTTCCGGCATGGAATCAGGAAGAGAAGATACACCTCCACCAGGTTTCTCTACCCTGGTCCCTCTCAACACAACCAACACCGACAATCTCGCCCCCATAACAGCCTCCACATTCACTACACGATCTCGTTTGGAAACCACTCCCGTACATCACGCCTCAACTTCCGCTAACCCAATCCCAGAGATTAGCCCTGCCTTTGTTGAGGCTAATTTTGAAGCCTTGGAGTCTTTGCTAAGGGCTCATAAGAGGCAAGTTCGCAACACCGAAATGCGAAGAGAACTGGAATACTCCAGTGAGGAGTATGATGAAGAGATTGAAGTAGAGGAGAGGCCTCGACCGGTTAACGGGGGCTCATCTACGAAATGGTTCTTCTTCCATCAGAAGGCCAAATGGAAGGACTGTGGGTTTTGAAGAAGGTCCCAGAGGAGATCCGGGAAGAAGGGAAAGAATGCAAGGTGAAAGGAGGAACGAGAACTCCAATGGAGGAAGCAATCCAGTTGGGAACGAAGGGGTAAATCTACCTCCTCTCCTAGCTGCTCATTTAGGAAGAGAAGGGACGGGGGCTGCGATACCCCCATCATATGTCTCGAGTGTCGGAGGTCCTCCTCCATACTCTGGTATGAATCAGTTACCCCCTCCGGGAATGAACCTCTACCTACCTACTCAAACCTATAACACCTACCCTCCGAATGGTTCTCTCCCCAACTAGAGTTACCAGCAAATGCCCTATGGACACGTTCCTACGCAATCGATGGGTGTAAACCCTTCGCACCAACCTTCTATCTGTTTACCCCGCCACGCACGCCATTTCCTAACCCATATAACCCTACACATGTTTATCCACCTCCATACAACCCATACTACACGAAGTCTCTCGGAGCTTGTACACCTTTCGTGAAGTGGATCGAAGACTACCCTCTACCGACAAGGTAAAGATGCCTACTCACATAGGCACCTACGATGGAAAAGGCGACCCTGATAACTTCCTACACTTGTTCGAAGGCGCTATCAAGATGCAAAAGTGGGTCATGCCCGTAGCATGCCACATGTTCACTTACACGCTCCGAGACTCCACGAGAATATGGTGGAATGGACAGAAGTTGGGAAGCATTGTAAGTCTAGACGACCTTAAGGCTAAGTTCCGATCACACTTTAGCCAACAGAAGAAGTACACCAAGACCCATCTAGCAGTGCACATCATCAAGCAAAGGGATAATGAAAGCACGAGGGCCTTCGTTACGAGGTACACCGATGAAACTTTGCAAATTCTGGGTTTGCACGAAGATCAGAGGATCTCAGGTTTTGTACATGGCTTTCGGACGCGAAGCTTGGTAGAATTCCTGTCCACCGATCTTCCCACCACTTACAAGGCACTGATGGAGAGGACTTACACTTGGATTGAGTCCAAAGAAGTAGCAGCAAATGGGGCTCCGATAGAGCAAAAGGAAGCTTCTGACAAATTCTCTCGAGGGACCTCCTGGGAAGGATCCAAGAATAAGAAGAAGAACAGAGACAGCTTCACTCCATACAACAAAGGTTCGAACCATGGACTCTTGGCAAACATGGTCAAATCTCCCCGAGAGATTCTGGCTACCGAGAAAGCACCTCGGATGTCAGCACGAAGCAAAGCCAGGGACATGTCCAAGTACTGCCATTTCCATGAAGACCATGGACACGACACGAACAACTACAGAGAGCTAAAGAAGCGATCGAAGAGGCGCATACAGTCCGCACAATTAGCACATCCGTTAAGGGCATCAAAAAGGGAAAAGACAAGTTCTCCGACACCCAACTAGGTGAATGGAATGGGAACAAGAAGGAGGCTACCCCGCAGAGGCTCCGATACTAATGGTGCAAGTGAATGATCCAACCTTGAAACAAGGAAGCGATGGGGAGCTAGGAAGCGTAGGAGAAATAACCTTCCCTTCCATCCTAGGGCAGATACCTTCGACTGACCCCGTGGTCATCAAGGTACGAATCTCAAACAGGGAGGTAAATTGAGCGTATATGGATTGTGGAAGCTCATGCGAGATCATTTATGAGCATTGTTTCCTTTAGCTCAAGTCATCCATACAATCATGAAGGGTGGACTCGAAAAAACCCCTGGTAGGGTTCTCCAGCGAGCACTCGTGGCCCCTGGGAGAAGTACCGTTGGAAATCACCATAGGAGAAGGCCCCTTATCCCGCACGGAGACACTCACCTTCGTCATAGTCAGGTTAGATTCTCCTTATAACTTGTTAATAGGGAGAACAACTATGCAAAAGATGGGCATTGTTGTTTCCACCATACATGCTGCTATTAAGTTCCAAACCCCTTCGGAGTAGGAACTGTTCATTCTAATTATGGGGCGGATAAGGGTGTATATGGTGTCAAAAGGATCAAAGAAGAATTGGAGGAGCCTCCGATAGCAATTCTAAGCTGCACAGATGCGAAGAGCGAAGTCGTAGTTAACCCTAGTTACCCCGAACAAACGGTGGTAATAGGAAAACAACTCCGAAAAGTTTCAAGGAGAAGCTCACGTAACCTATGCGGACTAACCTTGATATTTTTGCTTGGAAATATTCTGACATGACAGGGTCCCAAGAACATTGCTGATAGACGGACAGTCCTTCGGAATGGAGCATAAACTCAATGAGTACAAATAAATTGAGCCAATAAAGCAGAAAAGGAGGAGCCTGGCCCCCGAAAGAAACGCTGCAGCCTGCAAAGAAGTTGACGAACTAACACAAGCAGGCATCCTAAGGGAAGTTAAATACCAAACCTAATGGTTAAAAAGAGCGACGGAGGGTGGCGCATGTGCGTTGACTTCACTGACATCAACAAAGTATGCCCGAAAGATTGCTACCCCCTAACAGAAATTGACTGGAAGGTAGAATCCTTGGCAGGATTCCAGCTAAAATGCTTCTTAGATGCCTACAAAGGGTATCATCGATCCGGATGGCAAAGGAGGACGAAGAAAGATGCCTTCTACACAAGCAAAGGTGTCATCGTTACGTAAAGATGCCCTTCGGATTGAAGAACGCAGGGGCAACATACCAACGTCTTGTAGATAAAGCCTTCAACAAACAAATAGGCAGAAATCTTGAAGCATACGTTGATGACATGGTTATCAAAAGCAAAACGAAGGAGGACCTACTCTTCGATGTGCAAGAAACCTTTGACCAGCTTCGGGCGATTAACATGAAGCTGAACCCTAAGAAATGCTCCTTTGGTGTCGAGGAGGGGCAGTTCCTAGGGCATTTGATCACTAAGCAGGGGATAAAGGCTAATCCCTCCAAAGTCAAGGCAATTACAGATCTCCAAGCTCCTAAGTGTCTAAAGATGTGCAGAGTCTGAATGGGAAGCTGGCTGATCTAAGTCGGTTTTTGTTGAAGGGGGCTGACAGGTCCCTACCATTCTTCAAAACACACAAAGGATGTGTTGATAAGAAGACTTTTCAGTGGGGTCAGGATGCAGAAACTGCCTTTCAGAAGATGAAGGAGTTCATCGAAATCCTCCCAACATGTAGATATTAACTTTCACATACACATCATAACATTAACACAATGAGCACATAGATGGTTTTAGAGAGAGAAAGAGTGGGACATTCTAGTGAGAGAAACTTGTGGAATATTAGATTACCAAAGAACATCCAACCCTCTACCTTGCAAGGTAGAGGGTATTTATAGGTTACAAACTAAACGACCTCCCGACGCTGTGGATCGGGGATACAGTGGGTAAATACCCGACCTTCCTCCACGGAGTTGCACTAAACTATTTTACGCTACTAACTAACTACATAAAAACGGGACTAATGACCAATCTACGAGCTAACTTGTGTTAGATAATAGTTGGGGTGACCGACTCTTCAATACAGAAATTATCGAATTCCTAACAATCTCCCCTGCGGAGGTCACCCCATGAATTACATGACAGACCATAACATTTCTTGACTTGGTTCTTGAGCTCGTAGACTTTCATACATCAATATCGTAAACTTGGTGCATAGGTGGTGCAACTTCAAAGTCAGCAAAGATTTGTACTTTAAATTGGAGGTCCATTTTCGATTCACGATAGTAAATATGAACCAGCTTTTGAGATCATCACTTATCAAGAATCTCTGACACATCCTTAGTGGTGTTGGTATACTGTAAATTTGTGACATTAGGACCGACATGCTCACATTCTGGATCATGATATCTTCTCATCATAGTAGCGGAAGCTTTAGTTGATTCATGATATTGGTAGCGCCGTAGCGTAAGCATGGAGTGAAATATCAGAGTCATTGATGCACTAATCATGATTTCTTTTGAGATGAATGTGTTAAGTGAGCATGCGGCTATGGATTGACCGCATCATTCTCAATTACCGAACGCCGGCGCATTACGATACAACAAGCTTAGCAATAAATCGCACGAAAGTGTCTTTGATCACTTTCGTTGAATTGAGGTACACGCCCACGGTTCCCGCTGATCAAGACATGTACCGCTCTGGATCGTAAAATTCAAGAATTTCCTTGATGTGGTTTCGCAATGCTTCTAGTCGTTTCAAACCGAACGCCTCTCAAAGAAGACAACACGGAGTGAGTGAATCAAATTTTAAGTCCAATCGATTGATGAAAATAGATTTGAAAAACAATCGTGTATTGTTCAATAGAAATTGTTTTGCAATACAACGAAGGTTTTATTGAAAATCAATTATCAATCATAAAAACACCTTTTGGTTTAAAAAAATGAGTACACGGTAGATGTGCTAAAGAAAAAGTTTGTTAAGCACAAAGACCGGTTTTTCAAAGGTATCCGTCAATCCCTAACTCTGAACCGTGATTGATTCAAGAGATTGAATCGCCCATTGTTTCTCGCTTCGCTTGTCACATGGTTGATCTGTATAATAGATCTCACATGCCACCTACCAAGAGCTTGTTTGATGTTGGCTCCAAAAGGCTTTCCATCTTCATTGTGAATGTGTAAACACATCACTCGCATGTTCGCAATACCACAAGGATAATGCGTAGGACTCAAAATATAATCTCTCTTTCCACATTGTGTGAAACGGAGAGTCTTCATTGAAAGTGTCCTAATGAGATTTATTGATGATCTCGTGGCTCTAGACTCAATTTGTGCATATTTGGATCCCACGAGACTAGGAGAGGGTCTCCTTCTTCAATATCAACAATCTCTAAGAGAAAGTCGATAGATAATGTCGGTTCCCGTGAGAATGAAACAAGTCCTTTTAAGAGGAACTTGAGTGGTTTGGAAAGTTGAAGTGCAGCAAGGCCACTGGGTCCATGACGCCTTTGTCTTCAATATCGATGTTACCATCAAGTAGCATATGAATTGAACCCGTTTCCGCCTCTAAGGTTGAATAATTTGGAGGGCTATTTGTTTTCACCCTTTTCTCATTCAATTCTTTTTAATTCTTCAACCCTTCAGTGCTTATCGAGACTTCATAGCTAGAACCTTGTTGGGTTTATTCCAAAGACTTGCTCGGTCTTAGACCGACTCTTCCCATATCTCCCTTTTCTCCTTTTTTTTCATCATACCTAAGGACTCTACACTATCTAGTGGATTGTCCCCGGTAGATCCCTCCTTCCGCTCGGATCATGGGAACCCATACCTAACCTTAACATCCTTATATCATCGTACATAAAGTAAAGTTGGTCGGTCTATTTGGTATTGTTCATCCGCCATTGGAACCAATTGAAAACCATTTGAAAATCAATCCGGATACTTGTGATATATTATCAAAACATTTTGTACCTGAATTGTTTTTGATATTTTTAGAATAAGTGCTCCCCTCAACATGTGCATCAAATGTTTGAAATTGTTTTGCACACGGAGGCAAGAGGAAGAAATCAACTTCTTTGTTTACCATTTTCTAAAAAATATCACCATCACTTCCTTGATCAAATCAAGTAGATAAAGCATTTTCGGGAAGGATGAGGTTTCCATAAATTTGCTCCCCTCAATATGTAGCCATGGTAGAAAAGAGTTTTGCACATACTATAGGGAACCCTTTATCATCAAAGGATTAGAAGCCATGTGATCAAGGTACTTTAAAATATTTAAAGTGTAGTGTACCCTGATGACATGAATTTGCAAAGAGAGTTCTCCCCCTTAATATATGCTTCGAGATTCAAAAAATTGTTTAGCACATATAAGAGAGAAGTTTGCACAAAATTGGTCATCTTATCTTTTACCATCTTTCATATTTGTATCACATTTTCTCCCCCGATCAAAAATCTTAAATCCTTTGAGATTTTGGATCTCAAGTGATTTAAATACGTATGAGGTAAAATATTTGTAGGAGAAAAATGTGTCCGATTTTATATGATAAAGAAAATGGACAACACAGATGTTTCCCCTTTTCACAAGGGAAACCATAGTACAAATCCTAGCACTATTACATGTATTACGCTTGTTCATATTTATTACACCACATATTACACAAAGAAAAAAAACATAAACGGTATCCTGAAGAAGTCTTCATTCAGCCTCAAGAAGTTTGTAGTGACCATCACGGAGCCTTCCACCAACAAAACTTTCAAGGTCGCAGAAGATCCTTCGGTCTTGAGTCTTCGCTGATTGCAGAATGAAATGTTCACATCTCTTCACATCATCCTCACCCAAAAATGGTTTTAATCCAAGATTTCATATCAAGTTTGGCTTCTTTTCACTCGTGTCAAGTTCTTCTTCAACCATTTTGAGCGTACCATCACTAAACTTGTAGAGTTCACATAGACGCATAAGCATACGCGATCCATATCTGTCGGTGAAGATGACGGCTCTAGGGGTGTCAAGAACTTTGTATTCTCGATGAAATTCATGCCCACCGCATTCCATTGAGGACTTGTGAGGTTGACCCCGGTTTGGTAGCTTTCAATGCCAAGTCGAAAGTCCTCAACTCGTTTCCGAATGACTAGGCCCCCGATCCAAAGAGTGACAACTGCAGAGAGGGCCTTTTTCTCACGCATGTAAGTGCTCCATGTGTCCTTGAAGATTTAAGAGATAGAGATCTTCGAAATCATTTGGCGTAAGATGTTTGAAGTCGTTCTCTTCAATGGTATACACTTTGAGGTCACTCTTTAAGGACAATCTTCTTCAAGTACTCATATCCATAGATCGGGAAGATCTCTACACTAACAAAGCTTAAGATTTGCGACTTTGATCCGACATTATTAGCGCCTTTTATCGGACATACCATGTCTTTCTATGTAGAACTTCTTCTTTTGAACCACCTGGGAAATACCATAAGAAGCTGCAATATCATACTTTTGTTCTTCATTCCCTGAATTGATCAGAACCATCTCGCCAAGCCCCCGACGAGTAGGTTGCGCCTTCATCTTTGATATTGATAGAGCGTCTTTCCTCGAGCGCAGCACAAGAAAGTCCAAGTCGTGATTGAAGAAGAATTTCTCTGAATAGTCTTCTCGACCGTGTTCACCACCAAGAGGAAGAGATTTGTTGACATTGAAGTTTAATCGATTTGATCACCGACTTGGTCATTTAGCATCTTATGGCATTCTTCCATCTGATATTGAAGATGATTTGCATCAGAGTGGAAGACTTTGACAATTTCGTAAGCTTGACCTTCAAGATCTCTTGGTGTTATGGATGAGATGCTCTTCCATTCACAAAACCATCTAATGAAACTTCCCATATCACCCGGTAGTGTAGAAGAGATTCTTCACCGGAGTTACGTAATTATTGGTGATAAGCGATGCCCAATTGTTGTCGAATCATAGAGTCGACTCGGGATGGTCCATGTGGGTTCGGAGAAGGAGGTCTATCTTCCACAATGCGACTTTGAATTGTGTCTCTTGAAGGAGCAACTCGATGTGGTAGTGCGATTCCCAGCCATGTAAGAATCAAACCAGTCTTCTGAAGGCTTAGGAATATGCTTTGTTGATGCATCATCTTCATCCGGTTCCGAGTCACCATGACTTGAGACTCTTCGTGAACCACTTGATCATCGTGAATAGAAGTGGATGGGAGGTGAACCTTGAATCAATCGTCGCCCAGTGCGCCAGATTTTCTCGAGTACTCGTTTGTTTGTAGAGTCTGATTGATTGGACGGTTTTGGAGGTGATGATGGTGGCCGTGATGGAGGTGAATTGGTTGTTGAAGAAGGATTACCAGCTCCGAAGTTCCAAATCCCGTGGTGGAGGATCTTCATCTTTGCGATCCTTCATCAATGCTTCCATCACAACCTGTCCTCCTTTTCTTTTTAGCTTTTTCCCGACGTCAACCTTAAACCGTCATAATTATCGAACTTAATAGATTCTTCAAGAGCTTCATAGAGTTTATGGAACCCCATGTTTGTCCTCTTCAAACCTCATACATCCTTTCACACAGAGCCGCCTCATATCGGAGATGGGGAGGTCCTTGAAACGTCTAATAAGTGGAGCCTCCATAGCCCATTCCACAAAGATCCTTGACTTCTCCTTCAATAGCGGCAAAGAATGGCTTCATTGAAGTTGAGGTGCTCCAATCTATAGACTCGATCCACCGAGATTCAACGATTTAGGAAGTTGCCTTTCCGAGCTTCTATCCTTTTAATGGCTTTATCCAAGAGTTGATCGAGTTGAGAATCGTGGATGGGAAGCCGGTGGAGCATCCACACGCTGACCATAATGACAGGATCGTGAATTGGCGGTAATTTATGTTGGTGGTGTCCGCATGCATGATTGAGTTGGTAAGGGAGGTGGAAGTGCACATGCTAGTGAAGATGCCGACATTGGAGGAATGGTCAAGTGTCTTGGTTGGATGCCGACAAAGGTACATGGATTGTGCAGAATCTAAAGTTTTGTCATTAATGAATTGATCGCCAAAAGAGAAATCTTCATCAAGATTCTTAAGTGAGGATAGAGAGTTAGTGGACAGATTTGGTTCATCCATCTTCAAGGTCTCATCAGATCTTGTCTCAAGGTTCTCCTGCGAGTCCTTTTGTAACAGAGTGTCAACCTTTAGTCTAGATTGAGTCTCTCCAAGTGTAAGAGATTCCTTAAACGTTTCAGAACCTTGACCACTTCGATAGTTCCTTAGCATGTGATGATTCTGTTCTTCTTCACTCATATTGATTTGTGGTGCTTGATGGAGATGATGAGATAGTTAAGAGCATGAGCAAACTTTTGTTCGGGCCAACACTTGCCACCCCTTTACCCTTGTCATGTGTTATTGGGGTTGGTTGTCGAGGTAGTTGAGCTGGTTCTCTTAACACAACTCCACCTCATGGAGCTTTAGCATTTCGACTTTCTAGACTTTGCCGAATTCCAAGTTGCGTAAGATCGCCTTCATCGCTTAGCCTGGTAACACTCTTGGAATCTCGCTTTTCTCACCAATCTCCTTTTCCACATTCTTTCTCTTTACTTTCGCTTCTTGGATACAATGGGTCGATCGTGGAGACCTTTCAAGTCTTTTTAGAAGAGAGGCATAGGATGCTTGTGAGGCCGACTTGGTCACGGAGCATTTGGTTGTAAAGGAGAGGGGTGACATCGCCAGAGAGTTTGGTTGCTCTTTTCATGTATTGTTTGAAGTAGTCCTTCTTGATATCTTCTGTGAGAAGACGATCATGAATTGGCAATCCAAATACTTCTTTATCCGAACCTCTAGGAACATATTTCGTGTTTCCTAAAACAAATTCATCTTCAGCTTTGTGTAAAGTTGATTCAGACCTAGGAGTGAATTTATGAGTTTGTTGTAAGTACTGGATAACAAGCTTAGAGAATCGATGTTGGAATTACAAGCTTGTTCTGCTTCTTTTCGCCTTGAGCATTGTTCAGAAATAGGTTCTATCGATATGAATGTGTTCATTGATAATGAGAATTCTTCCCAAATACTAACGAGACATTCACATCAACCCTATTAACGATTTCCCATAGGATTTGCAAGATAGGTATTCTCACTTTATCGAACCTCAAGTTTTCCCAGATAAGCATAAGTTCAGAATGGTCGTAATAGCTCTCCAAGGTTGATACATGTGTCCTGGGTGATCTATGTCGATGCTCTTGAAATACTCTTCCGATAGCCCAACCCAATTAGAAATACAATCGATCGTCATGACTGTGTGGAGATTGAACGAACGCCGTGGTTACATGGTGTGATTCCAAGAGCCTTGCTCGTAATATCGTAATTAATTGTGAACTCCCTATTATCCACTGCAAGAGTACCGTGCAAGATGATTTTGTTCCATTGAACGGTGTTCCGTGAATTGTTGAATGTAAATGGTCAGGATTGAGCATTGCTTGGTAATTGCTCCGAAGAAGTTTGTGTTTTTGAGGATGTCAATAGAAACTTTGAGAATCGGATTTTGTTGAAGCCTTTGAAGGTCCACATAACGCTTGCTTTTTCCGATAATGTACCATTGACTCTGGGAAGGATTTCTTCGTCCAAAGAACTTTTGATGATGCTGGGTAGCGCCATTATTGGGATTGAACTTGCCATTGATGTTCTGAGTAATCATACCATCAACAAGAATGAGTGGGAACAAAGATGATACATAGTAAGTGAGAAAAGATTGAGAGCACCCTTATGACATAGAAGTAGTAACACGTAAGAAGTTCCCAACACATACAGAGAAAGATAGAGTGGCAAAGATTGCAACTATATAACAACTTTCAACTATATGATAACATACATAATTTGGATATATCAATGAAGTACAATCATAAAGATAAATGATTCATGACAAGCTTATAAGGGATATAAAGGGCAAAAGAGTGCATTTCAAAGTGATCATGACATGAGCCAAGATACACATGTAAAAGTGATATAACACATATGTATGAGGCAAAAAGTAACATTTGGCGGTGAGAGAAGCCAAGTACCTTTTGCCTAAACAGAGATGTCATAACAGTTTACATAGAGTATGTTGATTCAACAAGTCGAATTAGGAGATCCTAAGTGTTGTGAGAGTGAGATCATCTTAAGCAAAAAACTTTGAACATTTTAATAATCCTTGACCCTAAACATGAAAGTAAACCATGTTGCAAACTTGTAAAGACAAGTCGTCATCTAGAGTCACAAACACGTTGCTAATAGTTTAGCACACTAAGTCGCTATGCTAATTTGCTAGCTAGTAAAGTCAAGTCGCCATGAACAAGAACTCAACCAAGTCGCTACAAAGGCACAACTAAGTCGCTAGGTAACAAATTCGCTAACTTGTAAATACAAGTCGCTATCTGCTAACTCGCTAGCCAAGTCGCTAGAATAATTCGCTAGCTAGTAAAGTCAAGTCGCCATGTACGCGAATCCAAGCCAAGTCGCTACAAAACAGTTAACTAAGTCGCTAGGTTATTAATTCGCTAACTTGTAAATACAAGTCGCTAACTACTAACTCGCTAACCAAGTCATTTGAAATTAGTGAACTTATTCGCACGGAGACGAGTCGCTAAGTAGAACACTAACTCGCCATGAAGAACATTCATACTAAGTCGCTACCAAGAACAATTTAACTCGCCACCAAGAACACTTCTAACATCATCCCATCAGTCCAATCCACTTAATCATACATCAATGTATTCCAAACACATATATCTAAAACAATATATTCCAAGCATTTTGAACCCTTTCAATCATTATATAAGCAACAAACATATTTTTTCATAGAAAATCTAAACCTAAGCCAGAGAAGTCAAGAAATCACACCACACAGAACGAGAATCTCGATGAAGATAAGTTAGACACTAGACAATAAAACTTAAGAGAACAAAGAAGATAGGGAATCGAATAAACCTTTTGCTAGGGTTAAGCTAAGATGAGAAAATAAACGAGAGAGAAAGAGAGAAAACAAACTTTATGAAAAAATGGTA
>OU343221.1:29800577-29901227 GCA_910596185.1 Chrysanthemum makinoi | reverse complement strand
AACACAATGCCCATCTTTTGCATAGCCGTTTCTCCCTATTAACAAATTATAAGAGAATCTGACTGACTATAACGAAGGTGAGTGTTTCCGTTTGCGGATAAGGGGCCTTTGCCTATGGTGATTTCCAACGTACTTCCTCCTGTGGCCATGAGTGTTTTCCCGAGAACCCTACCAGTGTTGTTTTCGAGTCCACCCTTCGTGAGCGTATGGATGACTTGAGCTTTAGGAAACAATGCTCATAAATGATCTCGAGAGCTTCCACACTCCATATACGCTCGATTTACCTCCCTGTTTGAGATTCGTACCTTGATGACCACAGGATCAGTCGAAGGTGTCTGCCCCAAAATGTAAGGAAGGTTTTCTCCTACGCTTCCAAATCCCATCTCTTATCTCCTTCCTCCGTTCAAGGTTGGATCATGCATGTGCACCATTAGTATCGGAGCCTCTGTAGGGGTAGCCTCCTTTTTGTTCCCTTTCCATTCACCCGTTGGGTCCGAAGAACTTGTCTTTTCCCTTTTTGATGCCCTTAACCAGATGTGTAATTGTCCGACCGTACTGCCTCTTCGATCTGCTTCTTTGGTTCTCTGCTGTTGTTCATGTCGTGTCCATGGTCTTCATGGAAATGGCAGTACTTGTACATGTCTCTGGCCTTGCTTCGTGTTGTCAGAATCTCCCTGGGAGATTTGACCAAGTTCGCCAAGAGCCCATGGTTCGAACCTTTGTTGTATGGAGTGAAGCGGTCTCTATTATTCTTCTTATTCTTGGATCCTTCCCAGGAGGACCCTCGAAAGAATTTTTCAGAAGCTTCCTTTTGCTCTATCGGAGCCCCGTTTTCAGCTACTTCTTTGGACTCAATTCAAGTGTAAGTCTTTTCCATCAGTGCCTTATAAGTAGTGGGAAGATCGGTGGATAGGAATTCCACCAAGCTTCGCGTCCGAAGGCCATGTACAAAACCTGAGATCCTCTAATCTTCGTGCAAGCCCAAAATTTGCAAAGTTTAATTGGTGTACCTCGTAACGAAGGCCCTTGTGCTTTCGTTGTCTCTTTACTTGATGGTGTTCACGGCTAGATGGGTCTTGGTGTGCTTCTGTTGGCTAAAGTGTGATCGGAACTTAGCCTTAAGGTCGTCTAGACTTACAATGCTTCCCAAATTCTGTCCATTCCACCATATTCTCGCGGAGTCTCGGAGCTTGTAAGTGAACATGTGGCATGCTACGGGCATGGCCCACTTTTGCATCTTGATAGCGCCTTTGAACAAGTGTAAGAAGTTATCAGGATCGCCTTTTCCATCGTAGGTTCCTATGTGAGTAGGCATCTTTACACCGTCAGGTAGAGGGTAGTCTTCGATCCACTTCACGAAAGGTGTACAAGCTCCAGAGACTTCGGTGTAGTATGGGTTGTATGGAGGTGGATAAACATGTGTAGGGTTATATGGGTTAGGAAATGGCTGTGTGTAGGCAGGGTAAATAGTAGAAGGTTGGTACGAAGGGTTTACACCCATTGTTTGTGTAGGAACGTGTCCATAGGGCATTTGCTGGAAACTCTGGTTAGGGAGTGAACCACTCGGAGGGTAAGTGTTATAGGTTTGAGCAGGTAGGTAGGGGTTCATTCCCGGAGGGGGTAACTGATTCATGCCTGAGTATGGAGGAGGGCCTCCGACACTCGAAACATACGAAGGGGGTATCGGAGCCCCCATCCTTTCTCTTCCTAAATGGGCAGCTAGAAGAGGGGGTAGGCTTACCCCTCTGTTCCCTACCGGGTTGCTTCCTCCGTTGGAGTTCTCACTCCTTCTTTCACCTTGCATTCTTTCCCTTCTTCCCGGATCTCCTCCGGGTCCTTCTTCAAAACCCACAGTCCTTCCATTTGGCCTTCTGATGGAAGGAGAACCATTTTGCAGGGCCGAGCGCCCCTGCTAACCGGTCGAGGCCTCTCCTCTATTTCAATCTCTTCGTCATACTCCTCACTGGAGTATTCCAACTCTCTTCGCATTTCATTTTCGACCTGCCACTTTATGAGCCCTTAGTAAAGAATCTAAGACTTCAAGTTGCCCTCAACGAATGCGGGCTAATATCTGAATAGGTTAGCGGATGTTGAGGCATGATGTACGGGAGTAGTTTCCAAACGAGATCGTGTGGTAAAGGTTGAGGCCATTATGGGGGCGAGATTATCGGTGTTAGTTGTGTTGAGAGGGACTAGGGTAGAGAAACCTGGTGGAGGTGTATCTTCTCTTCCTGGTTCCATGCCGGAAAAGTAGTGTCGTCGTTAGGGGTTTTAGGATTGGGTGATTACGGGACTAATAGTAGTGGTCCCACGGATGGCGCCACTGATTGTACAATAGATTGCACTACCAGGCTTCGATGATAATCAATGGTATGAGGGGTGTATGTTCCAGCCTAGACTTGCCTTTCACCTGAGAATAAGAAATACCAACACTACGTTAAGTGATTACGCAGGGGTATGAACCTGCGAACCACCTCCGGCGTGAGAGTAAGTATGAGTTATGGTTGTATAAGTGTGTGTAAGTAAAGAGATGAGTGTGAAAAGAGCATACCAAAATCCATTGCCCATCCAACCTATTTATAGTGGATGAAATAGGGTTGAGAGCACTTCTGCATTAATGTCGGAGATCATGGGGGCATCCCATGATTATGGGTAACCTCTAGGGTTTAGTGACCCACGTTCTCAGACCTAACGGGGAAGCCAAGAGTGTTGGGAATAATCTGTTACCATGGATAGTTGTGGTTTACACTGCTTGTATTAACACTAGCAGTGGAAACGTATTACCACTGCTGGTACATTATTACCACTGCTATAGGAAAACGTGTTAAGATAAGTATAGAATAGATAATGTGTATATTCTATATTGTTAGCTTTATACTTATCTTGTAAAGGACTCCTTGTGCTATAAAAGGAGGTCCTGGGTCATTGTGTTAGGTACTTGTCTAATTAGCTACGTATTACTCACAAAGGCTTCAAGGTGTAACCCTAGTGATAAACAAGATCACTCGTATTATTCATTAATAATATCATTGACACAAGGTGTGTGTCCAGATCCATCAAGTGGTATTAGAGCGAAGGTTCTGATATTTTGTTTTAGAAGATCCAAGGAATAAGCTTAACCTACTCACTCAATTCAATGGAGATGGAAAACAACCAGTCCAACTCTTCTACACCAAGGCTACCTAAGCTCAAACTTAATGAGTTTGAGATGTGGTGGATACTGATTGAGCAATACTTTCTCATTCAGGACTATGCTCTATGGGAGATCATTCAAACTGGTGATTCTTTCAAGCCTGTGACTAGTACTGTAAAGGTTGGTGACACAGATGTTGTGAAAGTTTATGTGCCTGAATCTAGTATTGAAAAAGCTCTTAGGAAGAATGATCTTAAGGCTAGAAGTTTGTTGCTGATGACTCTTCTTAGAGATCAGATCATTGCATTCAGCAAGTACATGACTGCTAAAGAACTGTTTGAAGAGATTTGCTCAGTGTTTGGTGGTAATGATGCTACAAAGAAGACACAAAAGACATTTTTGAAGAAAAGTTATGAAAACTTCTCTGCTTCAAGCAATGACTCACTTGATAGCATCTTCACTAAACTCCAGAAAATTGTTACACAACTGACTGTGTTTGGCATTGAGGTAGAAAAGAAAGACCTCAATTTGAAGTTTCTAAGAAGTTTGCCTTCAGAGTTTCAAACTAATGTTACTGTCTGGGAAAAAAATCAGACATAGAAACAATGAATCTCAATGACCTTTACAACAACTTCAAACTTATTGAGCAAAGGTTGAAAAAGGCAGGGAAACTTGGTACAAGCTCTAGTAGCTTGGCATTTTTGTCAACCTCTGTTGACAGTGATGATTCTAAAGATGATAGTGACGATGACTTTGCCACTACTGGTTCTACAGTTTCCACTGGTAATGTTAGTGTTACCACTGCAGGTTCAAAGAATAAGGTTGCTAGTATTGGAGATCCTACCTTTTATGCTTTCATCTCCACTCAAGTAAATGGCTCTGTCTTAACTCATGAAGACATAGAGCAAATTGATGAAGATGATTTGGAGGAGATGGATATAAAATGGCAGATAGCTCTTCTTAGCATGAGGGCTAGGAAATTCTACAAGAAGACTGGCAAGCCTATTCATATCAATGGTAGTGAAACTGGCAGCTTTGATAAGAAGAAAGTGGAGTGCTTTAACTGCCACAAGTTTGGACATTTTTCTAGAGAATGTAGAAGACCAAAGACCAAGGACACATTCGCTTGGTACAAGCAAAAAAAAGGAACCAACTGTGGAAGAACCAAAGGCAATGTTGGCTATTGATGGTGTGAGCTATGATTGGAGTTTCATGGCTGATGAACAAGAAGAAGAACATTCTGATGCTGCTCTTATTGCTACTGAATTTGCTCTCATGGCTTTCTCTGACTCTGAGGTACAAAACTTTGAAAGTTGTTCTAAAACATGTAGGTCTGCTAGAGAAGTTGAAAGACTTAATGATTTATATTCTAATGAAAGACAAGGGTTTATATCTGCTAATTATACTGTGTCTAACCTTAGGAGCTATAGTTTATTGGAAAACAACTAGAGCACTATCAAGAGAATGAGTAAAAATATAATGATGATATGATTCTTCTTAGAAGAGAGGTAGAACATACAACAGCTGTGAATGAAGCATACCAAAAGGAGTATGAAAAACTTCAAAAGAAAAATGAAAATGTCAATTTAACTTTAGACACATGTTATCATCATTCTAAGTCAATTGATAAAATTTGGAATGCTAAATTGTATAGTAAAGTTAAGTCTGGTATGGGTTATAATACTGTGCCTCCACCACTAAGAGGTGTTCCATCACCTCCGGTATAATTTAGCTCATACAGGATTAGAAGAGTTTCAGGACCTTGAACGTGAATATGGTCCTTTAAAGGACACAATGGTGAAAAGTGAGGAAGAGATTAAGCATGATAATGATGTTTTTGAGAGTGCTAGTGACTCATCTATTGTTGATGAGAATGTTAAAAAGAATGTAGAGGCTTCTATCCTAAAAGTTGTTAATGCTGTTACAGAGGAACCTAGGAAACCGGTTAATAAACCTAGATTAACTGTAAGATATGCTGAGATGTATAGGAACAAGCCTACAGCTCCTAGGGGTAACCAGAGGAGTTGGAATCATGTTAAATCTCAACAACTAGGTAGTGATTTTGTGATGTACAATAAGGCATGCTATATCTGTGGTAGTTTTGATCATTTACATGCTTATTGTGACTATCATAATGGGAGAAGGGAAGTCCATGGGAATAAAAGGGTGGAGACTAGCAGGTTTCAAAATAATGTACACCCTAATTCACATTGCAAAATGGTCCCAAGAGCAGTTCAACTAAGAAGTGGCCTCAAAACTTTTGCCACTGCAAAAACTGTTAACACTGCTCACCCTAAGTCACCTGTTAAATGTGCAAAGTCCAAAACAACTTTTGCAAAATCTGCACAAACAGGGAAAAGAACTTTTCAGAATAATAAGGTTCATTATAACCAAAAGTGGGTACCTAAAAACAAACCAGTAGTTTCCATTGCTCATTCAAAAGTTACCACTGCAAGGGTTGTAAACAAGAAAAGGGGGGACATGGGCAATGCTGTGAAGGCCTCAGCACGTTGGGAATGGAAACCTAAAGGAACTACCTCTACAACCAATCCCAATGGTGTATCAATGACCTTTGATAGATTTAACTATATTTATACACGAAGCAGATCCAAGTCAATTATGGCTTGGGTCCCCAAAAGAAACTAATTCTTTACTCTTATGTGCAGGAACATCCAAGGACAAATAGATCAGATCAAGGATATACGATAGTGGTGTTCATGGCGATCCGTCAACAAGTCCTATCTTCGATTTTGAACATTATGAGGGAAGATGTCATTGAGTGGAGTAAATGGAAAGGTTGCCGGTAAAGGTGTAATCAAAAGTAGTAACTTGACTTTGAACTAGGTATTATGTAAAAGAGCTTAAGTATAATTTTTAGTGTGTCACAAATGTGTGAAGAAGAACAATGTTCTTTTTACCAAAGATATGTGTTGTTCTCTAAGGATTTTAAGATGCCCGATGAAAGTCGATTCTTCTTAAAATTCCTAGAAAAGGCAACCTATATAGCTTTGATATGAACAACATTGTTGCTAAAGATGATTATGCTGTTGCTTGTTGCAAAGTCAATAAGGATGAATCTATGCTATGGCATAGAAGACTTGGTCATGTTAACTTCAAAATCATTAACAAGATTGTCAAAGATGGTTTGGTGAGAGGTTTACCTAAGAAAAGATTTGAAATGATCAAACCCGTGTGGTTTTTCTTAAAGGAAAACAACACAGCTTCTTTCAGTAAAATTGGTTAACTCTATTGCTTACCCACTTCAAATGCTACATATGGACTTATTTGGTCCTACATCCGTAGTACCAATCTAAAGAAATATCTGCCTTGTAGATCGATGATTTTAGAAGGTTTACTTGGTTTTCTTGATACAAAGGATGAAACAACCGGCATCCTTAAGATCTTTTATCACGTATAGAAAACTAATATGATATAAAAGTTAAAATCATTAGGTGTGACAATGGGACGTAATTCAAAATAGAGTTATGGATATTTTTGCAGAGATAAAGGTATTAAAAGAGAATTTAGTGTTGCTAGAACTCCTCAACAAAATGGTGTTGCTGAGAGGAGGAACAGGACAATCGATAGAGAGGTCGCTAGAACCATGTTGGCATATTCTAAATTGCCAATCACTTTTTAAAGCTTAACACCGCATGTTATGTGCAAAATAGGGTTTTAGTGGTAAAGACAAAGAACAAGACACCTTATGAATTATTTAGGGGTAGACCACCTATCCTTGACTTCATGAGACCATTTGGATGTCATGTATCTATTCTCAATACCATAGATTATCCGGGCAAGTTTGATGAAAAATCTAATGAAGGGTATTTTGTTGGTACTCCATGGTCGCGAAAGCTTTTAGTATTGAACTTAAGAACCCAAAAGATTGAAGAGAATCTCATGTGGAGTTCCTAGAAAAAAAGTTAATCTCAAAGGAACCGGTCCGTAGAAGGTCGTTTGATCTTGATACTCTAACCAATACTATGAATTATGTGCTGTTTACAGAACATCTTCTTTGATTTTGCGTGTTCGTAAGAGTTTCTTGATAATGATGAACCAAGCAAGAATCTTGAAGATGATCGAGATGAATTCAGTCTACCTCTTTGGGACTATGCAGATAATGATGATATACCATAAACTGGAGATGCTCACCCTTCTAATGATTTGGGAAATGAAGGAAGTAGCAACTTGAATGTCGAAAATTCCGAAGTAGTGGGAATTCAGATTCCACCGCTAGGCAAAATGTTTCCACCCAACACTGCGTCGGAAATTACAACCCGATACAGAGGAAGCTCAAGCCAATGATGTTGAAATTTAAAATATGCCAAGTGAGATGCATTCCTCGAGACTCACTCATAAATCATATCCTCTTGAAAATATGATTGGGGATGTCTATTCACCTGTGAAGACTAGAAGACAAACAAAGTCAACGATGTCCATAGATTCATTAGTAAAATATATGAATCTAAGATTCATGAAGGCAAGAATGATTGTCTCTTTATGTGTTTTCTGTCACAAATGGAGCCAAAGAATGTTTACAAGGCCCTTGAAGATGAAAGTTGGGTGGAAGCAATGCAAGAAGAGTTGCTCCAATTTAAGCTTCAAAAGGTTTGGTTGCTTTGTGATTTGCCTTCTGGCAAGAAGGTAATAGGTACTAAATGTGTTCGTAAACAAGAAGGATGAAAGAGGAATTGTTATCGAAACAAAGCTAGGCTTTGCGCTCTAGGATACACTCAAAGGAGGGTATTGACTATGAAGAAGTGTTTGCCCTAGTTGCACTAATTGAAGCAATCAGCTATTCTTAGCCTATGCATCCTTTATGGGCTTTAAAGTCTATCAAATGGATGTAAAGAGTGCTTTTCTATACGGTCAGATTGATGAGGAGGTTTATGTCTCGCAACCTCCAGCTTTGAAGACCTCAATATCCTAACAAAGTATACAGGGTAGTTAAAGCTTTGTATGACTTGCATCAGGCACCAAGGAAATGGTATGAAACCTTAACCACTTATCTTCTTGCTAATGGGTTTCATAGAGGCAGAGTAGATCAAAATTTGTTCATCAAGAAAGACAAGAATGATATCTTGCTTGTTCAAGTGTATGTTGATGATATCATTTTTGGATCTACAAAGACAGATATGTGCAAAGAATTTGAGAAACTAATGAAAGAAGAATTCCAAATGAGTTCTATGGGTGAACTCACATTCTTTTGGGACTTCAAGTACCGATGGGATTTTCATCAATCAAGACAAATATGTATGGTAGATACTAAGGAAGTTCAAGTTCACTGATGCAAAGTCATCCAACACCCTTGCAGACAAGACTACACATCTACTTCTAAAGATAAATAGTGGTGAAGGCTTGATGCACATGTACAGTCTATGATTGGTTCTTTGATGTATCTTACATCATCTAGACCGACATCATGTTTGCAGTGTGCCTGTGCAAGGTTTCAAGTTACTCCCTCTCTCACTTAAGTGCCGGAAGAAGATTTTCGATATCTTAAAGCATTTCCTACTGGATTGTGGTACCCGAGATTTCTCTAGATCCGGGTTTACTCGATAGTGACTATGCCGAGCTAGCTTGGATAGAAAATCTACAACGGTGGATGCCAATTTCTTGGCAGATTAGTGTCATCAAGGCAAGAAACAAACTATGGTGGCTAATTCATCAACTCGAAAGTGCAGTACCGTCACGCAAGTTGTCGTGCTCAAGTTCTATGGCTCGCTTTTAATCAACTTTTGACTATGGGTACAATTTCATGAATACCATCATCCATATTGATAATAGCAGTACCATATGCATCATTAAGAATCCTGTTCAACACACAAAGACCAAACATATTGAAATTAGACACCATTTCATTAGAGATTGCTAAAGGACTATTCAAGTTGTCAAAATTCATACCGATGACAACTATGCTGATTTATTAACAAAAGGACTTGATGTGGGTAGATTTCAAGACTTGTAACAAGTATTGAATGCTAAATCCATAAACTTTTTGTCAAAATGTTCTCCGTGTTGAGGGGCTGTGGGTATTGAAATTGTTGTATGAGTTTGTACATGTTTGCTTGTATTCTTGTTTATGTTTTTATGAAGCATTGACAGGAGTTGATCTTAAAAGGTGTATAACTGAGATACACAACAAATGGTTATTGATTCACCATGTCTAATCCACATAAGAATCAACTAGTCCGAGCAAAGCGCCAACGGTAAAGACTTGACAAACCGCTTATGGTCGATAGTTTGCCAAAAACTATATGGTTATCAACTCACCATATTCTTTATGATTAAGAGTTGGCTAGTCCATAGCAAACGGCTCATGGTAAAGACATATCAAACTGATAGTCGGTAGTTTGCTAAAAACTATGATAAGAGTAGTCTAGATTTTATATGATTTTATTTACGACCGCTTTGAAATTTTTAGAAAAATTACCACTGCTAGTTCACAGTAGTTCGACGAGTGTTATTTTACCACTGTTGTTCTAGCCGTTACAATTGAGTATGTCAGTAACTTATTTTTTAGTAGCCGTTGAAAGTAACCACTGATTTCCATATATATAGGGTTAAAATTTTAAGGAAATTATATTCTTTCCATAATTTTTATTTATTTGCTTAAGATAAATACTTTCTAAAGATAATTTTTCTTGCGCAATAATCTTAAACCCTAATCCTATATATCTTTCTCTCTCTCAATTGGCTAGTTATTCCTTCAATTATTACTGACATAATATCGTTTTTCATCAAAAGTTTCTATGGTACCTTTAAAATTTGCAGATGAGCACAACCTAATGGCCTACCTACAAAAGTCAAATGAGAAGAGTTGCCTGCTTTTCATCGATTGTGGACTTTCTCAATACCACACATATAAGGTATGCTTTGCTTTAAAACCCACAATCTATATCTCTCAAATTAGTTTTGGACTTCGCTAAGTCCATAACACTTGAGAATGAAGATACACATGAACAAATGGATGCTCTAAGAGCCACTGTGGATGGGGTAACTATTGATGTTACTGAGGCATTCTTGAGGAGAATTCTCCAATTGGGTGATCTCAATGGTCTCATCACATTACCTATGCCCGAAATTCATGATACTTTATCATCCATGGGGTATGATACCACCGACAAAAAGGCTACTTTCAAAAAGAGTGGTTTTTGTCCCCAATGGAGATTTTTGATTCATACTTTGTTACATTGTCTCAGTCCAAAGAAAACATCTTATGAGCAATTTAGTTCAACCATGGCCTTTTTTGTCTAGCCACTGATAAGATTTTTAACTGGTCAAATTATATTTTTACAAGTATGACTGGCAATGTAAAGAGTTCAAAATTTTTTTTTAATGTATCCAAGGTTTGTGCAAGCAGTGCTAAATGAGTTTCAATTGCAACCCCATACTAATGTTTATGAAATCGCCCTAAAGCCTAAAGTTTTTCAAAACATGAATAGAGATGGCAACATGATTTTTACATCACTCTTACCTCAAATGCTTGCAAAGATTATAACTGAACAAAACACACCCATAATCTCTGTTCCAAACATTGATTATACTCCACCTGTTTCTCAAACCTATGAGAAGAGGAGCAAACAGCCACCATCTTTCATGACAACACAACATGTTTCTGAACCTTTTGGTCTAAGGTGGTTCTAGACTTCAACCTTGTCCAACTAGAGGAATCTGCCAATGCCCCATGATTCACCTCTCCCAACATGTCACACGCTTGGAAGTGATGAGGGCAGGGCAACAATTGGAATTGATGGTTATGTGTACAAAGTTAGCCAGCAGGTTGAATCTCTGATGAAGGACTTGGCACATGTCAAGCAAAGATGCCAAGGATATTAAACATTTAAAAGAGGAGATTCAGTCTTTGAAGAAGGAGTTGCAGGGTTTGAAAAAGCACAAGAAAACTGCAAAGTTAGTGATCTCATCTTCATCCTCACCTAATGATGGTGATTCAGCTGGTCTTGATCAAGATTTGGGTAATTCTCGCAAACAGGGGAGGAAAACAAGTGCTGAAACTCCGGGAAGGAAACTTGATTTTGAAGATGAAGGGATTTCTAGTAAAGGAGCTAAGGAAGCTAATACTCAAGGAGAGCAAATGGATGATCAATACATTTCCTGTACTGCAACTGATTTTACCATTGATTCAATTTCCACTATAGAGCCAAATATTGCCACTGCAAGTGAAGAATTTGATAAACTGAAGAAAGACAAAGGTAAAGCAGTTATAGAAAGTGAAGAGCAAACTGGAAGAATGATTTCAAAGAAAGAACAAGCACAGATTGCTCTTGATAGAGAAATTTCTAAGAAGATTACCAAGAACAAGTTGTTGAAAAGAAAAAGCTTGAAGAAATGGAAGTTGCAAGCTTTTTGGAGACTAAAAGATTGGATAGAATGGAAGATTTTATTGAAGATCCACTTTCCAATCGTTCAACCTACAATAGAGAGAAGACCTCCAGAGTTGTTATGTTTCTCCTAAGAAGATATTTAGTTCTTGATTGCTAATAATCAAATAATCAAGAAAAAGGCAATTGACCTTGTAGCCGATGCATCCTTAATCGAAGATCAAAGAACCGCCATTGATGGATTTCATTCAAATGAAGAACAATCAAGCACTTCAAGATGTGATTAGTACCGTAAAGGGTCAAAGAAACAAAGACAACCAACCAAGGAACAAATTATTTCATACATGAAGACTTATTGCTGTCATATTGGTGGTTGGAAAAAGCATCAATTCAAAGGAATGCCTGATAATCAAGTTGAAGGTATCTACTACAGAGTTCAAAAACATGATAGAGATTTTATTTCAATGGGCTCGAAGAAGAAGAAAAAGGTTCCTGGATTGAAGAGAAAGGCCAAAGAAAGTGATTCTCATAAGAATAAGGTTCTAAGAAGAACAAGAAATTTCTACAGAAAGAAATTCTACGAGAAATTCACTGAAGAACAATTGACTGGAGTGATTGTGATAGTTGAAGAAGATTTTTATCCAGAACCACTGCAAGTAAGACATCCTATCATTGATTGGGAGGTTCACACTACTAGCAATTTTGCTTCAACATGGAAGATCACAAGGCTAGGTGGTGAAACTTCATCATTCATGACATTTGAAGATCTTATTAAAGCTTTTGAAAGAGATGACCTTGACACATTATGGAAGTTAGTTCAAGAAAGGTTTGATTCTCAAGATCTCAAAGATATGAAGGAGATGCAGTTATGGATTAATCTTAGAAGGCTCTATGATCCGGATGTTAATGATGATTTTCGGAAATTCTCATGTACATGTCCTGGTACTAAATGGTTTTATTATGACTCATGTGAAGTTCATCATGTCTTTACAGCAAATGGAACTGATGTATTCATGCTTGCTGAGAAAGAATATCCACTCAGAAATGGAACTCTCACAATGATGTTGTGTACTAATATAAGAGTTCATGAAGACAATGGGTCGTAACATTGTTACATAGGCTTCAAGATCAATGTTCCAGAGCTATTCGGTTGAGAAAGAAGTAAAGTGTTTGGTTGAATTCCCCAAATCCTTGAAGATAATGCAGATTGAAGAAACTTATTGATTTGCAGAAAAATCATAATTTTGGGAGGATTGTTGGGAATAACTGCTACCACGGATAGTTGTGGTTTACTGCTTGAATTAACACTAGCAAAGGGAAACGTATTACCACCGGTACATTATTACCACTGCTATAGGAAAACGTGTTTAGATAAGTATAGAATAGATCTTGTGTATATTCTATATTGTTAGCTTTATTCTTATCTTGTAAAGGACTCCTTGTGCTATAAAAGGAGGTCCTAGGTCATTGTCTTAGGTACTTGTCTAATTACCTACGTATTACTCACAAAGGCTTCAAGGTGTAACCCTAGTGATAAGCAAGATCACTCGTATTATTCATTAATAATATTGGAGCTTAAGTTTTGTGTTTAATTTGTGTTTACTTACAATACATCATTCAATCCGTCTTCTAAGTATTACTAAGTAAATTCCGCGTGCTTAATAATATCATACAAAATATCATTGACACAAGGTGTGTGTCCAGATCCATCAAAGAGAGAGAGGGAGATCGTGGGTTTGACCAAGTCAGGAGGTTTCCCTATCCAGTGCTTTTTCGTGCCCATACCCTAATTGCTTAGGGTTTCAATGAATTCCCCTAAGGTAACCTTCGTGATAACGAATGGTTTAACGCCTATGGATATTCTGGAATCCTAACTTGGGCCTTCGAATGGAAGGGCTTCGACAAGTCTCGGAGGAGTGTCCTTCGAGCTACTCGGAGGGTACATCATCAGATACCATACAGGTCGATTGACATATACAAGCTGATGATGATGACATCTTTGCATATGTGCATAATCAATAAGGAAAATTGGTCCATTTTTTATCTTGAAATAACGTCTTGTGGTGTGCCGTCTATTTGAGCCTTTATGGTGACGTACTTGTCTGTAACCTCTAAAAATGGATATAACTTGTAGTTGCAACAAAAAAATATGAGCCTTTAAATGGTAAATGCATGTAGAACAAAAGGCATGAAATCTGGTAGAAAATACCAATTGAAATAGCTCTGTTGTTTAAAAAAAATAGTAGTAGCTTGTATATGTTAGACTATTAGTATTAGGATTAGTATTTGGCCCATTGTATATTAGGCCCATTATGTAGCTTATATAATCTTGATGCACCTCTCATTATTATTCAATCAATATACAAGGTTACACAATCTTACATGGTATCAAACCCTAACCGATCCTCTCTATAGCTTCCGCAATTTTTAGCCAATACTTTGCAACAATTATTGGCTAAATTGGGTTTTACCAAGTAATACTAACAATGCTCCTGCTCCTGTTGTGTTCTATGCCTCGACCTAAATGCAGAATCGCCTGTACAGGCCCACCACCGTCCACCATCCTGGACTTTTACCCTTCAACTCTTCTGGTCTGTCACCATCTGGACTTTACCCTTGGGGGTCCAACTCTTCGTTTTAGTGAGGCGTGTCGGTATCTTCATAATGTTGTCCATGTAAAATCTACACTACTTCCTCGTGGTTCCGGTTCTGTGGATATGGATACTTTGCAACAATTATTGGCTAAATTGGGTTTTACCACTTCCTGTAATACTAACAATGCTCCTGCTCCCTGCTTGCGCCTCACCCAAATGCATCCCCACCCACTCCAATTAGGCCCATCAGCCGGTCCACGGCCTGTCACCATCCGGACTTTACCCTTGGGGGTCCAACTCTTCTTGTCTGTCACCATATGGGCTGTCACCATGGGCGGTTCCACAACAGGGGGCTTAGATTCTACCGTCGGGGTTCACTTATGCAACCGGTCAGGGTTCAATATGGGATTATGCCTGGTCCGTTCCAAGAATCCAGCTCCATAGCGGCGCGGTTCAAACAGATTTCGTTTTAGCATCTGGTTCACATGGTTCGGTTCAAACAGGGCAGTTCGTGCCAGGGGTTCCACAACAGATTCCGATTCAACAGCAAGGAGTTTTTCATCCAAGTCAACTTTTGGCATCCGGTTCACAAGGTTCGGGTCAAGCTACCACTTTGCCGCATGCTTTTGCTACTAACACTATTCCGGACCCGTCTGTTGGAAATTAGAATATGGATACAGGTGCGATCACTCATCTTAATGATTTTGTGCATTGTATTAGTGATATTCTTAATGAGTGCATTTATCCGTTCTGTCAGCGTTGGTGATGGACGCCATCTCCGTTACCAACTCCGGTCATAGTATCTTGTCTACACCTTTTCATCCTTTTCGTTTAAATAATGTTTTAATTACCCCTCATATCGTTAAAAATCTTATTTCAGGCGTCATTGTTCGTGATAATTATTGCATTGTTGAATTTGATCCTTTTGGTTTTTCTGTGAAGGACTTCATAACTCGACGTACTCCTTCGCTTGTGATAGCACAGGTGATCTTTACCCCGCTACGGCCTTCTCCAATTCCTCAAGCCTATCTTACCAGTCAATATATGTGGCATCAACGACTTGGACATCCAGAAGTGAAGTGTTATGCGCCTTATGTCTAGTGATTATATTTCTTGATAAAGAGAAGCTTCCCATTCTTTATGCTTGTCAACTTGGTAAACACGTTAAGCTTCCGCTTGTTAGTTCGTCTACTCTTAATTCTTGTTTTTGACATTGTTCTTGTTGGACATCCCAATTCAGTCTTTTCTCGGTTTTAAGTATTATGTTTTGTTTCTTGATCATTACTCTCAAGATGTTTGGGTTTATCCATTAATGAATAAATCTGATGTTTTGTCTAAATTTCAGTTGTTTCGTAGTTATGTTCATACTCAGTTTAAGTGTGAAATTAAGTCGCTTCAGTGTGATCATGGTGGTGAGTTTGATAATACCACGTTTCATAAATTATTTTTAACCAATGGCATCCAATTTAGATTTTCTTGCCCCCGCATCTCTCAACAACATGGAAAATCTGAACGCATGATTCGTACCATCAATAACCTTATTCGTACTTTATTGTTCCAAGCACATTTACCACATAACTATTGGACTGAGGCTCTTAATATGGTTGTTTATTTATTGAATATCCTACCTTCCCGTGCCATTAACAATGACATACCATTTACCCGCGTTTTTGCTGCTACACCTGATTATAGTGTACTTCGTGTTTTTGGATGCCTTTGTTACCCATATATTGATACCAACCATAAATTAGGACCTCGCTACACCAACCATATATATTTTTGGGACATCATTTTGGCTATCGTTGTCTTGATCTAAATACCAACAAAATTATTATCTCTCGTCATGTTACATTTGATGAAACGATTTTTCCGTTTCAAACCCACTCCATCCTATTGATTTTTGGAAGATTCTTCCAATCTCATTTCCACCATTATCAACACCAATTGGTCCTACTTTAAACTCGATTCCTATACCACCAGTTGACATGCCTACACCTCACGAACCAAGAAATCCTACCTCCCCTCCCCCTCCCCCACCAACGCCTACGCCACATGTCTCCGCCGCATGTCCCTGACCCACCAACGCCACCACCTGTTGTATCTATTCATCCCATGGTCACACGTTCTGTCCGGACTACTCGTCCTAATCCTAAGTATCTTTGGTCATGTGTCAACTGTTTCTCAGTCACCTAGGTCGTATAAGGCTGCTCTTGATGATCAAAATTGGCGTAATGCTATGATTGATGAATATAATGCACTTACTAAGAATAAAACTTGGACTTGTGTACCTCGTCATGCGGGTGTTAATGTTGTTAGGTGTATGTGGTTATTTCGCCATAGGTATTTGGCTGATGGCACTCTTAGTCGGTACAAGGTACGTCTTGTTGCCAATAGTAGCACACCGGTGGAGGGAGTGGATGTTGATGAGACTTTTAGTCCGGTTGTTAAACAGGGAACCATTCGGACTGTTCTTAGTTTAGCAATTTCTCGACATTGGCCTGTTCATCAGCTTGATGTCAAGAATGCGTTTTTGCATGGTGATTTGGCTGAAACTGTTTATATGCATCAGCCACCTGGTTTTCGGGATCCTGAGCATCCGGATTATGTTTATTTGTTACAACGTTCTCTTTATGGTCTTAAGCAGGCACCTCGGGCATGGTTTCAGCGGTTTGCTGCTTATATTCTTACTGTTGGGTTTACTTTGAGTCGGTGTGATTCTTCTTTATTTATTTACCGACAGGGTGATGATACTGCTTTTCTGCTACTATATGTGGATGATATTGTGCTTACTGCTTCCTCTGATAGTTTATTATAGCGGATTATTGCTTCTTTGCATAATGAGTTCTCTATGACAGATTTGGGTGCTCTTAATTATTTTTTGGGTGTGTCAGTTACGCGTGACTCTTCTGGGATGTTTTTGTCACAGCATAAGTATGCTATGGAGATTTGGAGCGTGCACATATGGTTGGTTGTAATCCTTCTCGGACTCCCGTTGATGTTGAGTCTAAGTTGGGTGCTGACAGTGATCTGGTTTCTGATCCTACTACGTTATATCGGAGTCTTACATGTTCTCTTCAGTATCTCACTTTCATTAGACCCGATATAACTTATGTTGTGCAACAGGTTTGTTTATATATGCATGATCCTCGTGAGCCTCATTTCACTGCTCTCAAACGAATATTACGGTATGTTCAGGGGACATTGGCTAATGGTTTACAGTTATTTTCTTCTACTAGTGAGTCCTTGGTTGCTTATTCGGATGCTGATTGGGCTGGTTGCCCTACCACTCGCCGGTCTACATCAGGTTATTGTGTTTTCTTGGCAACAACTTACTTTCATGGTCCTCTAAACGCACCGACGATTTCTCGTTCGGTGCTGAGTGAGTATCGGGGTGTTGCCAATGTTGTTTCTGAGACATGTTGGCTTCGGTATTTACTACGTGAGCTTCATACACCATTGTCATCTGCTACTATTGTTTATTGTGATAATGTGAGCGCAGTGTACTTGTCTTCTAACCCTGTTCAGCATCAGCGTACCAAGCATATTGAGATTGATATTCATTTTGTTCGTGATTTGGTTGCTACTGGTCAAATTCGAGTTCTACATGTTCCTTCAAGGTTTCAGTATGCTGATATTTTTACCAAGGGGTTACCATCCGCCTTGTTTACTGATTTTCGTGACAACTTGAGTGTTCGGTCTCCTCACGCTCAAACTGTGGGGGAGTGTTAGACTATTAGTATTAGGATTAGTATTTGGCCCATTGTATATTAGGCTCATTACGTAGCTTATATAATCTTGATGTATCTCTCATTATTATTCAATCAATATACAAGGTTACACAATCTTCTGAGTATCCTAGTTAATTGAAAAAAAAGTAGTAGGGCTGGATCAGTTGAAAAACAAATATCTTTTGGACACAAAGGTCAAGAATTTGATCCTCTCTTCCTGCAAAATGACTAGATGCAAAATGACTAGAGGTCCTCTGTAAACAACCTTTGTACCTTCGAGTAGGAGTAAGGCTTTCTACATATCAATTCTTTTTATACCTCGTGGAAGACGGGATTGAGTAATGTGAAGTCAAGTATCCTAGTTAATTGAAACCGAAATTACACAAGTTATGTTAAATTATGACCCAATCTATACTACATTATAAAACATTTAGACCTTTCAAGAATGAAAGTATTAAAATATTACGCTAACACACTTACTTAATATAAAAAATTTAAGGTGAACGTCTAATTAATTACATTATTAAAACACCCCTAAATGAAAAATAAAAGTTATTAAGCTTATTATACAAACCGATCGATATAACACAAAATGTACTCTTATTTTCAATGTAAAGATATTATTAAATCAATACAGTTTCAAAATCCATACCAAATTACTATGTTCAAAAAATATTATTAAATCGTTTGCGTGTCTCGAGAACCCACATTTTCGCCTTTTATTTTTTTTGATAATACTTACCGTTAAAAAACTAAAAATTGTGTTTTATAAAAAGCATATGATTTTTTTAAAGCAAAAGATTCAAAGACACAAAGTGATAAGTGTTAATTTTTTTATTTTTTATTTATATATAATAATAACTATACTTTTCAAAGTTACCATACATGATTTGTTAGACATTTAAGCCTTTCTTTTTTCTCTTTTTTTTTAACTACTATTTTACTTGTATCTTTTATCTGTGTGGGATAAATATAATAACATTGTTAATAATTCAAATAAGTATCAAAAAAACTTATAAGATGTATTTTTAGAGAATTAAATTTTCTTAACATGATGCAAGTGATTTTTAAAATTCGTTGTAGCGTTTTTTAAATGATTTGCAACTATGAGCCATTGTCAGCTACTTCAATCTCATACCTTCACAAAACTTAAATTGAAGTCATCCGTAAAACTATTGTATTTTAGAATATAGAATTGAAAAACAATTCTTGTTAAAAATTGTTTGCGATGTTATCCATCGGCGCAACACGTGGGTACCCACTAGTGTTATAAAAAGAGTTAAGTGAAAAAAAGATAAAGAAATACACAACAACTAAGTTTTGTTGTATAGCTCAATACTTTAAATGTGTAAATGAAACTTTTAAATGTGTAAATGAAACTTGAAGCTATAAATAATTCATTATATTTAGTTTCCATCGATGTGGGACAAGATTTTCAGTAGTAAAATAAACCACTCATGAAAGACACTAAGGAAACATAAGTAAATTAAAAACCATGTGACCTTAATTGAAAAGCTTGAAACTTAACCCCCGCCTTTCGTAGTCTCTGGTAAACAAAAACAACAAAAATTGACCGTCAATTTTGGTAAGGAGTTGTTTATATTTTACATTTTCGTACTTGTAAAAGAAACTTAATGTTCGACAAAACTGTGCAGGAAAGTTTCTTATGGCCCCATATTTTGAAGACAAAAAAAAAGTGAAAAGAAATAAAAGGTTAGTGACAAGAAACAAGTTTTGTTATTAGTGTTCTCTTCTCAACTCTGTTTTGTGAGTGACACTTGAAGTCATGAAGATTGAAGAGTTCATTACTTTTACTTTCCATCCATGTGGGACAAGTTCTTGAAGTAAATTAACAAATCATCTAAGAAAATTAAGGAACATAATATCACAAGCAGATTCAAAACTATGTAACCTTAATGAAAATCTTGAAATCCAGCCCTTCATCATATATTGGTAAACATAAAACAAGAAATAAAGAGAGTCGATTTTCATAATGATTATTATGGTTTAAGAACTGCAAACATAAAATAGAAACCTCAACAAAGGCCTAGCTTCTAACCAATATTTACAAATAAGTGAAAAGAAATAGAAGGAAAAAAAAATAAGTGAAAAGAAATAGAAGCTAATTTATGACCCTATATTATGAACTCCCAAAAAAACGGAACAAGAACAGTGACAAGAAACAAATTTTTGTTGTCACTCTCTATTCTCGCTTTAACTTAATGAGTGACAGTTGAAGTTATAAAGAGTTCATTACTTATACTTTGTATCCATGTGGGACAAGCTATTGAAGTAAATTAACAAATCATCTAAGATAATTAAGAAACATAATATCACAAGCAGATTCAAATTCATGTAACCTTAACTGAAAAGCTTGAAATCCAGCCCTTTATCATATATTGGTAAACATAAAACTAGAAATAATGAGTCTATTTTCATAATGATTTTTATGGTTTGAAAATTGCAAACTTGCAAAAAAGATCAGTATTTTAAACATTACAGAAACCTCTACAAAGGTCTCCAACCAATATTTACATATGCATATTGTCATGAGTCTCATGACTTGTTAATTCATATGCTACGGTATCATTATAGAACATTTCGCTGCAAAACTTGTAGATTAAGATTGTTGTCAATGAGCTTACCTAAAATACCAACTTGGTAGGACAATGGTAATCCTATGTTAGAAAGCCAGCAACATAGTCATCCATCTCAATTTCAGTTTCTCATAGGCTACTACTAATCTACTATCTCGACACCTTATGCATCGATCACCTACTCAAATTTATCTACCAATAAGCATTGTCCGATCTAGATTTTTCTTTTTTGTTAAATCGAATAATGTAATACAAAGATACCAATAAATCAACGACCTTTACATTGACTGAAAACTTTGCAAGTATTTATAATCACTTGGTAATGAATTATCAAAATCATATGTGTCGATTGACGCATACAAGTTTTTGGTGATGACATCTTTGTTGGATATGAACGTAATTTCATGGGATTGTCAAACTTTGAAGAAGTGAAAACATGACATCAAGTTTAAACAAGTACCTTAATAACATTCTATATTAATACCATAAAAACATCATATATCGTTCGGGACAAAAATTTATGTGGGACAAAAAGAGATAATCACTTTTACTTTCTATCAATGTGGGATAAAAATTGAAATAAATTAACAAATCATGTAAGGCATCAAAGAAGCATAAGATCACAAGTAGATTGAAAACCATGTAACCTTACCAGTAAACATAAAAAGAACTCGATTTTGGTAAGGATATTGGCTTGTGTTTTACATCTATAAAAGAACAGTTAGGTTTGATTAGATTATCCTTTACCATAAGTGTTTTTAACATAAAATTATATATGTTTGAGTATCTTTCTTGTGTCTAGAAAGGCCACCATTCGTGTAAATGAAGGTCGAGAAATCTAGTTCCAAGAATCCTAGACCTTAATAATGGGTTTAAGCCTAAAATGGCATTTTGCAGTGTCAGGCTGTGAGAACGAGCTAAATGAAAACAGTCATATGGCCGACAAACTTAGGGGAATCTGAAAAACCAAGTAGAAAAGATTGAAACCCCTGCCCTGCGTTGTATATCAATAAATATAAAACAAGAAAAACTATGTAGTAATGATGTTTTTTTTTTTTTTTTTTTAGAATTTTGGTACCTGTTAAAAACTTAATATTTGAAAAAGCTATGCATCAAGTTTTCTTATGCAAACTAAAAACAAGATACAAAAGAATAATTTAGATTTGTTTTGATTTTATAACCAGTGTTTAAAAAGAAAATTATATATTTCAGCCATCTTTCTTCTATCAACAAAGGCCTCCACTCGTTTAACCAGTATAGCAGGTATCCCCAATTGGCTCTTTTATATTTGTTGCTAATTGTTATCTGTTAACAAAGATCATCAAATCTAGTTCCAAGAATCCTAGCTAGACCTTAATCATGGGTTTAAGCCTAAAAAAACCGGAAACAAGTACAAACGCAACAAACAAGTTTTTATTACATTGAATCTATTGGGTTAAACATGTGAATAACAGTTTAAAATGGTGAAGATCTTATGAAAGAAGAGTTAAGTGAAAAGGAACAGATAAAAAAAAAAGAAAAAAGAAAAAGAAACAAAAAAACAAAAACAAATTTAGGACATACGCAATAAGTGAGTTTTATATTTTCGTACCAGTTAAAAAACTGAAAACAAGATACAAAAAAATGATTTATAGTTTGTTTTAAAAAGAAAATTATATAATTGGGGCAATTTCATATTTCCCTTCCTTTTAGTTGAAAATTTCATATATACCTAAACATGCATTAAAAACATTGTACAATATGCATTAGATACTTGCATTTTGGGTATATATGAAATTAATGATGAAAGTTGGGTGAAATATGAAATTAATCCTATATAAGGAGAAATTAATGATGAAAGTAGGGTGAAATATGAAATATGAAAGGTCCTCCACTCGTGTAACCAATAATGCAGCTATGTCAAATTGGCTTATTGCATCTTTAAAACGTTCCATTAATCCATTTGGTTTCTGAATGGTTTTGTGCCTCATGTGTATCTTGTTTATGGGCTTAGACCAGTTGAGCCCATTAGAAACAAAGTACAAGACCCCCATTTTTTCCTATAACCTTGTCATGGATATTGAGCCTATTAGAAAGATAACCGTAAAATAGAAGTTTAAAAGATTTAAAAAAGATAAAACATTATATTCATTTGTCATGGATAATGAGCAAATTTTAGTTTTGAGTTTGTTAAAGACAATAGTAAGTTAAGAGGAGACTTATTTTTTCATATACTAAAGGACTCATCTCCACCATTTATCTAAAAAGAAATCAATAACTGAGATTAAAATCATTTTATTATTTCACATTTTATTTATAATCTAAATATCTCCTAAACCGTTAATCGTTAAGCAAAAATATTTAGACCTGTCGCGATGAGCATTTAATTATCTTTCTATAGACGGGCACTTTGATATACTTTTGAAAAGAAAAAAAAATCGTTTTTTCACGTTTTTTCTTCTTTTTTTGTTTTTTTTACGTTACTAAAATTTGCATGAAAAAATCATATATGATTAAACACTAAATTGAATATCACATGTGATATTAGTGTTAAATCATATATGATATGTAATATCACATGTGATATGATATGTATATCATGATGACGTATAGTCTATATTCGGGTCATGAGCCCGACCAAAGCCCAATACTAATAAGCCCAGCACGAACTGGGCTACGCCGATAAGTGTTTGGGCGCACGAAGGCCCAAGCCCAATGTTAATTACGGAACACGATATCGGATATCTCCTAATTATGGAGATAATCATTCCCCAACCGACTTAGGCGGGATGCGCCGAAGGTTGAGGAACACGGAACCAACAAGGATTCCGTGTGTATATAAAGGGAATCACATCCCTCGTTAAAGGTACGATCTACAAACCCTAACTCTCCTTTAACCCTAAATCGATTACTTACTCTCACGCCGGAGGATAATCGTGGAGACAATCCCACAGTAAGCCTAACGGTGTTTTCTGTCTCTTAGTGCGCAGGTCTCAAGCAACAATCATCAATTGGTATGAGAGCCGGAGCCCAAACAAGGAACGCCCAACTTTTGTATCAACAAGTGGCGCCATCCGTGGGACCATTCACTAAGAACTAAGAACTAGAATGACGAAGCATGAAAATCAACGATCGCAAACAGATCTCACGGGAAAGAAGCCGCATGTCGGTTCAGCTTCCAAGTAAACCTTTGGGACAACCAGTGTTGCTAAAAACCAGGGATCAGGCCAAGATTTGGTCTTCCCTCTGGTGGAACCACGCCGGGACAACCTGCCAAGGCAACCACCGCTAGCGCAGGAGATCCACTGCGCACTCCTTTTGCCACTCCATTCCCAACGGCGGTGGAAACAAACTTCACAAAAGCACCTGATGCACCTGATAAAAATAAGGGTATAGTGGTAGAAGCTGATACTCCTACTCGGAAGGGATTGTGTCGTGAACTAGCGCCGAGATGAGTTCAGTATCACAAAACTACGAAACCTTGGCCGCTCCTCATGCAAAAGGAAGCAAATAAGAGGTCAGTCGGAGTTTGCATGCCCGACTCGATTTCGCCCAGAGTTTGAAACATCCCCACCGCCGCCGTGGAAAGGAGAAGCGCTGAGGGATAGCCGCCGACCCCGTGTTTAACGTAATGGGAGGAGAATTGAGGATGATGAGACATCCAACTCACAAAGATCCGAAGAAAGTGAGGAGGATGAACGGCACCGGTGTCCATGCCAGGCTTGGTAGCCGGAGAATTCAGGACAGACTTGGGCGACGATACTCCCCAAGTGATAGCCCTTCAAGTCCAGATTCGAGGACAGGCGCAAGCACCGAAGAAAGGAAAATTCATCCTCTGACAATTCCTCGGACAACGAGGATAGCGATACAGGACATGGAAGTCCGAAACAGATACAATGACCAAGAGGAGGAAGATATATCTCTCCCATGGCGCCGACAAAAGGTGGATGCGTTCACTCGACGCATCAGTGATTTCTCAAAGAACAAAAGGAGGCGCATGCCTGCCAACGTGAAAACCTATGACGGAACAGGTGATCCTGATGATCACCTAAAATTTTTTGACTCAGCCGCTACAATTGAAAACTGGCCATAGCCTGTATGGTGCCATATGTTCAACTCCACGCTAGTAGGAAGTGCGCGAAATTGGTTCAACACGCTTCCACGCAGAAGCATCAATGGTTTTGAAGAATTGAGAAAGGTGTTTCGCCTAAACTTTACTCAACGGAAAAAGTGTGCAAAAAACCCCATTGAACTCGCCTGGGTCAAACAGCGCCAAGGGGAATCCACAAGCGCTTTTATGGAGCGCTTCAAAGATGAATGCATGCAAGTTAAAGCGTGCCCCGAGGTGCTCAAAATCTCAGGGTTCATGAATGGGATCAGCAACCCAGAACTTATCAAAAGGTTAAAAGACAAGATTCCCCAATCCTTTGATGAGGTCATGAAACCCACACGGTCCTTCGTCCAAGGAGAGGCTGCTGCGGCGGATAGCAAGAAAAGCTACTCGAACTACCGGTCACAGGAACAACCTGGGAGACAATCCACTGACAGGAGTAGTAACCGTAACAGGAGTTATCGCAACTGGGGAGTGGGCGCGACAATGACAAGTATATCCCGCCGACAAAGACTTCAAAGGAGATACCGCAATGAAGGAGCAAACTTCCCAAGACCTCCACCAATGCGCACCGGAGGATCGGCGTGGAGGTGGGTACTGCGACTATCACGGACGAAGGGTCACACTACTAATGAATGTGTCCACTTGCCACTCATCGACAAACTAGTCAAGGAAGGTCGACTGGACCATTTGGTCAAGAACATCAAAGAAGGGAAAGATAGACAAAAGACTGGGAATAAGAAGGAGGGGCCCAAAGATAAGGCTGATACTATTTACATGATACAATCATGGCAAAGAGTAACTAGGCAGAAGGTCAGCCAGAAGTTTTCCCATGGAAGTGCAATCACTTTCCCTACATTAACTACGAACAACGCAGTGGTAGAGCCGCTCATCATCGAAATTAATGCGGGGGGTCACGACATCCACCGCATGTATGTTGATGGTGGAGCATCTGCAGACATAATGTACAAACACTGCTTCAAACAACTGCGCCCGGAGATACGCAGCGATTGAGCCCGATCCACGACAATACGCGACCGGCTTCACAGAGAAAAGATATGGCCTATGGGGCAATTACGACTACTGGTTAGAGTAGGTAATAACGACCACTCTACAACAAAGATGGCTGAATTTTATGTTAATTAAATCCCCTCGCCATACAATGGCATTATCGAAGACCGGGATATCACCATACGCGCATTCCGTCTACACACAGACACGGGATGCTCAAATTTCCAGTGGAAGGAGGTGTTGTTACCCTCTACAATGCTGCCGTACCACCTCAAGAATGTAACGCGGTCACATGTGAAACGACACCCATTACAGCACGGTGCGCAACCAAAACTCCAAATCTGAAGGTAGCAATCCATCCCGATTACCCTGAACAGGAAATATCGATAGGAGGATCACTGTCGGACAACGGAAAAGCAGCGGTGTGCGCACTCTTGCAAAAGAACTTGGACATCTTTGCATGGGACCCAAAACACATGACTGGGGTACCACGTTCAATCACAGAACATAAGCTGAGAATCCGACAAGGATACTCACCCATACGCCAGAAGAAGCGCGGCAGCTCGAGCACGCAGCAATCCTGGCAGAAGTACACAAGCTAGTAGAGGCAGGAATCATGCGAGAAGTCTACTACCATGACCGCTTTCCAAACCGTTATGGTAAAGAAGAACGATGGTAGCTGGCGGATGTGCGTGGACTTCACCGATCTTAACAAAGCATGTCTACAAGACTGCTACCCATTACCAGAGATAGACTGGAAAATAGAGTCTTTGTGCGGAAATCCATTAAAGTGTTTTCTCGATGCATACAAAGGATATCATCAAATCTAGATGGCTAAGGAGGACGAGGAAAAAACGGCCTTTCACACAAGCCAAAGTGTCTACTGTTACACAAAAATGCCCTTTGGCTTGAAGAATGCAGCGCCACCTATCGCGGTTAGTAGATAATGCAAAAAACAGTGGGTCGAACCTAGAGGTCTATGTGTATGACCTGGTCATAAAGAGCCATACTGAAGATGAGTTAGTGCGCGATATTGAGGAGACGTTCAAAACTCTACGCGAGATCGACATGAAGCTAAATCCCAAAAATGTACCTTCGGCGCCATCAAGGCATGTTCCTCGGATACCGATAGAACCCGACGGTATAAAACCGTGTCCGAAAAGACTAAGTCGTTATCGAACTTCCTTCACCACGCACGTTGAAGGAAGTCCAATCTCTCAATGGAAAGCTGGCCGGTCTAAACAGATTTCTATCCAAGTCAGCAGACAAATCCTCACCTCTTTTCAAAACACTCAAGAAGTGTATAAAAAAGGGAGATTTTCGTTGGACCACGGAGGCAGAAGAACCCTTCACACAACTTAAACAACACCTGGCAATGCTTCCCACACTTGTAGCACCCCGACCAGGGGAAGAGTTGATTATGTATTTATCCGCAACTAATGGAGCAGTCAGCGCAGTGTTACTAACGGACCAGGATTTAGTACAAACCCCTGTTTATTTTGTAAGCAAAGCACTCAAGAAGACGGAGATGAACTATAGCGCCATGGAAAAATTAGTTATGGCATTAGTGTTCGCTGCTAAACGGCTACGCAGGTACTTCCAAGCGCACCCAATAGCAGTAATCACAGACCAACTGATCAAGCAAATCATCTCCAAGCCTGACGCATCAGACGACCGCAAAAATGGAGTGTGTTGCTCGGTGAGCACAACATCACCTACAGACCACGTACTGCGGTAAAAGGGCAGATACTTGCAGACTTCATCATCGAAAAACCAGACACTGATGATGCACCCGCACCAAGCACGAAGGAACTACCAGATCCATGGATCTTGTTCACAGACGGATCCTCATGCGTGGATGGGTCAGGAGGAGGCCTCATCCTCACAAACCCGGAAGGAATGGAATTCACTTATGCACTGCGTTTTGAATTCACAGCAACAAATAATGAGGCAAAGTATGAAGCCCTGATAGCCGGACTACGCATTGCAACTCGAATGAGTGTACGTAACTTGGAAGCGAATGTAGATTCTAGGCTAGTAGCCAACCACGTGTTGGGTGAGTACGTGGCCAAGGAGGAAAACATGATTCAGTACCTCGAAAAAACCAAGGCACTGATCCAAGGCTTTGACAGGTTTACCATCAAACAAGTTCCTCGAGGGGAAAACTGAAAGGCGGATGCACTAAGCAAAATTGAATCCACAAGCTTTGCACATCTATCAAAACAGGTGTTGGTGGAAACCTTGAAAAACAAATCCATCTCAGAGATGGAAGTATCCACGGTAATAGAGGAAGAAGGCCCTACGTGGATGACACCGATAACGGACTTCATAAGCAAGGGAGTATTACCCCAAGAGCAGAAGGAGGTCCGAAGGATACGGAGCACGGCACAAAGGTTTGAACTCCGGGACAATATACTATATCGACGCTCTTTTTTGCAACCATGGCTCCGCTGTGTTGGTCCCCTGCAAGCAAACTATGTACTGCGCGAAATCCACGAAGGTTCATGCAGCATGCACCGCGATGCGCGGGACTTAATCAGAAAGTGCAGCGACTGGCAAGTTCACAGACCCGTGCCACGCCAACCACAACAGGAGCTAACACCAATTACGGCACCATGGCCATTCTACAAGTGGGGTATAGACATCGCAGGTCCTTTCCTCGTTGCGTTAGGAGGATTAAAGTTCCTCATAGTCTCCATAGACTACTTCACCAAGTGGATCGAGGCAAAGGCGTGGTGACAATCACGGCAAACTGTAAAACGCTTTGTCCGGGAACATATTGTATGCCGCTTTGGTCTACCCGGGAAATCATCTCGACAACGGAAACAATTCTGCGACAACCCTTTCAAAGATCGGTGCGAGAAGCTAAAATCACACAAAGACTTCGCGTCAGTCAATCACCCACAAACCAACGGATTAGTTGAACATGCAAATCGAAGCCTGGGTGAAGGAATTAAAGCACGCTTGGACAAGCACAAAGGAAGATGGGTGGAGGAACTATCGCATGTTCTGTGGGCGCATCGCACTTCAATCAAAACCAGCACAGGGGACACCCCTTCTCTCTAGTCTATGGGACGAGCCGCATACCACGAAATCGGAATACCAACTATCCGCCGGCTGAAATCAATGTGGCAACCAACGACGACGGGCGTATCGACTTAGACCTGCTAAAGAAAGGCGCGAACGCGCAGCTAATGCGGAAGCAAAATCAAAGTCAAGGATGAAGGGATACTACGACGCTAAAGCGCGAAATGTTTCATTCAGCACCGTGTAACTTCGTTTACCGCGCCAACGATGCGAGTCACGCAGAAGACACAGGCAAGCTTGGACCAAAATGGGAAGGACCCTATGAGGTTATTGAGGCATTAGGAACAGGCGCATACAAGCTACGAGGCTTGGATGGTCGTGAACTGCCACACACATGGAACATCTGCAACCTTAAGAGGTGCTACCTATAGGAATGGCTACGGCCCAGCGCACAGACGCTCCTGCACTTTATTGAAGTGCCCAATAAACATCTATGTATTTACTTTTTTGTTTTACTTAGTATAATGTCTTATTTATTTCTCATAAAATCTTGCAAGTATTAATAAAACGTCGTAGTTTCTAGCTAACTCCGCGACACATTTTCATTTGTTATTTCCATATACTGTATGTCTTAACAATTTTTTATTTCTTGCCTACATGGCGTGCATGCACTAAATAAACCCACGATGGTAAAAGGATAAGTTAACCTACTAAACAACTTGTTGAGTAAGAGGGTTGCAAACCCATCAACATTGGATCACGTATCCTTGTTAGACACCTTGTTCTCAAGATGTTGGAATAAGTTTGTGCGCATCTCACGATGGGTGCGCAACAACGCATATAGTGCACGTTTAACAACTTGGGAACCAAGACACTTGATTCCTTGATATGATATTTACAGTACGCTGTATATCACAACATACACAATTATGCTATAAAAAAAAGTACTTAGAAATTTTCTCTTAAGTATACTATGATGTTCATACATGACTATGGATTTCTCATATTATTCGCGCTTGTGTACAACTTTGATCCTTAGAACATGTCTTATACGCAAAGACAAACAGATAAGTACACACCTTACAAGTTGCAATAATATCAACACGCACTTAGCAAAAGGAGATTTTCATTAATGACTACAAGTTATTACAAAAAGGATGTTTACTTAACAAGTTACAACCCACCAACTATTACAACGCTCAAGGGAAGAGCTACCCACGCGGTCTGTTGACTCCTTAATCTCGCTCATCCTCTTCAACATGTCGGAGTCTTGACGAGATACGATGGCAACACTGACAGGCACCCCGTCAGAACGGGGTAGGTGAGCTGCGCCAACACCACACAAAACGGCCTTACCCTTAATGCCTTATTTTTTGGCAAGCCTAGTAGCATGAGCCTCCAAGACCTGTTTCAACGAAACCTCCTTCTCCAAAGCGAAAGGATTCAAGATATCTTTGGGACACACAAAAACAGGCACCTGCAGCTGAGACTCGTTGGGTTTCAAGAAGTAATCCTGTTGGGCCTCAGCACCTTCACCACGATGCCTAGCCAATGTTAGCCCTTCCATTATTACCCCTACAGGGTAATCTTGGTCGAGCTCCAATTCAGCAATCATTGGAAGCTCCAAAGACTTCATCTTCTCCATGGCAGACACCAGCTCATCATATGCCTGCGCATTATACCCGTGTACCTTATCAACAGGAACCTTTAACAGATCCTCCTCATGAAACTTTTCCACTGCCTCTGCCTTACCACGCTCCAAGGCGCACTGAACTACTCCCCTAAACGCATCTACCACTTCTCGAGACTCCAAGGTAGCAAGTGCAGCAAGACGAAGACCATGGCCTATGAGCCATCTGCGCTCAACAATGGTAGACAGGAGTTGGGGATATAACTCCTCGTCGTACTCTATGTTGAGCTTGCGCAATTTCATCTCCTGCGCCTCTAGAGCACCTTTCACAGTGGCACCAAAGTTTTCAAGCTGTGAAGACATCTCATCCTTTCCCTTCTCCAAATATTTCAGTGCCCAGTGACACGCATACTTATACCCTGAGGCCTCTGCACGCTCTTTGCTTAGTTGGCCCATCAGCGCCATCTTTTCCTCAGCCTGCTTCTGGGCGTACACACTCAGACTCTCTGCCTCAGCCTTGGCACTAGCCAACTGCGCCTCCAGCAAAGCAATGGTCTGATCCTTTTGAGCGACTTGGCTGCTTTCACTTAAAATTTATGCCTTTAGCTTCTCAACCAGCGAAGCTTGATGCGCAGACACCTGCACCAACTCTTCCACCAGTTGTTCCATTGGCGCATCCCCAGCAGACACATCATCATCTTTTTGGCTATGCGGCTCGGACCGCGCGGAATGTACAGGACTCGCCCTTGAGGGCGACTCCGCAGCCTGTTCAAACCTGCATACACAGAAAGAAAATTATTAATTTCCTACATAACTATGGGGTGCGCATAAAGCATTGACGACATTACTTACTGTGGGCCAGAAGCCTTAGCCGAAGGCGAAGATGACGCAACATCGCTGGAGGAGGATTCCACAGTGAAGATCACGGTGGTGGCTGCGCTCTTTTGTGTTTTAGCCCAGATTCTTGCTCCTCTTCTTCATCTTCTTCCATAGGCTGCGCCACTGCTACGGGTGGTGGCTGCGCTACTGGGGAAGGCACTCTGGGGCTTGGCACGCTTTGCAGCGACGTCGCCTCCACTGCGACCGAGGAGCTGGTACCTATTTCCCCTATATTCATCTCCAGGGTACGCCCTGCAGTAGCCTCTAGTACGGGCTCTTCTCCTTCCTTCAGTGGCCGCGTCCCTACGTTGACCTGAATAGGCTTCGCTAGTTGCACCACTGTGAACAGATCCATATCTGCGCCACAGAATACAACAAATACATAGGTTATATAATGTGCATTAAGGAAAAGAAAGCTCTTACATTAATTAAGAAAGGGGATGCGAAGGAATGAGCACCCACCCTGGCCATCAGTGCCTAAGAAGATTGGCATCTCATCCGGCATACCAAAGTAATTACGGCTAATGCCCATATGCACCAAAAATTCCTCAGGATAGGAACTAATGGGGATGCGGTTGGCGTTTATCGCCCGCATCCTCCGCGATATATGATCCGCAGGGGCGCCATCCTCGGCAATGTCCCCCGGGTATAAAATTCAAAACGCTGTGGGAAGCACACGCCGTCTACCCAGAAAAGTTTCTCTCCAGTTCCCGAGCCGTCCAGGTTTGTTTGTATAACACCGAGGCTCCCAACGCTTTAGCGAAGGAGACCCACCCGTGGGCCCACGCTGTGATAGAACGCACGGAATAGATGGATAGTCGGGTTAATCGCCGAATCGGCAATTAACCTCGGTTGGTGATCTTCGCTGCACCGATGCGCAAAGGTGCACCGGATAGGTGCGGTAATAATTCAATACGCCGTAAGAAATAGGGATATGGGCACACGTTGATTCGCGAACTCGAAAAAACGTGTGTATACCCCTACTTTCCCTTCGGGGAAGTCTGCAATAGATGCTCGCGCATCCGGAACAACCGGATGCACGTCAAGCGGTATAAAATAATCCGAGGTGAACTCTAGCATGTCACCCTCAGTTATATCGGAGGTGAAATCAGATAGCTGTTTGACCATGGTACTATCTTTCTTTTTAAAAGGCGCACGCGTGGTTACCTTTGGAATAGGCAGTTTTCTGTTTTGGAAATGAAAGGTTTCTTAACAATGGCGGATTGAATTTTTTCACTGAGAAAAACATAGTTAAAATGAGGCGGATGGTTATATAAGTTTCCTCATCCATGCGATGAGTGACACGTGGAGCCCACTATCACAAACATGTGGACCAGATCACTTGATGTGACGCTGCTGCAGTTACTTTCTCCCGAATAACGAGGCGTCCATTTTAAAATACTATGTCTAGATACAATGTATCGGCAGATATCTTTTTCGGCTTCTTTGCTATGCTTCGTAGTTTTTTTTAATGACTGCAGTAATTAGTCTAGCATCCGCAGTCCATCACTGCGCATACTAGACTGGGGGGACATGATGACGTATAGTCTATATTCGGGTCATGAGCCCGACCAAAGCCCAATACTAATAAGCCCAGCACGAACTGGGCTACGCCGATAAGTGTTTGGGCCCACGAAGGCCCAAGCCCAATGTTAATTACGGAACACGATATCGGATATCTCCTAATTATGGAGATAATCATTCCCCAACCGACTTAGGCGGGATACGCCAAAGGTTGAGGAACACGGAACCAACAAGGATTCCGTGTGTATATAAAGGGAATCACATCCCTCGTTAAAGGTACGATCTACAAACCGTAACTCTCCTTTAACCCTAAATCGATTACTTACTCTCACGCCGGAGGATAATCGTGGGAGACAATCCCACGGTAAGCCTAACGGTGTTTTCTGTCTCTTAGTGCGCAGGTCTCAAGCAACAATTATCAATTGGTACGAGAGCCGGAGCCCAAACAAGGAACACCCAACTTTTGTATCAACATATCATATGTGATTTTACACTAATATCACATGTGATATTACATATCATATATGATTTAACACTAATATCACATGTGATATTCAAATTAGTGTTTAATCATATTTGATTTTATAATGCAAATTTCAGTAACGTAAAATAAACGAAAAAACTTAAAAAAACCGTGAAAAATACGAAAAAAAATTGTCGAAAGTATATCAAAGTGCCTATCTATAGAAAGATAATTAAATGCTCGTAGTAATGATATATTTTTTTTTCGCTTAACGATTAACAGTTTGAAAGATATTAATATTTGAAAAAAAAAAATGATGAAAATAGGTTTTCTAAATTGTTTTTATTAATCTTATCCATTAAATCAAATAAAAATGAATTGGTATGTAAATAATCTTTTGTTCTCAAATGATCTAAAATCAATTAATATAATCAGCAAGATTGATAACATTCCTCATGTTCGATCACACAGTAGCTTTTGTAAACGTAGTTACTATCGTACTCATTTGTCCCCATTCATGGTGAAAACGTGTTTTAACCCGAGAAAGGTCATTCTTTGCAACTTTTTAATAACTTGTACTTTTCATATTACGTGTATGCATGTCATCATGAACTGTGTATGCATGTCATCATGAACTCTTAACAGCAAAACTATTGATTGAGATTGTTGTAACTGAGCTTACCTAAAACCCCAAGTTGATATGACAATGTTAATCCCCGTTGAGTCAAACTTTCTAATGAAAATCCTATTCGATATGCTATATTCTCTCCATGCTAGAAAGCCAACAACAGGCATCCTTTAGCTACTTAGGATTCCCAGAGGCAACTACTTCCCGACACATTATGCATCGATAGCCCCCAAAATTTTTCCAACAATAAGATACCAATATATCAACGACCACAAGAGCATCCACTATGGTAGTTTCATGAAAAGGTCTAAAACCTATATAAAGCTTTATCTTTCATTTTAATCATAGTGATCATTAATTTAATGTACATGTGGCATGAAGAGGTTCATATTCTTAAACCTATTCATAATTTAATGCATGTATTATTATGAATCATTGAAGAGTTATAAAAGGTTTATGCATAGTGAACATATGTTTATAACATCAAAAAGTTTATAAGTTAATGATTATGAATCTATATACAACTTCACCATTGTGGATGGTCTAATGTTCATTGGAAACTTTGTATGCTTAAGCACTTTTAGTAAATGCATGTATAAATGTTGAATGAAATATATATACTCCCTCCGTCTCATTTTATAAGTCCATGTTTGAAAAATCAAAGTTTTTTTCCTCAGAGTTTGACCGTAATTATTTTTTTTCGTGTTATAAAAAAGGTGAGTGAAAAGGAATAGAAAAAAAAACCAACGGAATGGAAGATCTAACAAGTTAGTTTTTACTAGATTCTCACTTCCTCGGTTTATCAAATGAATGACAATTGAAGTTATAAAGATTCTATTACTTTTACATTCTATATGGGATAAGCTATTGACATTAAAGAAACATAAAATCACAAAGTAGATTGAAAACCATGCAGGAACCTTTGACGTTTTACATTTAAGACTTCAAGTACCAAATTTTACTTTGAATATCTCTCATCATTAGTATTAATATTTTTAAATAAAATATATGTGTTTCGGTCATCATCTTTCTTATGTTTTCACATGTTAATCAAATATATAATAAGTTAACAACAAGCTTCTTATATTTTCGTGAAGGGAGCACGTACATTTTTACAAAAATATCAATATCGCGGGTATGCCAAATTATATTGACACTTAAAACTTGTAATAATATACTATTGTTCTAGCTTGCAAGGCATGTTGATGGTTATGATATGTAGTGGTTAATTTGCTGATTTTATGAATATGAAACAACAAGTTCAAAAACTGATAAGAACCTATTTATTTATGGTTAGCGAGTTGGAAATGAACCCGATAAGGTGACAAGATAGTCATCCTTTATAAATTTAGGATTCCCAAAGGCGACTACCTTCCCGACATAATAGCATCGATCACCAATTTATCCAACAATAAGCAGTTTTTGATTCAGAAATCTCTTTTAAATTGAATTATATGATACAAAGATACCAACAAATCACCGAGTTAAAATCTACCATCTCCTGGTGAAATGTGTGTAGTAATCTCCAAAGCTCTTTGAGAACTACAAGGGGTTTTCATTCGATTGATATCATACGCGTCGACTGACACATACACGTTTTTTATGATGACATCTTTAGGTCCGGGCTTAACAAATAGGGAAAACTGTTCATTTTCTGGCTCGAAATCACTCTCTTGTGGTACACTGTCTCTTTGAGCTTTTATGGTTATGTACTTGTTTATAACCTCCATTAACAAGTGTTGAATGACTAAATATCTATATAAATTAGAAGTTGCAAAAAGAAAAAAGATATGAGCCTTTGAATAATGATCTAGGCAGAAGACAATGCACCAAATCACTACCTTTTAACTACAATACCAGGAAAATATAGTAGAAAATAATAACCAAAATAGCTCTATTATTATAAAAATAGTATTAGCAGCTTATTTTGTAGTGAATTAAACCAAACTTATAAAATTTTAATCGTTTTTAGCATGTTAGATAGTTAACAAGTTCGGTTTTAGTTTATAAATAGTTTTGTGATGCATACATGTGTATCATGTTTTGGGCATCTGAGTTACAACGTTTGGTTTTGGCTTCTACATGGTTTTGTGCTTCATGCATGTTTTTGGCATATCGAATTGTTAAGGCGTTCATTGTGTTTTCTTTGAGTCTTGGGTTTTTAGATTTAAACCATTTGAGCCCATTCATAAACAAAGTATATACAATAAAACTTTTATAAATTAATAACTTCGATGAAATTAATAATTTGTTCAATCACAACTTGGAATCAATACAAATTTAGACCTCCATCGATAAAATAATAAAATAATAATTTTTTAAAAACCATAGTGTATATATATTGGTCCAGATGAAACTATAAATTAATAGTTACTAAAAAATTTCACAATCTCTTCAATGTTATGAACCTTGTAACATTCATTAGTATACATTCATTTCTTTATGTCTTGAATTCATAAATGATAATTGTAACTTGTTTTTCTAATTTGTTTTTTTATATCTCTAACTTATATACATTGTAACTGTTATATTGGATTTGGAAATTTAAAGGCCATACGTAAAACCTTTTTAAACTAATAAATTATTAATGTAACAATAAAATAACATCTCGTAAAATTAATAAAATATTTCGGCCTCAATATTATTAATTTACATGGGTTTTACTGTAAGTGCAAGATTTGTTTTGTGTGCTTAATGTTTTTGGGCTTATAAACCACACTTCACATGTACGACTTGTCCTTGTTATATACTCGGTTTAAATTACATGTTACTAAATAAGATTACGAAAAAAGTGAAAAAGAAAATATAATCTTGTCATATACTCGGTTTTAATTACATGTTACTAAATAAGATTATGAAAAAACTGAAAAAGAAAATATAAAAACGGTAACGAGAGTTAACACAACAACAATCAAGTTTTGTTGTGTACATCCTCATTAAGTTAAATATAATGTTGACACTCGAACTTATAAAGCGTCCATAACTTTTACTTTTCAACAATGTGGGACAAAAGCTTTTGTAATAAATTAACAAATCCATGTTTTGTTTTTATTGGAATAACTAGCAAATCATGTTAGACGTTAAAGAAACATAAGATCAAATGTAAATTGAAAACCGTAAAACATTAATTGAAAAGCTCGAAGCACATGGCCTTCGTCATATATTGGTAAACATGGGTTTATGTTTTATATGTGTTTGAATCATCTTTCTTTCGTTCCCATATTAATTAATATATAACAACATGCTTCTTATAGTTTTAATAAATATATTTTTCTGTTTCATGCTATCAAATTAAAATATCTCGTTGTAATGTAGGTATTCTCTGCATTCGGATTGCATTATTATGGTTTGAAAAATTGCAAACATTGAATAGGATCAACATTTTAAGTAATATTTACGCAAAACCCCAACTTGGTATGACAATGGTAATGTTGTTTGCTTAAACACACCTCTACACTATACTAAATTAAGATCTAACCTCTCCGGGTATAATGTGTGCAAAAATATGTGAAATTTCTCGAGAACTACTAGGTGTTTTCATTTAAATGATCACTATACTAAATAGCTCTATCATTTTAAATGAAACCAAAACTAAACAGATTTTGATCCTTTTTAGCATATTCTATCTTTAAAATGTTCGGTTTGGGTTTCTAGATGGTTGTCTGCTTCATTTCTATCATGTTTTATTGGACATAATATTAAAATGTTCGGTTTTGTTGTGGTTTTTTTAGTATGTTAAATACTTGAATTATTAAGACGTTTGTTTAGTTTTCTTTGTGTCCTGTGTTTCCAGGCTTAGACCATTTTAGCTTATTAAGAAGCAAAATACATAAACCCGGTTATTCCGGTAAACTTGTTTATTAAGGTTCTTTTTTGCGCTTGATGTTTTTGGGCTTGTAATCCACACTTTGTAGTTACGAATTGTGTTCTTATTAGAGTAGCGATGACTATATCACGTACCTAGGCCGGGCGTATGATGAGCGCGGTCATCACTACTGCCAACTCAGCTTTCTCTCACTAAAACATTTTTAATGACACTGCTCAAAAACATATCCCACTTAAAAACAAGTGTAATAACAACACTCACATACAAAAAAGAAGGAAGGACGATCAAGTATACAACCGAGTTATGCTATTTTTCAACGTGACCAGTCCCGGAAGGGATGCATTCGACTGACCATGCAAACGACCATTCATTACGAATGGTCTGAAGACATAGCTAATCAACAAATCCTCTTGACACATGTTCATTTTGTTTCTTTACTCATTATTTTTACCAATGCTTTTATAGAACCTTTCATGCTTGTTATGATTTGTGGTAATTTACTATCCAATGTTGTAAAGAAAAATAATAATAGAGTGAAAAAAGATAAGATAAAAAAATAAAAATAAAAATAAAATAATAATAAAAAAAATAAAAAAAAACATTAAAGAGAAAAAAAAAAAAAAAAAACTCGAAACACACAGACAAGAAACTAATTTTGAAAAAAATTCATTACTTTCACTTTCTATCAATGTGGGACTAGGACTGAGCACCGAAGGTTCAAAACCGAACCGGAACGACAGCCCGTCGGTTCGCTTTCGGTTTTAGGTTTTACATGCTTTCGGTTTCGGGTCGGTTCGGTTAGGTCCGATTCGGCACGAAACCGACAAAAACATGCCAAAATACACCTAGGCCTACCGAACCGAACCGAACCGACAACATTCGGTTCGGTTTCGGTTCGTGTTTTTCACGGTTTTCGGTCCTCGGTTTTCTCGGTTCGGTTCGGGTCGGTTTATGACCGACGCTAAGCCCTATGTGGGACAAGCTTTTGAAAAAAAGTAATAAATCATGTTAGACTTTAAAGAAACATATGATCACAAGTAAGAGTGTAAACCATGTAACCTAAATTGAAAAGCTCGTAACCCTTGCCCTTTGTCGTAGTATAATGTGAGTCGATTTTGGTAAGGATGTAGTTTTATATTTTACATTCTCATACCTGTTTGACAAAACTGTCTAGGAAAGTTTCTTAGGCATTACTCATACCTGTTTGACAAAACTAAATACAAAGGAAACCACTACAACAATGTGGGCTTTCGCAGGGGAAATATCACGGCTATAGCCAGGGATATGTCCCCTGCGAAGCCTATTCCCGGGGACATAGACCATAACAAACATCTTCATTCAATTTTTTCCCCTGCTACTTCCCGCTCTGCTAGAACCTGCACCATCTTTTCTCTTCCTTTGCCTGACGAACTGTTCAAACAATGCTTCAAGATTTGTTACCCTATTTCCAGCATCATCAAATGTGTAATCGAACGGGCTTTTTTCAGCTTCATCTTTTTCCTTCCTTTGCTTGACGAACTGCTTTCAAACATGCTTCATGTGTTTTCCTCCAACACCATTAGCTTCACAAGTCCAAATACACCCAGTAGAATGGCTCTTTCCTTAACCATTCCGAACGCGGTCTCTCATCAAAGGGTCTATGTTCTTATAAGAACCATATTCATCATAAATTTCTGACCCATACGTATCAAGAACTCGAGTAAAGAGATATATCGACGATAAAACCAGTGACCACTCTTTTTCCGGCGTGTAATAAGCCATTATATTGTTACGTGTGTTTTGTGGGAATTGACGATTGGGTTATTTATGTTTTTCCAAGCATCGGGGTTTTAGTTATGTATTAATAGTTGCAATAAAGTGTATTTTTCTAAATATTACTTTTTCCGGGGACATGTCTTCGGGGAAAGGTTTGGCGGGAATTTTCCCGGCAACAATTAGCATGCTTTTGACTTGGTCAATTTTTGGTTAAAGTGAAATACACTTTCGGCGGGAACTAGTCCCCGGAGAAAGGTTACGTTGAATTTTGACCAGCCGGTCAAAATTTGTTAAAAATCCAACATACTTTCGCCGGGGACTTGTCCCCGCCGAAAGTGTTCGTTGAATTTTCCATAACAGGTCAGCGCATTCATGTGCCACGTCAGATTTAATTTTGTCGTTTAGTGACTTTCGCCGGGGACGCAAGTCTCCTCGCCCGTCCATCCGATTATTGTAGTGATCCAAGTTAGGTATTATTTGATCATCTTTCTTTTGTCTATAAATTAAGGCCTCATTCGTGTAACAAATAAAGCACATTGCGTTTCCGGCGAAAGTCTCTTCACCCGTCCATCCGATTGTTGTAGTGATCCAAGTTATGTATGATTTGATCATCTTTCTTTTTTCTATAAATTAAGGCCTCATTAATGTAACAAATAAAGTACGTATGCCAAATTGGTCTTTTTATATTTGGTGCTACTAGTTATCTGTCAACAAATCTAGATCCAAGAATCCTAGACCTTAATCAGGGGTTTAAGCCAAAAATAGAAGTTTTGTTCAAGGAGCATACTAAAAAAAAAGACAAAAAAAAAAAAAGACAAACGCAACAAATAAGGTTTTCTTGAATTGGATCCTTTCAATAAGTTTAAACCAATGACAATTGAAATTATAAAGAGTTCATTGCTTTTACTCTCTATCGATGTGGGATAAACTCTTGAAATAAATTAACAGTTCATGTTTTGACAATAAAGAAACATAAGATCAGAAAGTAGATTGAAAACCATGTAGGAAGCTTTAGAAAGTTTACATTTTAGATTTAACTACCAATTATAATTTAAATATCTTTTGTCACTAGTGTTATATAACATAATACGTGTTTGGGTCATCTTTCATATGTCTTCACATATTAGTCAAATATATAATAAGTTAACAACAAGCTTCTTATATTTTCATGAATGAAACACGTACTGACGTACATGTCTTAAATAACATGAAAATATCGTTGTTGTAATGTAGGTTTTTTCTGCATTATTATTGCTAAAAAAATATCAACATTTTAGGTAAATATAGAAACCTCTGCAAAGGCCTCCAACCAATGTACAACAGGTTTGCCAAAGTGGCCTTTTGATGCTATTTGATATCTGTAAATGAAAGTCAGGAAATCTAGTTCCAAGAATCCAAGACCGTATGTTAAATTTGTTGCATCGTATAATCTAATGTTTTGTGTTTGGTAGTTAAATTTAATTACTTGTTATGATGTTATATTTTTTTTTTGGGTAAAAGGAATCAAGACCACGGTAAAATATATTAATCCCAAAAAATCCAATCAGTACAATAGAATGTGGCTGATGTAGCTTGAACCTCTAACTAGCCGAAAGACATGCCAATCGACTAACAAATAAAAATACATACCCAATGACACCAATGGGGAAAACCACCGAAACGTACACGCACAAAACATGAAAAACAAAAACTAATAAATGACAGACTCTGAAATCTGCCAACGCTTCATAAGCGCTAAACATCCCTCGATCTTTTGAAACGACACGGCATCAACTTAAGAAGAACCGAAGACGTAATGCATTCCACAATCTGATTCTCCGTTCTCTTAGTCTTTTTAAATAAGCGACTATTCCTCTCTTGCCATATAAAATACGCGGACGCAACTACAACTAATTTAGCAATAATACAACGAGACGTCTTCCTCTTAGCAAAGGGAGTAATAGAACTAACCACAACCTCCATCGAATCCGCAATATTACGCAACCCAGCCAAGACTTTAACACGGGACCAAACCAATTTTGAAAATTGACATTCAAAAAAAGAGATGTTCATGTGAATCCGGTTGAGAATCACATAACGGGCAATTCGTACCTAAACCATCAGAGACATCCCAAATGCGCAGTGAATTTTGGGTTTTCAACTTCTTCTTGATAATAAGCCATAGGTTGAACGCATAGCGTGGAATGCAATTAGCAAACCACACAATGTTAACCCAATGTTATGATGTTATATTTCCCCTAAGTATCTAACTACTAAGGGTTTTCATTCGATATCAAACGGGTAGATTGACACATACAAGTTTCTGATGATTGACCATAGGGAAAACGGTTCACTTTTGAGTTTGAAATCACGCTCTTGTTGTGCACCGTCAAATTGAGCCTTTATATATGGTGATGTACTTGTTTGTACCCTCTATTAACAAGTGGTGAATGATAATTGGATACAACTTGTAGTTGCAAAAATATATATGAGCCGTTAAACGGTGCATGTATGTAGAAGAAAAGATATGAAATCTGTTAGAATCTAATATTGTTTTATCTTACTATTAAATAAAAAGAAGTATGAGCTTAAAATTTTGACAACTCAGCATGTAATAGTTGGTAACTATTGAAGATATTACAACTTGATTATAGTTCTCAAGTTTTAACACACCACCGTTAGATCACTTACTTCTCACTTTTCATCAAACTCCCCTACATGTTTTCTCACCTTGTTCATGGTAGTGATTCAACATGGTAGCATCTTCCCCGCATTTTCTCTATATTTAACTATGTGATTTTTGTTTAAAGGGTTATTAATCTTTGTTTTCATACTTTTGATTTACTTTCTTTTACGTTAGAATTGATGGCCACATAATGATGAGGGAGTTATGCATAGGTAAAGAAAGAGTATGGTGGTAAGTATCTAGATTGATCTTTAAACCTTTTAAATTTTATCTTTTTTGGTACTCCGTTTGATATTTTCATTTTATGATATGATCTTTGGTTTGTGTAATTTTTGCAGATGTATTGCTTCTATAATGGGATATATATTCGAAGAAAGAAGATGATGACCGATGACCGTCGTTAAGAGAGAAACATATATGTACACTTAAGTTCAATTTTTGTGTTGGAAAAATGTTTTATAACACTTACTATTTTCATCTTTTTACCTATTGTTCTATTATAATCCTTTCTTAATTTTTCATGACTAGCTATTATGTTATTAACAACTATGAGTTTCTTCATCCAAAATGAACTTTCTTTATTTATTGAAATAATTATTTGTTATTCATTTATAATGTAATTATTTATTAATGTATATATGTATTTTTGAAATTACATTATGATTATTAATTGTTCTGATATCAGTGTTTTTGGCCTTGTGCATATCTTGAATTCTCACTCATATTAGTCCTTAAGAGTTTAAGTGAGTAATTAACTATCTAAGTTATTATTAATATGTTCTAATAAGTATGTACATTATCTAAGTTATTATTCATATCTAAGAAAAGTAGCGACTAAAGCATAGTTACGCTGACCTCATTAATTATAATAAGCATTTGATACATCTTATGGATCCAAATAGACATCTTAATATGTTCTAATAAGTATGTACATTATCTAAAACTCGACATCTATAGGTGGACAAAATTAACAAATGTTATTTTTATTATTATTTTTTTTGAAAAGCAATCAAATGTTATTGTTTACGTTATTTTTTAAAGATTTAATGTATAGTGTATGATCATGGAACTCTTAGTTATGGTAATCAACACATAAAAGCAATTTCGGAGATGATAGTTAATCAAATAAATTAAATTAAAATGTTTTATTTTTTCTTACCTTATGTTTGTTGTTCATTCGGAGCTCTCCTGTAGTGCAAAGCCTGTGAAGCGTGTTTATGTGCATACATAGAAGCTAAGATATTCACTATCGATTTAATAGGTTCATCTATAAACACATTGTAGTTGTTTGAGCGTCATTATTTATGTTAGCATCCAGGGCCGTGCTTAGCACGGCAAAAAAGATTTCACTAGTTTGGTTACAAGTTGCTAGTACTTTTGAGCATTTAAATGGTAAACATATTTAGAAGAAAAGGCATGAAAAAATAACGATTAAAATAGCTCTTTTGTTTTTAAAAAAGAAAAAGTTCAATGCAGAACATGTTTTATCTAAAGATCAAATCCTTTGATCTCATCCATCCAACTTCAATCTAATGGTTCAGATTAATTGATATTTTAATTTAATTATCTACTAAAAGGCCTTTTGGTAATTATATGATATTTCCTCACTTTCCACTTTTTTAATATAAAAACTCACTTTTCACATTTTTTTAAAAAACAACATATCTTGCAAACGGTAAATCTTCAAGCTACGAAAAATACACCATCGCAACGAGAATTAAATCATCTTTCTATAGATATGCACTTTTATATACTTTTGACGATTTTTTTTTCAAAATTTTCGTCCAGAAAAATCCCACGGGATTCGTGAAAAGACGAACTTTTTTTTTTCAAAATTTTCGTCCAAAAAAAAAAGTTCGTCTTTTTACGAATCCCGTGGGATTTTTTTACGAATCCCGTGTGATTTTTTTACGAATCTTGTGGGATTTTTCTGGACGAAAATTTTGAAAAAAAAGTTATGTCTTTTTACGAATCCCGTGGGATTTTTTTACGAATCCCGTGAGATTTTTTTGGACGAAAATTTTGAAAAAAAAAAATTCGTCTTTTTACGAATCTCGTGGGATTTTTTTACAAATCCGTGGGATTTTTTTACGAATCCCGTGGAAAGTATATAAAAGTGCATATTAATAGAAAGATGATTTTTTTCTCGTCGTGATGGTGTATTTTTTGTAGTTTGAAGATTTACCGTTTGCAAGATATGTTGTTTTTAAAAAAATGGTGGAAAGTTGGTTTTTATAGAATTACATTTTTACCCTTTTTTATTAATTTTTGCTTTCATCGATGAAAAGAAGATGATTGGTTGAGATTTTTTGATTTGTTGTTTAGATTAGATGTGTTTTGTATTGATCTCACCTCTTTTAAAAAATAGTACTAGCAAGTTGTATCCTACTTAATTGAAACCGAAGCTACACAAGTTCTGTAATCATGACCCAATCTTGTTATGTTTTATAAGAGAGACTTTAAGTTAAAAAAAAAAAGTTAAACAAATTTACAACAAAATACACAACAAACAAGTCTGTGGTAAATTCATTATCACCTTACATATGTGATTGACACTTGAACTTATAAATAACTCGTGACAATTACTTTCCAAAGATGTGGGACAAGGTAGATACAAAACCAAAACTAAACAAGTTTTGATTTTTTTGTGTTTATTGCATCTTTAAAACGTTCGGCTTGGTTTCTAAATGGTTTTGTGCTTCATTTGTATCTTGTTTTTGGGCATTAATTTAAAACGTTTGGTTTAAATACGGTAAATTATTAAGATGTTCGTTGTGTTATCATTGGCCATGGGTTTTTAGGCTTAGACCATTTGAGCCATTAGAAACAAAGTACATAAACCCCAATTTTTCCTATAACCTTATTAATGTTGGTTTTTGAGCTTGTAATCCAGAGTCAATATTATCTCGGTCTTACATGTTACAACTATATTTTTCTTGAAAGGCCATGTTACGAGTTACGGCTATTTTTTATTTATTTTTGTAATTTTTTTATTTTTTTGAAAAGCTATTTATTTGTGAAACTGACCCCATGTTATGTAAATGTAGTTTTAAACAAAAAGAAATTATGTATAAAAAAATCATCAAAGAAATTAGAGACACGTAGTTGAAATAAATTAACAAATCATGTAATCAAAGAAAGCCTAAGTAGATTGGAAACCATGTAACCTTACCGAAAAGTTTGAAACCCGTGTCCTTCATTTTATATTGGTATACATAAAACAAGAAAAACTAGGAGTTGATTTTGGTAAGGATATTGGCTTATGTTCATATTAGGTTGTGAGAATGAGCTAAATGAAAAGCAGTCATATGGCTAAAGAACGTTGGCGAATCCGAAAAAACAAAATCGAAGGTACGTACAAAACCATAGAACCAACTCGAATATGATTATCCGTCACTAGAAAGAAAAGTATGTGAGTTTGTGCGCGTCATATATATGCAATATAAGGTAATGTATGGTGAATGTCATATTCTAGTACAAAATTGAATGCAAGTGATATATACTAGTTTTTTACATACTAGCTAGCTAGCTTAATCCTCACAAGCTTAAATTATCTTTTTCTCAAAATTGTGGCTACGAAAGAGTCCAACAAAAGTAAAAGGAACACTTTCGAGAAGCATGTTCGATCAAGTACATGCATCATCCTTGCAATCTCACCTATCAGGGCATTTGGTCTAGCAGTATGTGACTCACACATCAACCAATTGATTATGGGTTCAAGTATCATTTTAAGACATATGTTCAAAGATACCAAGTGTTGATGGAGGTGTAATACAAAGATACCAATATATTAATGACTATAATGTTCAAAGAAAACTTAATATGCTTGAGCACTTTTAGTCAATCCATGTATAAATGTTGAATGAAATGTGTGCACTTTTAGCACATTGGATAGTTAACAAATTCGGTTTTGGTTTCTGAATAGTTTTGTGCTGCATGTGTATCATATTTATGGGCATAAAGTTAAAACGTTTGGTTTTGGCTTCTACATGGTTTTGTGCTTCACGCATGCTCTTGGCATATCGAATGGATAAGGCGTTCGTTGTGTTTTATTTGAGTCTCTGGTTTTAAAGTTTAAACCATTTGTGCTCATTCATAAACAAAATATATAAAGACAACGGCATTATCCAGTCCAAAATGTCGTCCCATAATGGAGATATACTTGGCATCTCGGATCTAGACATAACATTCCTCCAAACCTTAGCTGAAAATATACACTCGAAAAATAGATGTTCGTGCCAGTCCGGTTGAACTTTGCATAGAGGGCATCGAAGCAGGTTCAAGTCGACATTATTGCCAACGTCCCATTGCTTCATGGCATAGTGCGCGAGATATGAAGGTCATTTGGAAGTTAGCTTGATCCTAGTAGCGGTTTACAATGCTTGGTTCATGGCATAGTCTAAGCTGATGTATTGTTGTTTAGTTAACATGGCTGTTCGTGTTTGAGGCTTGTCTCAAACATTAGTGTTTTTATTTTCAAAGAGGGGCTCATCACCTCTCTTTTATGTACAAAACTCATTATATTTTCTATAGAATTCACCGGGTATAATCCTTTTACCAAAAAAAATAAAATAATAATAAGCAAAATATATAAGTGTTTGAGGCTTGTCTCAAACATCAGTGTTTTTATTTACACAGAGGGGCTCATCACCTCTCTTTTATGTACAAAACTCATTATATTTTCTATAGAATTCACCGGGTATAATCCCTTTACCAAAAAAAATAATAATAAACAAAATATACAAGTGCAAGATTTGTTTTTTGTGCTTAAAGTTTTTGGGCTTCTAGTCCACACTTCATAGTTATGACTTGTGTTCTTATTATATAATAGGTTTTATATGTTACTAAAGAAGATTAATGAAAAGATATATTTAAAAACGATAACAGAGTTATCACAACAATCAAGTTTTGTTGTGATTGCCCACTTACCCAAAGTATAATCCTTTTACCAAAAAAAATAAAATAATAATAAGCAAAATATATAAGTGTTTGAGGCTTGTCTCAAACATCAGTGTTTTTATTTACACAGAGGGGCTCATCACCTCTCTTTTATGTACAAAACTCATTATATTTTCTATAGAATTCACCGGGTATAATCCCTTTACCAAAAAAAATAATAATAAACAAAATATACAAGTGCAAGATTTGTTTTTTGTGCTTAAAGTTTTTGGGCTTCTAGTCCACACTTCATAGTTATGACTTGTGTTCTTATTATATAATAGGTTTTAGAGTAAATTACACCGTTCGTCCTTGTGGTTTGCGTTGACCGCAGGGTTTAGTCCTTTGACCAAAAAAATTGCACCGTACGTCCTTAAGTGTGAAACGTTATGCACCGTTCGTCCCTTGACCAAACGACGTTAAGTTTGACTGTTAAACTCGGGTAAAAATACTAAAATACCCTCACTATCTTCTTCTCTTAACCATTACCACACATCATCATCATCACCATTTCTCTCTCTCTCTAACCTAGCCGCCGACCACCTTAAACCACCACCACCGCCACACCGCCGCCTACCACACTACACCACCCACCTCAAAACACTCCCCACTCTCCCCTCTTTCCGATCCACTAGGTCACGCGCCTAAAAACCCTCCCCCACCTCTTGGTATACACTCACGTGCCACCACCACCTCACCACAACGCCACCACCGGTTCTCTTTTTGTGTTGTAAGCAAAGGTAGGTTAAAACCCACGAGTTTTGACTCGTGTTTCTTGGTAACTCGTTGATGGGTCCGTTAGCGCCCTCTTGGGTAGGCCGTTAGCGCCCGAATACCAAACCAAATTAAACAGCTTTTTGAGACAAACACACCCTATGGGTGTGGTCATGTGAGCCGAGGCTAAGCCAACACAAATAGCTCCTTTTGGTGTCTTCTCTTGGACGTGAACAAACAAACAAACACGCCCTGTGGGTTTTGAACCCGAGACCTGAGACTACCCGGGTTTGTTAAAGGCATTGGAATTAATCAGAAACTTGTTCGCCAGAATGGATAGATATTGTAATTCCGGTACAAACAAGCCTCCGATTCTTGAGCTTGGTCTTAGCCTGTGGGTGGATACTGTTTGTCAGTCTAGTAATCTTCAAATGAGGCTAAAAGGTACACTTATGGATTCTTGGCAGCAAGAAAGAAATGGTGAAATCATTGAGAGTGGTTTAATGGAAAACATCATGGAAATGATAAAGCATCTCGGTCCATCTGTCTACCAACAATATGAGAAGCTTTATATTGAGAGAGAGAAAAGTGGTCTTATCCTCATAAACTACACCGTTAGTCCTTGCACCGTTCGTCCTTATGGTGTTGAAATGACGAATTTACCCTCATGTGCAAGTCACATGATGGGTTTTTAACGGTCAAACTTAACGTCGTTTGGTCAAGGGACGAACGGTGCATAACGTTTCACACTTAAGGACGTACGGTGCAATTTTTTTGGTCAAAGGACTAAACCCTGCGGTCAACGCAAACCACAAGGACGAACGGTGTAATTTAAAAACGATAACAGAGTTATCACAACAATCAAGTTTTGACTTGTGTTCTTATTATATAATAGGTTTTATATGTTACTAAAGAAGATTAATGAAAAGATATATTTAAAAACGATAACAGAGTTATCACAACAATCAAGTTTTGTTGTGATTGCCCACTTAACCAAAGTGCATTGTTGACACCCGAGGTTATAAAGTGTTTATTAGTTTTACTTTCTAACAATGTGGGAGAAAAGCTCTTGTAATAAATAACAAATGATGTTAGACGTTAAAGTGAAACATAAGATCACTTGTAGATTGATAACCGTGTAATCATAATTGAAAAGTTGAAACACCTGCCCTTTAGCAATTTCTATTAGTTAACTGAAAAAAAACTAAAAAAAATGTGTATTTTACTTGACTGAAACCAAACTAAACAGATTTTGATCGCTTTTAGCATATATATGGATCGTTAACACGTTCAGCTTTGGTTCATAAATGGTTTTGTGCTTCATGTGTATTATGTTTTTGGGTTGTATGAGCTTAAAACGTTCGGTTTAGGTTTCTACATGTTTTGTGCTTCAAGTTTTTGGGCATAAAATTAAAATGATCCCGCGTTATGGAAAAGGTTAATGCATTCTGCTATTGAAAGATGTTCATGTGGATCACCCTACTCATTTTTTTATTTAAGCACGTCAATGGACTACGAAAATATTGCATTGTGATCAAGCTACTATTTTTTTTGCCACTTGTAATATGTAATGAGTTAGTTGAAACCGAAACTACAAAAGTTAAAAAAGAGAGTTAATTAAGTTAAAAAAGAAGACTGAAATACACAACATACAAGTTTTGGTTATGGACATCAACCTCTTAGGTTTGTAAATGACACTTGAATTTATAAAGACTCCATTATATTTTGTTTTTCTTTATGTGGGACAACAATGAGGAAACATAAGATCACTAAGCAAATTAAAAACCATGTAACGTTAACTGAAAATCTTGAAACTTAACCCTGCCTTTCGCCTTTCAGATAGCAAAAAAATAAAAATAAATAAATAAAAAAATTAAGTTAATTTTGTCCTATAGGTAGATATATTTCATTATTAGAATTAAGTTAAACTACACCCTGAATGAAATCAGTTATAGGATGGAAGAATAAGAAGATTTGCAAGATAACATATAAAAACCAAGAGGTTGCATTGTCCCCTTTCTTACGACTACATAGCTTTCTAACCATAGTATTTACAATACTTATAGTGCCCTATAAAGTAATGTATGGTGGATGCCACGTCCTAATACAAAGTTAAATTTAGCTTGATCGGCACAAAATTGAACTATATTGTTCACAAAATTACGGCCACGAAAAAATCCAACGAAAGTAGAAGGGACACCCACGAGACCGGCTGAGCATCTTCTAACAAAGAACATGCACCATCCTTTCACGAATGTGAGTAATGCCATTTTCATCGAGGCAAACTTTGGTAATAAACTCATGTAATCCATAGTTTAGAAACCTCAATAGTGACTCTTTTGTGTATGACATATATTGTTATCAGATGATCCCACAATTTGCAGCTCTATCAAAACACCACCTTTTAACTGCAAACCATGAAAATGGGTAGCTCTGTTATTTTATAAATATTGTTAACAACTTGTATTGTACTTAAATGAAAACGAAACTAAACAAATTTCAATCCTTTTTAGCATATTGAGTCGTTAATAGTTTTGTGGTTCATGTGCTATGTGTATCATGTTTTAGGGTATAAAGTTAAAACGTTCAGTTCTGGTTTAGTTTTAGTACGTTAAATTATTGTAAGAGGGTCGTCTTCTTTTTCTTTGTGTCTTGAGTTTTTAGGCTTAGACCATTTCTTCAACCCATTTTATTAAGAAAGAAAGTACATAAGTACAACTGTTCCTGTACACTTGTTTGTTAGAATACTAGGTTCGTTTCATGTGCTCAATGATTTTTGGGCTTCTAATCCACACTTCATATTTATGGTTTTAGATGTTACGAGCATTGTAAAGTTTTATTTGTAGGGTATCAATTTAAGTTTTATTATAGTTTCTGGTTATTTATGACCTCATGTTACGAAAAAAGAGTTAAGTGAAAAGAATATGTTATGAAAAAAGAGTTAGTGAAAATAATAGGAAAAACAATTAGATCTAAATACAAGCCGTAACAAGCAAGTTTTTGTTACAGCATGTACACAGCCGGTTACTAAACAAATGATACTTGAAGTTATATAGAGCTCATTACTCTTACTTTCTACGTATGTGGGATGGGATAAGCTATTGACACAAAAGAAACATAAGATCACAAAGTAGATTGAAAACCATGTATGAAACTATTTAGTTTGAATATCTTTCGTCATTAGATTTTTTTTTTGTTTTTTTTAAATATATGTGTTTGGGTCATGTCGTCACATATTAATCAAATATATAACAAGTTATCAATCAGCTTCTTATATTTTCATGAATGAAACACATACATGTCTTATATAAAATGAAAAAAAAATCTCAGTTGCAATGTAGGTATTTTCTGCATTTCGATTGCATTATTATAAGATCAAGATTTTAAGCGATATAGAAACCTCTACAAAGGCCTCCAATCGATATAGCAGGTATGCCGAATTGGCCATTTTAAATTTGGTGCTATTTGTAATATGTAAATGAAGATCAACAAATCTAGTTCCAATAAACGAGACTGTATATTCATTACTTGTTTTGATGTTATATTTACTCTAAGTATCTAACTACTATGGGTTTCCATTTGATATCATATGATTCGATTGACACATACAAGTTTCTGATGCTGACATCTCGTGGTGCACCGTCTATTTGAGACTTTATGGTGATGTACTTGGTAATCTTTAAATGGTAAATGTAAGTAGAAGAAAAGGCATGAAAATCTGGTACGAAATACAGTAACAATTAAAATAGCTTTGTTGTTTAAAAAATTGTACTAGCAACTTGTATCCTAGTTAACTGAAACCAAAACTACTTCTGTTAAATTATGACCCAATGTTAAGTTATAAAAAAGAGTGGAGTGAAAAAAAAACAAATACACAACAAACAAGTTTTTGTATGTGTGTATTCACTTTATTTAAGTATACGAATGACACTTAAAGTTATATATAAGTCATTACATTTACTTTCCATCAATGTGGGACAGGATGTTGAAATAATAAATCAACCACTTACAGCATCTCCAATGCATAAACTACTAATAGCTTTTTACTATTTCAAAAAGTCATTTGAGAGTCTTTTTGCCATTGTATTGAAAGCTTTTTATAAAAACTTGTGAAACTTCAAGTCTTTCTTCAAAGTCTTCTTCATTGAATAAGATATACATTAATTGCATTAAATGCAAAAAGTCATTTAAGACTTTTTGCATTGTGGATGCTCTAAAGACACTAATAAGGAAACATAAGTAAATTAAAAACCATGTAACCTTAATTGAAAAGCTTGAAACATAACCCCTGCCTTTCGTAGTATATTTGTAAACAAAAACAGCAAAGTATGGGCATTGATTTTGGTAAGAATGATGTTTTATATTTTACATTTTCATACTTGTTTAAAAAACTTAATGTTCGACAAAACAGTGTAGGAAAGTTTCTTATGCATACTCAAAATCAGATACAAAAGAAACCAATTTAGGTTTAATTTGATTATCCTTTATCATAAGTGTTTTTTGACAATAAGATTATATATGATTGGGTCATCTTTCTTTTGTCTTCAAAGGCCTCAATGTAATATAGAAGGTATGCCAAATCAGCCTTTTTTATATTTGGTGCGACTAGTATCTTAATCACAAGTTTAAGAATCCTAGACCTTAATCATAGGTTTAAGCCTAAAATAGAATTTGTAGTGTCGGGTTATGAAAATGAGCTAAATGAAAAACAGTCATATGACCTCCGAACGGTTGGGGAATCTGAAAAACCAACTCAAAGGTACGTACAAAACCAAAGAACCAACTCGGATATGATTATCTGGCTAGACTGATTCAAAGTTTTTAATTACTTGGAAGTTAAAGAAGACTAGCTATATACTAATTTTGCTCAAGAGGATAACAGATACGACTCTACAAAAGAAGTATTTGAGTTGTGGATATCACGTCCTAGTACAAAGTTGAAGTTAAGTAGGTACTCATGTTTTGTACACTAGCTTAATCGTCACAAACTTGAACTTTCTTTTTCCCAAATTTGTGGCTACGGACGAGTCCAAAAAAAGTAGAACACTTCCGCGACCGACTGAGCATCTTCGATCTGGTACATGCATCATGCTTGCAAGAATGTGAGTATTGAATCTTTGGTCGAGACAACTTTGGTAATAAACTCAAATAATCCATAGCTAATCAAGATCATAGCGAGGACTATAACACATACATAAAGACATGGCTAATCAACAAATCCTCCTGACACATGTTCAAGTTGTTTCTTTTCTCATAACAACAAAGGCCTAGCATTCAATCAATATTTACAAATGCCCGTTGTCATGAGTTGTCATATCCTATACTACGATATCATTATAGAACATTTCACAGCAAAACTTGTAGATTAAGATTGTTGTAAATGCGCTTGCCTTAAATACCAACTTTGTACTATTTGTTCGAAAAATCCATTTGATATGCTATATTCTCCCCTTGTTATGGAAAAGGTTAATGCACTTCAAGTCACTATGCTATTGAAAGATGTTCATGTGGATCACTCTACTCTTTTTTTATTGAAAGATGTCAATGCACTAAGAAAACCTTACATTGTGATCAGTCTACTAATTTTGCTACTTATAATAATATAATGAGGTGGCCTATAATAATCGATCTGATGATGTGGCGACACTTTATATTTCGTTGGATGATGATTTGTGGTAGTTTGATAATTAACATGATGGTGACCAAAACACATTTAACGTTAACATAAAATCCTAAATTGAACCAGAAATCAATGGGCTGCGGTTCAACAACTTACAAAGGTTAGCGTTGGAAGCTACTTTCTTTTCCTTGTGGTGGCATATTTGGGAATTACAGGAATGCGGTTCTGTTTTCTGTGAAGAAGCCTAACAAAAGGTTTGATCTTCGACAATATTGTCTCTCAGACTTGGCTATTGGTGAATATTAGATGTAGGAAGGTTATTGTAATTTGGTTGGCGTGGTTAAAAGACCCATCAAACGCTATCTCTTCTATCTAATCCTTCTTTTTTCTAGCTTCTTGCTAGCTTTTTCAATAAAATATCGACGTTAAAAAAAAATCAAGTTACTGGAGCTGTAAACGTTAATGAATAATATTAATGAGTTGGATGCATCTTTTTATCAAGATAAGTGATCTTTTTAAAATTAAATGCAAGTAATATGACTTGGCAAAAAAGTAAGATGATTTATTTATTGCAAGTAGGGAGTTCGTATATCACAACCGTTGTAGTAAACAAATATACAAAAGATTATTAATATTTGTTTTGCAGATGATTTAATCATGTTCACCCATGGTGATGTAGAATCAGCTAAAGTGCTCACGGAAGCTTTAGAGGAGTTCAAAGATGTTTCTGGGCTTGTCCCGAGTATTCCAAAACGTACTATCTTCTTCTGCAATGTTCTTGACTATGTTAAAAGCTCTATTTTACAGATCATGCCTTTCGAAGAAGGAGTGCTTCCTATAAAATACCTTGGCGTTCCTCTAATCCTCTTATATCATCTTGGCTCCTATACAAGGATTGTAAGATTCTTATTGAACGTCTTCAAAAAAGAATAGGTGACTGGAAGAACAAGTGGCTTTCCTTTGTTGGGCGTCTTCGGTTAGTTATTTGTGTCCTCTCGTCCATGCATATATGTTGGGCATCCGTTTTTATTCTTCCCACCGGTATTATGCATGATATTGAGCAATTGATGTGCGGGTTCTTGTGGTGCCAAGGGGATATGAAGCGTGGAAAAGCTAAAGTGGCTTTGGGCGGATGTTTGTTTACCCAAGTGTGAGGATGGGCCGGGAATTTGCAATCTCCAAACGTTCAATGTGGCTTTGATGACTTCTCATATATGGAAGATCTTAACAAATAAAGAGTCTTTATATTGGGTTAATCACCATCGACCCACTCTGACCCATCACAACCCACTACGACCCGGTCAACGAAAGTCAACTAAACAAGTCAGACTTTAAAAAGTCAACAGAAGCAGTTATATAAAAACGGTTATATGACAGTTATGAAGTAACTGCCATATCCCCTGAACCAACACAATGGTTCATTTGTGTCTTTTCAGTATGTATAAATAGATAGGAATTATGTTTGAACAAGCATGACAGATTTATTACAGATTTTATATATAAAAGTAGTTTACGTTTATAAAGTTTAATCCTTTCTTGTATTTCGGTATATTTTGATTATAGATCCACAAACAGGGCCAACAATTGGTATCAGAGCCTGAATCATCATATACCATTTACGTTATAGTTTCAGAATAAAAAAAAACTGTTTCGGAACTTTTTGCAAAATAAATTCGGACACAAATCATAACATCATTTCTGTGTTCCTATTTCTGTCGCAACAGGGGAACAATCACAACCGTGATTACTCTCACCCGGCATCAGAAAATCATTCGCAAATATTTTTTTACCGAAAATAGTTTTCTTTTTTACCCAATCCAATAGGATTAAGAAAACGAATTAAATCGTTTATATATTGATTCAAACAAAACCAAACGAAGTCATCAATTAGGGCACAAGTCAAGATTCGAATTAAGAACAAACACACCTGTTCTTCAAAGGAATCAAGCCCAGAAGGATCAATTGAGACCCAATTGATTCATTTTCATACTCCAATCATAATACTTCTCACGGATTTGAAAACCCCCAAATAAGTCGAAACCCTAGGTTTCAAATTGGAGGAATAACTGTGCTCGTAAAGAACACCCATACCGGAGAAAGAAGAAGAGGCGGTCAAAAACACAGCCATTAAAAGGCCGGTTAACCGTCATTTATTGGAGAAGAGAGAAGATAAAAGGTTATCTTCTGAAGAGAGAGAGAGAGAGAGAGAGAGAGAGAGAGAGAGAGAGACTGAAAAACCAGTATCTCAAAGAAATAAAAAAGGGAGACGCGTAGTTTTATCTCAAAAAAAAGGGAGATAAACGGGTTACAAGTGAGACGCGTGTAAAGATAAGGGCCGGATATTTATTTGTTTAGGCATCGGGTTAGACCATCAACCCCTCCAGGTTCCAAAATTACAAAACACACCCTCTTTTTATTTTTTTTTAGTATTTACATATATAGATTTTTTTTTTTTTTGAAAAGTTTAGTTTAAGTTTTAAAGTATTTTTAGATTTAAGTTTATAAAGTAGTTTTAGATTTAAGTGTTTTTAAGTTTTTAAGGAAAAGTGTTTAATAGTTTTTAAAAGTTTAAGTTTTTTAAAGTTTTTTTGTTTGGTTTATGACAAGAAAATTCCAAGATTATTAAAGTTTTAGATTTTCTTATTTGGTTTACGGTAAGAAACAAGTTTTTAAGATTTTCTTATTTGGTTTACGGTAAGAAACAAGTTTTTAAGATTTTCTTATTTGGTTTACGGTAAGAAACAAGTTTCTAAGATTTCTCTTATTTGGTTTATGATAAGAAAACAAGTTTTTAAGTTTTAAGTTTTATTAAGTTTAAGATAATAAATAAATAAATTTTACGGTTTATAAGATTGAAATTTCTAAGTTGTTTTAAGTTTTTTTTAGTTTTAAAGGTTTAAAAGTTTTATAAGAGTATTTTATTAGATTTAAGACATTTAAAAATAAATTATGGGAAAAGACGACGATAATAGTAGTAGTTCAAACAACGATAAAACTAAAGGGATGGGATCGACAGCCTATTTCCAATGCCCTTTGCTAAAGGCAACAAACTATATGATATGGTCGATAAGAATGAAGATCATTTTACAAGCAAATGGTCTATGGGAAACGATTGAACCTACCATTACAACTCAAGTCGATGAAAAGCAAGATAAGACTGCAATGGCATACCTATTCCAAGGACTATCGGAAGAAATGACATTACAAGTAGCAAATAGCAAAAGCGCAAAAGAAGTTTGGGATACATTGAAGACTAGAAATATTGGAGTGGAACAAGTGCAAAAGGCAAAACTACAGACACTCAGATCCGAATTTGAGATATTGCAAATGGAGAATGATGACACTATCGATTCATTCACCGCAAAGATGACAAGTATTACTTCAAAGATGACAAGTCTTGGATCAACACTTGATGAATCAACTCGCGTACGAAAATTGTTGAATTCTGTACCTGAAAGATTCATTCACATGGTCGCATCTATAGAGCAATACTCCGATCTAGATAAAATGACTCTAGACGAAGCTATTGGAAGATTGAAAACCTTCGAAGAAAGAGTAAAGGCAAAGAAAGGAAAAACTTTCCAAGATCAAGATAAACTGTTGTTTACAAAACACAACAACAATGCTCAAAGACATAATCAAGGAAAAGGAAGATACATTCCACCACATAGTCAAAATCATGACAAAGAAGGAAATTTCTCACAAGATTATAATGAAGCAACGCAAAAGCCTAGAGATTTTAGCAAAGTAAAGTGTTATAATTGCAATGAATATGGACATTATGCCTCACATTGCCATAAACGAGATCGAAGATATCAAAGACAAGAAGAGACAAACCTCGTCGAAGAAGATTTAGAACCAACCCTCTTGTTGGCAGTTTCAAGCACTATTGAAGATCTATGGCAAGACGATTGTGATTAAGGGGGGGAATATTGGGTTAATCACCATCGACCCACTCTGACCCATCACAACCCACTACGACCCGGTCAACGAAAGTCAACTAAACAAGTCAGACTTTAAAAAGTCAACGAAGCGGTTATATAAAAGCGGTTATATGACAGTTATGAAGTAATCGCCATATCCCCTGAACCAACACAATGGTTCATTTGTGTCTTTTCAGTATGTATAAATAGATAGGAATTATGTATGAACAAGCATGACAGATTTATTACAGATTTTATATATAAAAGTAGTTTACGTTTATAAAGTTTAATCCTTTCTTGTATTTCGGTATATTTTGATTATAGATCCACAAACAGGGCCAACACTTTATAGGTAAGGTAAGTTGGATTCAATCATATAAGCTTCGTAATAGGAACTTTTGGGATGTACGTCTTGGTTCTAACGTTAGTTGGGGATGGTGCAAGTTATTACAAATTCGAACCCATATTCGTCCTCATATCTGGTATACGGTTAGTGATGGGTCTAAAGCTTCTGTTTGGTTCGACAATTGGGATGTTAACTGTCCCTTGATGAGCCACTTGACGAATAGAGCTATATACAACACGGGTTTCAATCTTCAAGAAAAAGTTGTAGAGGTTATTGCTAATAACTCGTGGTCATGGGCTGTTGCATGGTAGTATGTTTCTGTGCTAAATAATGTCAATGTTCCTGTTTTAAACGTTAACCAGGAAGATATATTGCGTTGGAGGAATCATGATGGTGTAATGAAGTCATTTTCTGTTAATGAAGTGTGGTACACAATTCATGTGAGGTGAATTGGTTCCATGTTGTTTGGTCGAGTTATGGGATTCCTAGATATTCTATACATTTATGGCTTGTTATGTGGAAATGTCTCAAAACGCAAGACAGATTAAGGCAATGGGACGTTGGATTGGATGTCGATTTAAGCTCATTTCGGTGTCTCCCCTGCAAGTATATCTGTTCTTTGAGTGTGGTTATTCGGCTAAGGTGTGGGCTTTTGTGTTGAAGGAGGCTAATTTCCCAAGTATATCTCCCAAATGGGACGACATAATTGGATGGCTACTCCCATTGGCTCTTCGTAATAATGCTAATGGTATTGTGGTTATTTTTTACTCTGAGATCTATTCCAACATTTCCAGAAGAAACCATCTTCTTATTATGTATGGCAAGAGAGGAACAGTTGTGTTCATGGAGAAGGTGAGGAGCTCTGCAGGTGGCGAGCATTGTTCTTGATGTGGTTCGCTTGAAACTTGCATCTATGCGGTTATAGAATAGCATGGGAGTTGAGAAAATGAGGAAGACCTGGAAGATTACGACTACTACAAGTAATGTAGGTTGATTGTAGGTTATCTAGAACTACTAGTGCAACGTGTTTTTTATTTTATTTTATGTAGTTCGTTAGTCCTTGGTTGATTTAGTGGTTGTCGTGTTTTTGAGCTTGTTCAAAACACGTTGTTTGTCGTTCTTTTTCAAGAGTGGTTCAGTACCTCTCTTCTTGTACATAAACAACTTTACATTTAATATATTCACCGGGTATAAACTCTTTAGCCAAAAAAAGTAAGAAAACAAGATCTAGATTTTCTTATGTGAATAAGCCTAATTTAGCTAATAAATGACTCTTAAACTTTTAAAGAGTTAATTGTTTTTCCTTTCTGTTTATGTGGGACAAGATTTTGAAATAAATTAACAAATCTATGCCTTCCTGACATACTGGTGAACATGTACAAGAAAAAACAGGGGTCCATTTTGTAACGATGTTGTTTAAAAAGAAAAAGTACACATATGTGGGTTAGGGCTGAGCATCGGGCCGGATCCTGACCCGTCCCGTCCCGACCCGCCAATGCGGGTCATCTTTCTTCTATCAACAAAAAGGCCTCCACTCGTGTAACCAATGTAACAGGTATTGTCAAATTGGCCTTTTTTATATTTGGTACTACTTGTTATCTGTCAGCAAACATCGACATATCTCGTACACTATTAGGGGTGTTCACGGATTGGGTAATATCCACAGTAACCGAAAACCGAAACCGAACCGAACCGAAAATAACTGAACCGAATTCATAACCGAACCGAATTTGTCAAAACCGAACCGAACCGAACTAATATTTGGTTATCGGTTTGGATATGGTTTTAGCAATGAAAACCGAAAACCGAATTCATATAAAATATATATATTTTCTATGTATATATATGAAAAAAAAATCACTAAAACTCCTTTTTAGTATAAATATAACATGATTTAAGTTTGAAAAAAATATTTTCTGCTAAAAATATATATAATTAAATAAAAAATAATTAAAATTATGTAATTCGGGTTATTCGGTTCGGTTTTCGGTTATAGAGGTTCGGTTCTCGGTTATTCGCTTCGGTTTTCGGTTCGGTTGAATCAAATTTAAATTCGGTTCGGTTCGGTTTTCGGTTATACCCAGAAAAAAAATTAACCGAACTAACCGAACCGAATAAACCGAATAACCCGATAACCGAACCGATGAACACCCCTATACACTATACCTTAATAATGGGTTTAAGCCACAAATGGCATTTTGTAGTGTCCGGCTGTGAAAACGAGCTCAATGAAAAACAGTCATATGGCAGACCAAACGGTTGTGCATTTGTTCTTTATTTAACATGTCAATGACACTCGAAGTGATAAAGAATTCACTATGTTTAGTTTCCATGGATGTGGGACAACATGTTGAAGTAGTAAATTAACCACTCATGAAAGACACGAAGGAAAAATAAGGTCACTAAGTAAATTAAAACCCAAAGGATGAGGATCCTCTCATGTTCATTTGAACATGAGAGGTAATGTTGTGCTTGTGGTAATTGTGCACTTGAGATAAATTAAAACCCAACGGATGAGGATCCTCGCATGTTCATTTGAACATGAGAGGTAATGTTGTGCTTGTGGTAATTGTGCACTTGAGATAAATTAAAACCCAAAGGATGAGGATCCTCTCATGTTCATTTGAACATGAGAGGTAATGTTGTGCTTGTGGTAAATGTGCACTTGAGATAAATAAAAATCCAAAGGATGAGGATCCTCTCATGTTCATTTGAACATGAGAGGTAATGTTGTGCTTGTGGTAATTGTGCACTTGAGATAAAATAAAATAAATGTTTTGCACTAATAGCAATGTACAATTATCACAAGCACAACATTAACTCTAATGTTCAAATGAACATTAGAGGATCCTTATCCTAATTGAAAAGCTTGAAACTTAACCTCTGCCTAATATATTGGTAAACATGATACAAGAAAAAATGGGCACCCATTCTTGTAACTTAACCCCTGCCAGCTAATATATTGGTAAACTTGTTTATTAAGGTTTTTTTTTTGCGCTTGTAATCCACACTTCATATCTACGACTTGTGTTCCTGCTACATACTCAGTTCTACATATTACCGTGATCATTTTGAGCTTTTCGTTTAGAGGGTATCACTTTGTTACAATTTTTGTGGTAATTTATGACCCCGTTTTATGAAAAAAGAATTAAATGAAAAGAAATTAAAAGCAAAAACAGAGTTAAATGAAAGGAAACTATAACAAAAAAGACACAAGAAAGACACAACAAACTGTTGGAAATGTATATATTTACAAACATGTGAATGTCCGGATTCGAACTCGTGACCACGGGATTGCACACATTAGCGAATGAGAATTAAAGTTAATAATTAATGTTTATGTTTACGATTAATTATTACACATTAAGTCCGGTTAACGATCGTTAAGTATTTAACGGAAAAATGACTAACGATCGTTAAATGGAAAAGAGAAGGACTAGAAATGGAAAACTTGGAAAAGTTATGGATTGGGCTTTGGGCTTTCATTGGTGGCCGGCCATAGGGCCTATACAAAGCCTAATTCACAAACTTGTTCCCTAAGTTTACCTACTTGTATAAATAGAGGATTAGGTTCTAGGGTTTCAGACACTTGTGCATTGAATTAACCCTAGATCTCTCCTCTCCTCTCTCTAGTCTATATTTCGGATGAGCACCCCATTTTTAAGGGAGTTCGGTTTCGTTTTGCTTAAACGAGGACTTGTGTTAGATCTAGCAATCGCTTGATTCGTTGGTTAATTCGTGTGTACAAGAACGTGGTTGTAAGACATTATTCTTACACCAATTAGTACTTCGTTGTTTTGCTTTGCTCGAGGGATTTGACATTCGCAAGAGGTACGTTACGCATACTTTCAGTTAATTAATTTATTTGTTATGATCTTTAAGTCTTCCGCTGTGTACTCTTGATGTCTTTATGTTTTATTGTATTTTATATATCATAAATTAAACACAAACAAGTTTTTTTTATCATGTTTTCCTTATTGCTTGACACAAAGAATGATAGTTAAACTTATAAAGAGTTCATTACTTTTACTTTCTATCTATTGTGTTCATATATATAATAGAAGTGCATGAAATTGGTGGCCCTCGTCAAGCGGTGGCCCTGTGCAATCGCACCTCTTGCACTCCTCTAAAGTCGGCCCTGATATTTGGTTGTGCTCGTCTCCCAGCACCCGTATATTGTGAAATGACTCCACAAATCGCAACTCTACCATACAAGTTCATGTTTGATATTGCGGCTTCTAACATCTCGCCTTCCTCCTTGTCAAAGTATATATCAATCCCATATGTAAAATACCTAGGATATATAAAAAATGTATTTATTTAACAAATGGTACACATAATCGCAAAACTACAGTAAAACAAGAACAAATGTTAGAGATTGAGTATAAGCATTCCAGTAATGTGCATACTTTTTTAAGAGTAGAAGTTAAGTCCGTTTCTTCTTTATAATTGAATGCTTCATAAAACCCGAGTTTTTCAAGTATTTTAACCTGAAAATTAGATCAAATCCTTTTACACAATATCAATGGAAATCCATTGGGTCTAACTTTCTTAGGAACATCCTATTCCATAGCTATAGTCATCCGTTTTGTATTCAGGATTCCCATAGGCTCTTACTATCCCGACACCATATGCATCGATCACTTACACAAAGTTTATCTGGCAATAAGCTGTGTCTGATCTTGAAATTTCTTTTAAATCGAATATTGTACGTAATACAAAGATAGCAGTAAAACAACGATTTTTATGTTCATTGAAAACTTTGTAAGTTCTTTTTTTTCATATTCAAATCACTGAGTAATGTTGTTGCTTAGACACTTAATAGTCAATCCATGTAATAATGCTGAATGAAATATGTACATTATGAAAAAAAGTGCATAAGTCCAATTGTTTCAGTTCACTTTGTTTGTTAGAATAATAGGTTCGTTTTTTGTGCTTAATTGTAACAAAACTTAAATTGATAACATGTAAGAATAACTGTTTAAAATGGTCCTCACATGCATATCATGAAAAAGAGTTAAGTGAAAACAATATATAAAAAAGAAACAACGACACATGCAACAAGTTTTAAAAAAGAAACAACGACACAACAAGTTTTTGTTGAATGTGTCTTCACTTCTGTGATACACACATGACACTTGAAGTTATAAAGAGTTCATTACTTTTACTTCCTATCCATGTGGGACAAGCTGTTAAAAAAATGAACAACTCAAGTTGTCACTAAAGAAACATAAGATCACAAATCAGATTGAAAACCATGTAGGAAATTATCAAAAGTTAACATTTTACATTTATGTAAAAATCACAAATTCTATATTTACCCAACATCATTAGTGTTTTTTTTGTCTTTAAATATATTGTATGTGTTTCTCATACCCTACTGTGGCGGGTATGTGTTTGAGTCTTCTTTCTTACGAGGACTTTTTACCCGCGCTTTGTTGCGTTTTTTTTTTCTTTTTTTTTTTTTTTTTGTTATACAAACTTTCCTTAGATTTAACTCAGGGATTGTTTTGAAATTGGTAATTAAGTATAGGGATTAATGTAATTATTCGTCTCACACAAATAGTCCTCGAATTTAACTTAAAGATTGTATCTATAATCGTAAAGGTTCGTAGAAAATAACAATTAAAATAGCTTTGTTGTTTAAAAGTAGTACTAGCAACTTGTATCCTAGTTAATTGAAACCAAATGTTACGTTATAAAGGAAATTATCAAAAGTTAACATTTTACATTTATGTAAAAATCACAAATTCTATATTTACCCAACATCATTAGTGTTTTTTTTGTCTTTAAATAAATTGTATGTGTTTCTCATACCCTACTGTGGCTGGTATGTGTTTGAGTCATCTTTCTTACGAGGACTTTTTACCCGCGCTTTGTTCGTTTTTTTCTTTTCTTTTTTTTTTTTTTTTGTGTTTGCTATACAAACTTTCCTTAGATTTAACTCAGGGATTGTTTTGAAATTGGTAATTAAGTATAGTGATTAATGTAATTATTCGTCTCACACAAATAGTCCTCGAATTTAACTTAAAGATTATATCTATAATCGTAAAGGTTCGTAGAAAATAACAATTAAAATAGCTTTGTTGTTTAAAAGTAGTACTAGCAACTTGTATCCTAGTTAATTGAAACCAAATGTTACGTTATAAAGGAAATTATCAAAAGTTAACATTTTACATTTATGTAAAAATCACAAATTCTATATTTACCCAACATCATTAGTATTTTTTTTTGTCTTTAAATATATTGTATGTGTTTCTCATACCCTACTGTGGCGGGTATGTGTTTGAGTCATCTTTCTTACGAGGACTTTTTACCCGCGCTTTGTTGCGTTTTTTTTTTCTTTTTTTTTTTTTTTTATATACAAACTTTCCTTAGATTTAACTCAGGGATTGTTTTGAAATTGGTAATTAAGTATAGGGATTAATGTAATTATTCGTCTCACACAAATAGTCCTCGAATTTAACTTAAAGATTGTATCTATAATCGTAAAGGTTCGTAGAAAATAACAATTAAAATAGCTTTGTTGTTTAAAAGTAGTACTAGCAACTTGTATCCTAGTTAATTGAAACCAAATGTTATGTTATAAAGGAGAGTTAAAGTGTAAAAAAAAGCAAAGAATGAAATACACAACAAACAAGTTTTTGTTATGCAATCAACACCGCTTTGATAGCTAAATGACACTTGAAATTATACAGAATTCATTGTATTTAGTTTCGAGCGATGTGGGACACGGTGTTAAAGTAGTAAAAGAACCACTCATGAAAGACACTAAGGAAACATAAGATCACAAAGTAAAATAAAACCATGTAACCTTAATTGAAAAGCTTGAAACTTAACCCCTGCCTTTCATAGTATATTGGTAAACAAAACCAATAAAAATTGGGAGTTGATTTTGGTAAAGGATGTTGTTTATATTTTACATTTTCATATTTATTTAAGAAGCTTAATGTTTGACAAAGCTATGTAGGAAAGTTTCTTATGACCCCATTTTATGAAGAAGAAAAAAAAAATAAAAGAGTGGAACCAAAACAGAGACAAGAAACAAGTTTTTGTTATTAATGTACTTTTCTCACTTTTGGTTTATGAATAACACTTGAAGTTGCAAAGATTAAAGAGTTCATATTCACGACTCGTGTTCTTGTTATATACTCGGTTTTACATGTTACTAAAAAAGAGTTAAGTGAAAAGAAATACTCCGAGAGAGAATAAAGTAAAGTGGAAAACATAAAGATAAAAATCGAAACAAGAAGTGACAGGACAAACAAGCTTAGTAGTGTAACTCTTGTTCCGATCAACCTATTTGTGATACTCAAGCTTTTAAGATGCTCATTACTTTAACTATCTAACAATGTAGGACAAAAGCACTTGAAATAACCTTGCAATATATCCACCTATTTTTCACAAAAGCACTTGAAATAACCTTGCAATATATCCACGTATTTTGGGAGTCGATTTTTTTTTCCACCATGAAACTTAATATCACAAGCAGATTTAAAACTATGTGACCTTAATGAGAATCTTGAAATCCAGCCCTTCATCATATATTGGTAAACATAAAAACATGAAATAATCAGAGTCGATTTTCATGATCATTATTATGGTTTGATAATTGCAAACTTAAAATATTTTCATATGCCCATTGTCATGACTTGTCAATTCATATACTATGATATCATTATAGAACATTTCGCAGCAAAACTTCTAGATTAAGATATACGATTATTGTTGTAAATGAGCTTACTTAAAATACCAACTTTGTACTATGTCTTCGAACAATCCATTTGATATGCTATATTCTCCCTGTGTTATGGAAAAGGTTAATGATGCTATTGAAAGATGTTCATGTGGATGTCAATGGACTACAAAAATCTTACATTGTGATCAGTCTAATAATTTTGCTACTTATAATGTGTAACGAGGTGGTCCATAATAATCGATCTGATGCTGTAGCGATACTTTACGTATCTTTGGATAATGATAACCAAAACACGTTTAATATTAACATAAGATTCTAAATTGAACAGGAAATCAAATTGGCAACTGCATAGAGCTGTATGCATTTTTTTATCAAGTTAATCCTAGACCTTAATCCGCTTGTGAAAAGGGGCAAAATGAAAAACAAAGTACGTAGCCCATTTATTCCAATAAACTTGTTTATTAAGGTTTGTTTTTGTGTTGGTAATCCACACTTCATATCTACGACTTGTGTTCTTGCTACATACTCAGTTCTACATGTTACCATTTTACATGTTACCATGATCATTTTGAACTATTCTTTTGCAGGGTATCATTTCCAGTTTTGTTACAACTTTTTGGTAATTTATGACCCCAATTTATGAAAATAGAGTTATATGAAAAGAAACTAAAAGCCAAAAACAGAGTCAAATGAAAATCACTTAAAACAAAAACAACATAAGAAAGACGAAACAAACAAGTTTTTAGTATGTTTTCCTTGTTTATTCAGCTAAGTTCTATCTATGCTCCCACCTTATCAAAGTATATATGAATACCATCTGGAAAATACCTAGGATATATAAAAAAAAAAATGTATTTATTCAACAAACGGTAATCGCAAAACTACAGTAAAACAAGAACAAATGTTAGAGATTGAGTATAAGCATTCCAGTAATGTGCATACTTTTTTAAGAGTAAAAGTTAAGTCTGTTTCTTCTTTATAATTGAATGCTTCATCAAACCCGAGTTTTTCAAGTATTTTAACCAGAAAATTAGATCAAATCCTTTTACACAATATCAATGAAATCCATTGGGTCTAACTTTCTTAGGAAAATCCCATTCCATAGCTATATTCTCCCCATCTTAGAAAGCCAATAACATAGTCATCCGTGTTGTACTCAGGATTTCCAGAGGCTCTTACTATCCCGACACCATATGCATTGATCACTTACACAAAGTTTATCTAGTAATAAGCGGTGCCCAATCTTGAAATTTCTTTTAAATCGGATAACGTAATACAAAGATAGCAGTAAATCAACGATTATTATGTTCATTGATTTTTTTTTTCTCAATATTCAAATCACTATGTAATGTTGTATGCTTAAACACTTAATAGTCAATCCATGTAATTATGCTGAAGGAAATATGTACATTATGAAAGAAAGTGCATAAGTCCAATTGTTTCAATGCACTTTGTTTGTTAGAATAATAGGTTCGTTTTTTGTGCATAATGTTTTGGGCTTGTGATCCACACTTCATATCTACGGCTTTGTGCATAATAACGCCGTTATTTGCAATATAACGTCGTTATGGCGTTGCCTTTGGGCATGCTCTTGTTAAGAAAAACTCATTGAACTTTTCATATATTAATGGCCTAATCAAGCAAGGTTTATAACACCGTCCACGTCAGCGCCACATCAGCTTTAACATTTCACCTTAACATCCCCAAAAAACACCCACAACAATAACATCCCAATAACATCAATAACATTTCATATTTTCAATTTCAACCCGTAAACTAAAACAAACACTTCATTTATTAAACAAAACATAACATTAAATTAGAAAACATATTATAATACGAAATTAAAAAAATACATTGAAAAAAAATTACAACAAATAAAAAAAATACATTAAATTAAAAAAACACACCGCAAATTAAAAGTTACAACATAAAGGAAATGACAACGAAAAAAAAATAACAAAACATAGCAAATACTTATTCATCATCGTCGCTCTCTTGTTGTTGTCCACGTCGTTCAAGATTCTTCTGCCAAACATGCTCCATAAGGTCTTGTTGGAGTTGGGTATGCGTTTGTCAGTCGTGTATTTATTTTGCCTTACATTGTCGATTATCACATCACATCGACCCATCTTCGTTGCCTCAAATTTGTTGACGGATCCACCCACACTTCGTTATAGTCACGTAATGCAAATTTTTGATCTTTTATAATCATGCTATGAATTATAATGCAAGAATACATAATTCTATGTATCGTGGCAATTTCCCATTGACGTGCCGGTTGTTGTAGTATACCCCAACGGCCTTGAAGCACACCAAAAGCACGTTCAATATCCTTTCGGGCACTTTCTTATCTCCTTTTAAAGCACATATGTTTTTCGTCAGTTGTTGCCATGAAGGATTTGACGAAAGTTGGGTATGCGTTTTCCGTAAAGGATAAATTCCATCAGCCAAGTAATACCCCTGTTCATACCTAATTCCTTTGACCATATAAGGTGCTCTTGGGGCATTGTCAGCAAGAAGGTCGTCGAATAACGGAGAGTTATCTAAAACATTAATATCGTTATTCGCCCCCGCCATCCCAAAAAATGCATGTCAGATCCATAAATCTTGAGAAGCAACAGCTTCAAGCATAATTGTTGGGTATTTTTTATCACCCCTAGCAAAATGCCCTTGCCACTGTTCCCGGAAAACAATGTTTTTCTTCATGTTGTTGATAAAGTTTTTGAATGTCGGCCCATGTTGGTTTTCTTAAATACTCCGGCATAAACAAATCAATAAAGCATTTTTTAAAATTATCAAGACATACTTTTGAAGTACTCGCACCCATTTGCAAGTATTCATCAAATGCATCGGGTGAGGTGTCGTTCACCAATTGGCGTATGGCAGACGTACACTTCATCAGAACACTTAAACTCATTCGATCAGTACAATCGGGTGTTTGCCTAAAGAAAGTAAAATGATCTGGAATATTATCGGAAGTATAAGATTCAATACCTTCAACTATTTGCAGGAATAGTTTCCGGCTCATTTGAAATCTTCTACGAAAATTCCGGTTGGAATACTTACAACCTTCAACGAAATAATCGTTCTTGCAGACGTTCTTCTGCAATATCACGTTCACGATATATATGGCTACGAGCACGAGTAGGATGTTGAGATTCAATACTTTTTTCTTGTTCCAACTGAAGGTGATACTCGTACGCGGACGCCATAAATTGGAAGTCCTCTTCGTCATCAGCGTCTGACCAAGACAGAGGAATATGACCAAATTCATTTGGATCCATTGTGAACGAACTTGATTCTTGAATTATGAAAGTGTGAGAGGAAGTATATAAATTGTGAATTTGAATTATGGAAGTGTGAAAAAAAATAGAGTTTTAGTTAGATATTTATAGTGGTAAATTTTTTTTTATTTTTATTTTATTTATTTATTTATTTATTTATTTTTTGGGGTAAAAACTAGCCGTTAGGGGGTTTTATGTAAATTTTTAAAAAAAATATAACGGCTACTAGTCGTTGAGGGGCTGGTTTTGAAACTTTTTTTAATTTTTTTTATTCACCACTAACGGGCGTTAGTGAGGTAACACGCAGGGACTAACGCCGCACTAACACATGCCCTCCAATGATTTAACGCCATAAACGACGTTATTTAGCCCTCCGACGGCGTTATGCCGTTACGATTGTAACTGCTCTCAAGGGCGGAGCCACCTTGTAAATAGTGGGGGGAAAGGTCCCCAATGAAGCCTCAATATAATGGATAAACTAGTAGAAAAATAGTTAGATTGGGTGTAAAAATTAGCAGTGCCATCAGCATAGGAAGCATAGTGCCTTCTTTAAATTGCAAAAATCATAAAATTGAATCTCCAAAAATATTACTCCATTTTCTTTTCTGGAACCGTCATTGCTAAACCTGAAAAAGGAGGATATTGGAACTTGCAAGGGATGTTGGAGAGTGGAGACAAAAAATAGGTACCATTAAATTAAATATTATTATATGCTCACGTAACATGTACTTTATTTTAGTTTTTTATTTTAGGAATTGTAATTTTCGTATAGTTTCCATACCTATATACGAGTATTAACTAGTCTTTTTTTATCCTTATTGTCCCTTCACATATTATTATTATGTGAACATTTAAGTGAAACTTCCATATTATTATGTATAACCACATATTAGTGCCTAATTGAGATCTTAGTTGCTTTGATACAAGTTTAGCGGTTCTTAGAATGTCTTATTTTTACTTCTATTGTGTTTACTCTATGTGTTCTTTTTAAAAGTGAGAGCAAACTACAAGTCGAGTTGATTTTATTTAAGATGAATATGATGAGAGTGCATTATAAAATGGTTCTCATTTTATATACATAGCGCCTTTAGTTAGTGTTAATTGTGTTGGTCCAAAATAATTGAGAAAATCTTGATAAAATAAAGAATAATTTCATTAAAAATGAAGAACAATAAATACAAGATTTCTCAATACCAAATAGACTACATGATAACATCCTCAACTTTTTACGGGGATAATCTCGGTATATTATCCCCATTGAATGAAAAATAAACTCTCATTGATCCAAGCTATGCTTGTGTTTCAATGAGAGGATGATCCTATCAACTAATACTAAGTATTTTTGTGTGTTTAGGATTCATGCCTATCTATTACAAATACAAACATTATATAGGAAAAGAATAAAGACATGTGATGATGGTGACATGTAGTTCATCTTCATTATACAGGAAACAAAGACTTGTATTGGTCCTTCATGTGATCCATCTTTCTCTTTTGTGTCATAGAATATTCTCACTTCTTTTGATAAAGTCTTGTACTTGTTTGACTTCTTCTCTTGGAAGTTCCACCCATATTTTCAGTCTGTATATAGAGATAGGTCTTAGGATCAGAGACATTTGTCAAAATCTCGGTGTCACGGTATTGTTTGTAGCTCGTATATTTTACTCATGACACCGTATCGGTAGGTAAAGAGCAACAAACAACACTCACTGATTTCTTTTATCAGTGAGTCACTCACTATATTATTTAGTGAGTTAGGCTATTTTATTTTCAAATCTTGTTCAGGGTGATTGGGTCAATTTATTGGACCCAACATCTCCCTATTTGAATATACAAATAGCCTAAGGTGATTGGTAAAGGTGTAAGGCTGAAGGTTGGTCGAGGGTTCATGTTGTTGATGGTGGGTTCAGTGACCATGGGTTCACTTTGATGCTAAGAGGGATCTGGTTCATTTTAGATACATCAGTGTCCACTCTTCCCCTTTTTGACTTCTTACATGCTGATACATGTTTTGACACACTGATACAACATTCACTTAACTGATAAAGCAAACTAGGGATTCACTTAACTTATAAAGCAAACTAGGGACCTGGTTCAATTTGATACATCAGTGTCCACTTTCCACCCTCATATATGCTTTCAGTTACAATATGAGTTTCCCAGGTAAGTGATAAAAATTACATTTCATTTTAGGCTAAGCCTAAAGACATTAATCTATTACACTTCTTGGCGCCACCAGGGTCTCACAGTTACAGTCTTGAGGTCTCATTTTTTGTTGACTCGGTTTTAGTCACTCTGAGCTCGATGGCTCGGGTTTCGAGGTTCGATGGGAGAACTTGTTATCGTGACGGAGTAGCTTGGTGATTGGTGTTTGATACCTGCTAACTCAGGTTCAGTTTGAAAGTTTCAGTGTCTGAGGTTCAAAAATTAGATTCAGGGGTTAGGGTATATTGTCCCGTTTCAGTGAGAAGGGTTCGTTGGTTCAGTGTCCGGGCAGGAGGTTCACATTTGTGTTTCAGTGAGTGAGAGTAAACCATTTTACTCAAAGCTTGAGACCCACTGAAGCACACCCTCATGCCCCATTCTCAACTTGACACTTCTTCATACACGACCCATACTCGTATTGCCTGAAACTACTACTCCCTGATGCTTCAAGCAACATACTGATGTTGCAAAGACAGCATGAGAGAGACCGATGTATAATGCATCATGACCAAGCTGAAGTAACATCTGCTTCCACGAAACCATTACACACCTATGAGACTGTTGAATTTCAGTCCCTGATTTTTTAATCACAGCGGCCAGTCTTTTTCGATTAACACGGTAAACCACTACCCACACTTCTCACTTGTTGAGATATAAACAAAACACTCACTGAGTTTTTTTTTTTGTATTTAGGGTTCTGGTGAACACCATATCCGCCGCCACTTCATCTTTGTTACCACATACCCACCATCATAGCAAACCAATTCTTGCAACACTTTTAACACCAAACCACATATCCGATTCAAACTCATCTCAACTGCCTCACTATACGTTTTTCTTGCCTAAAACCCATCATCATTTTCATTCAAGGTTGTGATATCTTATGAAACTTAACAACGAACAACCTTAACATAATCTTCATATCTACTTAACAGCCGTGATTTCAACACAACAATAAGATCAAAAAACCCATATTTATCAAGACCCAATTTTTGTTCAGATCGATATCTGGGTTTTGGTTATGGAGAATTTATGATGAATGCATTGGTAACCCGTGTTTGTGAGGGTTTAGTTGTAACGAGTATCCGGTGGGTGTGATTGTGTCGTCGGTTAGTGACGTGTCGCCGGATTGTGTTTTTGATCGATGTGATTTTTTATGTGGATTTTGTTTGTGTGTTAGAGATGTGAGATTTTTTTATTGATTATGAGCTGAGATAGAATTTGTAAATCTCGTTTTTTTTGGATTTGGGTTGTGTGAGAAGATGATTTTTGTTTGAGGATGAAGGTGAAATGAAATTTTGAGATATGTATTATTTTTAATAACAAATCTGGGTTTTTGATGTGTTTGTGTTTTTGTTTGGTAGGGATAAGATTTGTGTGGTGAGTAGTGGGTTTTTGGGATGGGATAAAGTGTTATTTAACTGATTATTTCAATCAGTGAGTAGTTTGGGTGATGTTTTTGCCATTCAGTCAGTATCAAGTGTCTTTCTCCCCCTCAAAAATTGCTATTACAGTAGTAGTTTTTGAAGGTTTGCACTTGAATTTTTTGACAATCAAGGATGCTATCAGCAGTCATTTGAACGGATCTGGATTAGAGAAAAATCCACCCGCTCTGATACCACTTGTTGGTCCAAAATAATTGAGAAAATCTTGATAAAATAAAGAATAATTTCATTAAAAATGAAGAACAATAAATACAAGATTTCTCAATACCAAATAGACTACATGATAACATCCTCAACTTTTTACGGGGATAATCTCGGTATATTATCCCCATTGAATGACAAATAAACTCTCATTGATCCAAGCTATGCTTGTGTTTCAATGAGAGGATGATCCTATCAACTAATACTAAGTATTTTTGTGTTATTAGGATTCATGCCTATCTATTACAAATACAAACATTATATAGGAAAAGAATAAAGACATGTGATGATGGTGACATGTAGTTCATCTTCATTATACAGGAAACAAAGACTTGTATTGGTCCTTCATGTGATCCATCTTTCTCTTTTGTGTCATAGAATATTCTCACTTCTTTTGATAAAGTCTTGTACTTGTTTGACTTCTTCTCTTGGAAGTTCCACCCATATTTTCAGTCTGTATGTAGAGATAGGTCTTAGGGATCAGAGACATTTGTCAAAATCTCGATGTCACGGTGGTATTGTTTGTAGCTCGTATATTTTACTCACGACACCGTATCGGTAGGTAAAGAGCAACAAACAACACTCACTGATTTCTTTTATCAGTGAGTCACTCACTATATTATTTAGTGAGTTAGGCTATTTTATTTTCAAATCTTGTTCAGGGTGATTGGGTCAATTTATTGGACCCAACAAATTGCTTAAAATAAATCTTTTTGCGTTTAATTAAATCGACCCGACCCGACCCATTTTTAATTTTATTTAAAGAAAGTTAACCCGTTATCGAATCATTCATATCCCCCGTTGCCCCCTTCGATTAGATTTCCTGGCTCTGCCACTGACTGCTCTAACAAAACTTAAAATGATAACATGTGAGAATGACTGTTTAAAATGGTCCTGACATGCATATCATGACAAAAGAGTTAAATGAAAAAAAAATATATAAAAAAAAGAAATAAGGACAACATGCAACAAGTTTTTTTTGCATACTGTGCTAATAACTTCAATACACAAATTGCACTTGAAGTTATAAAGAGTTCATTACTTTTACTTTTTATCCATGTGGGACAAGTTGTTAAAATAAATGAAGGGTGAACAATGGCTGATGACAAAAGGCATCCGGAGTCAGGGTGTTTTAGCCAATCTACACCTTTTTGTGGAAATGAGCAAGTTAAGCTGACACTAAAGAAACAGAAGATCAGAATTGAAAACCATGTAGGAAATTATCAAAAGTTGGCGTTTTACATTTATGTAAAAATCACAAATTCTATATTTACCCAACATCATTAGTGTTTTTTTGTAATTAAATATATTGTATACCCTACTGTGGCGGGATTGGATATATTGTTGTTTTTGTTGTAAATATATTGTATGTGGCTGAGTCATCTTCCATACGAGGACTTTTTTTCCGCACTCCGTAGCGGGACAAGAGGTTTGTGTTTTTTTTATATATTAACATTCCTTAGATTTAACACATGGATTGTTTTGAAATTGGTAATTAAGTATGGGGATCTTTGTAATTATTGTCTCACACAAATAGTCCTCGAATTTGACTTAAAGATTGTGTCTATAATCGTAAACGTTCATTACACAAACAGTACTTACATTTTACCTAGAGATTGATATTTATGTTCCAAATTGCATGATACGTTGATATTTATGTTATGCAGTTGTTAATTTGTTGATTTTATAAATACGAAACAAGTTAAAGACTAATAAGTTTTTGGGCTAATCATTTTAAAAATCAACATACTTGTCACTGTATCTTTTTATGTGTAACATATTAAATTTTTTGCTTATCTATGTACTAAACTATCATTTTTGTCTTTATGTGTGTAGTGAAAACGTGTGATGACCATTTTACCCTGTGAATTTGCGAAAATTGCATTCACTGTCCTTAAAATAAATTACATAAATGGTCCCTCTGCGTTAACGAAAATTGCATCACCGTCCTTATTTTTTGTATCCGCTCCTTATGCTTTAGACTCGTTACGCTTTTATGTTTTTATACGTTTTCATCCGTTTTTATTTGTTTTCGCTGTTTTTATACTTTTTCGTCCGTTTTTTTACGTTTTTATCCGATTTTATACGTTTTTGTCCGTTTTTATGTTTTCCGTCCGTTTTTATTCGTTTTCGTCGATTTTTATACGTTTTCGCCCGTTTTTACACGTTTTCACCCAATTTTATCTTCTTTCTTCGTTTTTATACGTTTTCGTAAGTCTTTTTACATTTTAATCCGATTTTTACGTTTTCATTTGATTTTATACGTTTTCGTCCGTTTTTATACGTTTTTTTTAATCTTTTTTCGTCCATTTTTATACGTTTTCTTTCGATTTTATACGTTTTCGTCTGTTATAATAAGTTTTAGCGTATAAAGCAGGCTAAAAACTTATATAAAAACGACGAAAATGTATATAAGCGGACGAAACGTTATACAAAAGACGAAAAGCGGACATTAACATATAAAAGCGTATAAAGACAGACGAAACATATAAAAAACGGACGATGATTTGAAAAGATATGAAAACCATAAAAACGGACAAAAACCATAAAAACGGATGAAAGCATATAAAAACGGATGAAAACGAATGGTTAAAATTATAAAAATATTTAAGGACGGTGGATGCAATTTTCTCCAAATAATATGGACCATTTACTTAATTTATCCTAGGGACGGTGGATGCAATTTTCACAAACTCACAAGGATCATTTATGTAATTTGAAAGAGTAAATGATCATCACATGTTTTCACTACACACATAAAGACAAAAATGGTAGTTTAGTACACAGATAAGCAAAAAAAATTAATATGTAACAAATAAAAAGATACAGTGGTAAGGATGATGATTTTTAAAATGATTAGCCCTAAGTTTTTTCACCTAACATATCTATTTGGTAATAAGTTGCACCTTTCTTATTACATATTTACATTTGCTCGTCGTCATGAACTTCTCAATTCATATACTACGATATCATTAGAGAACCTTTTACAACAACATTTGTAGATTGAGATTGTTGTAATTGAGTTAACCTAAAACCGCAACTTAGTATTAGTGACAATGGTAACCCCATTGGGTCTTAGCTTTCTTAGAAAATTCCCTTTTGATAAGCACACCATAAGCATCAATCAACTACACAAATTTATTTATCAATAAGCAGCGTCAAATCCAGAATTTTTTTTATTCGAGTACTATAATACGAAGATACCAATTATATTATGGGTTAATGGCATGTAATAACAACGTATTTTTCTATTTGTGCCATTATCAAATACGAACCCAAAATAATACAACAATACCCATCCAACTTTCAAATTTTGTTTCATTATCAACGTTTAAGACTTATCTCTTTGCGTATGACAATGAAAAAAAAAATTTGATTGGTATTTTTTTTTTTAAGTTTGTATCTGATATTTGAACAAATGAGAAAGTACGTATATGATAATGAAAAAATTTTGAAAGTTGGATGGGTATTGTGGTATTTTTTTGAGTTCGTATATGATAATGACACAAATGAGAAAGTATGTTGCTATTACATGCTATTAACTCTTATATTATCCACGACTATACGGTTCGTTGATAACTTTGTTATATATTTATTTGTATATTGATTAGGGTTGAGATCCTCTAAAAAGTGATCATAATTTAAAAAGTCTAAAAAGCCACCCATATTGTGACAAGTGTCCTGTCTTATTTTTGCCAGATCATTTTTTGCTATTTCCACTCTTAACTAATCAACATTATGATCTAACTGATGAATATTACGAAATTTAAAAAAAAAACTGATTAACATTATGATTTTTTTTAGAAAATTGATGAACATTATAATTTTTTTTTTCGAAAATTGATGAACTAATGAAACTTATGATTTTTATTTTTTAGAAAACTGATAAACTGATGAACATTATGGTTTTTTTTAGAAAACTGATGAACATTATGTTTTTTCTTAGAAAAGTAATGAACGTTATGATTTTTTCTTAGAAAACTAATGAGCATTAAAAGTTTTTTTAAGATAACTTATGAACATTGTGATTTTTTTAGAAAACTGATGAACATTATGATTTTTTTTTTAGAAAACTGATGAACATTATGACTTTTTTTTAGAAAACTGATGAACATTATGATTTTTTAAGAAAATTGATGAACATTATATTTTTTTAGAAAACTGATGAACATTATGACTTTTTTTAGAAAACTGATGAATATTATGATTTTTTTAGAAAATTGATGAACATTATGATTTTTTTTGTTAGAAAATTGATGAACTAATGAACATTATGATTTTTATTTTTTAGAAACTGATGAACTGATGAACATTATGGTTTTTTTCAGAAAACATAAACATTATGATTTTTCTTAGAAAACTGATGAACATTATGATTTTTCTTAGAAAAGTAATGAACATTATGATATTTTCTTAGAAAACTAATGAACATTATGATTTTTTAAGAAAACTGATGAACATTATGTTTTTTTTTAGAAAACTGATGAACATTATGACTTTTTTTAGAAAACTAATGAACATTATGATTTTTTTATAAAACTGATGAACATTATGACTTTTTTTTTAGAAAACTGATGAACATTATGATTTTTTTAGAAAATTGTTGAACATTGTGATTTTTTTTAGAAAACTGATGAACTGATGATTATTATGATTTTTTTTAAACCGATGAACATTATGATTTTTTAGAAACTGATGTGATAAACATTATGATTTTTTTCTTACGGCCGATGAACGATGAACATCGTGATTTTTTAAAAAAGCCGATGAACATTACGAATTATTTTTAGAAAATGATGAACCGATGAACAACGCGTGATTTTTTAAGAAGCGATGAACAACGTTGTTTTCTAAACAATTGATGAACAACATGATATCTTTTAGAAAACTAATGCACTGATGAACAATGTGAATTTTTTTAAAGAACCGATGAACAAAGTGATTTTTTTTTTAAAAGTGATGAACTAATGAACTAATGAACAATGTTATCTAATCGATGAACATTATGATGTAATTAATGAACACCTTTAAAAAAACTGATGAACGTGATAAATATTTCATCCGAAGAAACAATTAACTTCTGTCAAAAATTCTTTTTATACACGATCACAATCAATATTACCATGATGTATCAATCACTTCTAAAATAGACAACTAAACACGCTTTATTTAATTTGCTTACACCAAAAAGTCTCTGCTCTCCCCTCAAAATAGACAAATCAAGTGCTGTAAATTATTAACCTCCAAGCAGTATTCCAAATTAGTGAATCAAATCAAAACAACAAAAACAATTTGTAATCCCGTTTTTATCAATCCATCATTTACAATAAACAAAAAATATTCTAACAATTACAAACACCTACTAATTTATAATTATGAATCAAGTCGCATTTCATAACAACATACGAACGGGTACACCATCATCTCCGATAACTTACCAATCATAATCTTTAACTCATCGATCAACATCCTCTCTTTATTCATCTTCTACGTCGAATCAATTGCTTTCTTCCGCGAGATCTGTTATTTTCTCCGGCGAATACTCCAGCAGATTTGTTGCTTTCTCCGTCGAATATTCCTTTAAATCGTTAATCATGATGTGATATTAGGTGGTTACGATATGTTGCTATGGTGCGATTGAGATAGATTGATGAGTTATTGTTTCGATTTTGGAGTCACGAATCTAGTTTTAAGTACCGGAGGTAGGTGGTTGAGTAGTGGCGGATACGGTGGTGGTTATTCATGATGGTGAGTGTGTGTGTGTGTGTTTATGGTGTTTTTAGAGTCTGTGTTTATTTTCAGGTGGGTGAGAGTGGAAATAGTAATAAATAGAAATCAGATAAGAAGTGAAAAGAAGAGGACACGTGTCATCATCTCCTCACTTTTTAGACTTTTTATTTGTTACCTCTTTTTATTTGATCCGCTTCCATATTGATTAAGGGGTTTAAACTTTTTGAACAAATTTGTAATGGTGTATATTACGAGTATTCATCCGTATAGCTTGAAGTTGTTGCAAAAAGATATGAATCTTTGAAGTTTGATGAATGGTGATGTTGGTATATGAAAAGGTACCAAAATCACACCCTTTTAACTACATTGCAAAACATATTTGGTAGAAAAATATGGATTAACAATTGAATTAGCTTTATTATGTTGAAAAATGTATTAGCAACTTGTATTGTAGTTGACTGAAAACTAAATGTGTATAAACATACTATATTCGTTTTAAAATAATTGTTTATTACAAAGTGATATAAGTGCATCCACTATGGTGGTTTGTGAAAATGTTTATAAAAAGATGAAGAGATCTAAAAATGTATAAACCATAATGGATGTATATTTCAAGCTTATGTGGCATTAATAGGTCTAGGATTTTGAAGAGGTCCAAAATTTAAGTATTTGGTAAATGTTGAGTGTGGTTGGTGATATGAAAAGGTTTATGAATAGGTTTATCCATAGTAGAAATAGGTTTGTAATTTGAAAAGGTTTATAAATTAATGGAGTTTTAAATGTATAAACCTTTGTATAGGTTTATCATAGTGGATGCCCTAAGTGTTAAACTAGTGTGGGGAAAGTACATAAAGTTAATTGCGTTTTTTTTTTTTTTTTTTTTTTGAACAGCGGGAATTATATTAGAAACTAGCAAGGAGCTAGAGAAACGATTACAAAGTACAAAACTCTAAGGGGACGTTTGGTAAGACTGAATCACAAAGAATGGAATGACATAGAAAGAGAATGAGTTTGATATAAGAGAATGGATTCTAGTGTTTGGCAAAAATAGAGAATAGAGTGTCAGAATCGATTAAAGAATCAATTCCTTGGTTTGGTACATAAAAGAATGAATATATATATTTTCAGGTTTTTTAGTTACGTTGATTATTTGACGCTATCAGGTCACATAAGTACAATTATGCAAACATAATTCAAGTTTTTTGTCATATAAAAATATATTATATCATCTCTACGATGAAACAAAAATGCCAAAAAAAAAACATGTTTCTACAACTTACACATTGCACTAAACACAACTAATAAAAAGATGGATCTTGTATAATATTCATGATCGAACTAGTATATACACGTAGAGGATAAGCAATTAAATCCTGATTTACAAACACTAGTATATACACATCAATATTTGTATAATTTTCTGCTATAGGGTTTTTTACTACGAAGTAGAGAAAAATTTAAATGATTACTCTTATTTTGATGCTTACCAAGGGACAAGCCCTCACCATCCATCTAGTTTGATCTAATGGTGGAGATTAATCTAAAATTTAATAGATAAACCTAAGTCCATATTTTTTTTCTTTTCTTTTTGTCTTTCTTTTTTATTCGCATTCTTTTTATGAAAGCGTAAAAATACGTCTGAAAATGGACGAAAACGTATGAAAATGGACGGAAATGAAAGAAAACTGATGAAAACGGACGAAAACGTATGAAAACGAATGAAAACGTATGAAAGCAGGCGAGCGTGCAAAGCGAGGCGGCGTATGAAAACGGACGAAAACGGACGAAGACATATGAAAACGTATAAAACCAGACGAAAATGAATGAAGCGAAGAAAAAAACGCGAATTAACAAAACACGTAAATTAAAAAAACACGAATTAACAAAAAAAAAAAAAAAAAAACGTAAATTTTTGTCCGTGATTTTTTCATTCACTAGAGAATGGATAGAGAGAAAGAGCCCTTCTAAAATTCTAATTCTCTACCTTTCTCCTCTTTTTTTAAAGAAACAAAATGGGAGAATGAGAATGGTAATTTATTCCCTGTTTCCATTCTTATGTCAAACAAACATGAAAATCAACCTCTTTTTCCTTTCTCAGCTTTCCATTCATGCGTACCAAACATCCCCTAAAGGGTTTCGAAGCCAATTGTTCCATGTGATGGAAGACAATTTGTTCCTAGTAGAATACCACCTATACGAATAATCTACGATCTTATCAATTAAATTACAATGTATAGGCCGAGAAGTGCCAAAAATCAACTCGTTTCGGAAATTCCACAACTACCAAAGAACAATTCTGCATATAGTTTCCAAGATAGACTTAAGAGCGGATGAAATATGCAGATCATCGAGCCATATGTAGATGTCCTGGAGATTGGATGGGCTTGGAGAAGAAATGTCTAACCAAATAAAAACTCTATGCCAAATAGCAGTGACAAGAGAGGAGAACCACATGGAATGGTTTATAGTTTCAAACTTTCAATCCCAGAATCACAAGTCGGGCAATTAAGAGAATCCACATCTATCCCTTTTCGACTAAGGTTCCATCTAGTTGGAAGACGATTTCGAAGAGCTCTCCATATGAAGATGTTGATCTTTTTTAGGAGAAAACAATTTCACCTTGTTACCAGGCTATAATTAAGCAGATAACATTGATCAATATGTTCGCGTGTGATTTTAACCGTAACAGATGGTTTCCGTATATACCAGGTCCATGTATCCACAGAATCATTAAGCGAATACTCAGCTAACCGATTATAAAGGGTGGCATTGTGGTCAGCATTAGTACCACTCGAAATTGGACGAGTCCAGTTTAAACACCAGCCATTTTTCAACATTCGCGAATCAAGCATTCCTTGTTCAAAGCTAACCGGAAAAGGCGGGGATATTGGTGTTGCAGAGGAGAGTTACCCACTCACTATCCACGCAATTCTTTTGCTTATGTGGTTTCCACATCCTAATATGAGTTATAACTGGTAGGCATGGTTTTACTATGTTACTCGATTATAAAACTATTTTTCATCATGAAATTATATTATCCATCTAGGGAGGTGATTTGCACACTCTATTAAATGATTTGTACACTCATATTGTTTATGTTTTGACAGTTACCCTTAAATTACTTTTAGTTATATTCACCCATGTAATGGTATAAATGTCAAAACACAAACAACTAGAGTATGCAAATTATTTTGTAGAGTGTGAAAATCATCTCCCTTTGTTCTAACTTGTAAGGTATGTTGATGAGAGTAAAAGTGATGTGATGGTATAAATATCAAGACACTTTAAATTTGAGTGTGTCAATAAATTGTGTGAGTGTGCAAATCACTTCTTTATGTTGATGTGTTATGTAGTGGTTGATTTTAGGATAAACAAGTCCAAAACTAATGAAAACCTATACATTTCGGGTTAGCAAGTTGGAGTCGCGCCCGGTAAGGTGACAAAAATCTAACTCTAATCCGATTTTATTAAGCTATTGAGTTTATCGGGGTGGACCCAATAAGCATTTATTGTGTTAACTAATCCCTATAAGGCGGGTTGATTGATCACTTATTGTGGTTGATCCCTGTTGTGGCAGATACGTTAGAAAAACATAGCACAAAAAATGATTCTTTGTTTTGTGTTTGTTTTAGATTTGCAGAAATATTTCTGAAACAAAAAACTTGGTTCCTTTTGTGTTTCTGACTTTCGGGTTGACTTTGGGTCGATTAGGATTAACCCAATAGGACAAGTTCTTGAAGTAAATTAACAAATCATCTAAGACAATTAAGGAACATAATATCACAAGCAGATTCAAAACTAGGTAACCTTAATGAAAATCTTGAAATCCAGCCCTTCATCATATATTGGTAAAGATAAAACAAGAAATAAAGAGAGTCGATTTTCATAATGATTATTATGATTTTAGAATTGCAAACATAAAATAGAAACCTCAACAAAGGCCTAGCTTCTAACCAATATTTACAAATAAGTGAAAAGAAATAAAAGGAAAAAAAAAAAAAGAAAAGAAATAGAAGCTAATTTATGACCCTGTATAATGAAGAACTCCCAAAAAAATGAAACAAGAACAGTGACAAGAAACAATTTTTTTTTTTGTCACTCTATATCCCACTTTAACTTAACAAGTGATAGTTGAAGTTATAAAGAGTTCATTACTTATACTTTGTATCCATGTGGGACAAGCTATTGAAGTAAATTAACAAATCATCTAAGATAATTAAGAAACATAATATCACAAGCAGATTCAAAAACATGTAACCTTAACTGAAAAGCTTGAAATCCAGCCCTTTATCATATATTGGTAAACATAAAACTAGAAATAATGAGAGTCTATTTTCATATGATTACGGAGTATTATGGTTTGAAAATTGCAAACTTGAAAAAAAGGATCAGTATTTTAAACAATGAAAACCTCAACAAAGGCCTTCCAACCAATATTTACATATGCCCGTTGTCATGACTTGTCAATTCATATACTACGATATCATTATAGAACATTTCACAGCAAAACTTGTAGATTAAGATTGTTGTTGTCAATGAGCTTGCCTAAAATACCAACTTGGTATGACAATGGTAATCCCACGTTAGATAGCCAACAACATAGTCATCCATTTCAATTTCAGTTTCTCATAGGCTACTACTACTCTACTATCTCGACAACTTATGCATCGATCACCTACTCAAATTTATCTAGCAATAAGCACTTTCCGATCTAGGTTTTTCTTTTTTTGTTAAATCGAATAATTTAATACAAAGATACCAATAAATAAACGACCTTTACATTCACTGAAAACTTTGCAAGTATTTATAATCACTTGATAATGTTGTATGCTTAAACACTTTTTCAATTCATGTATTAATGTTGGATGAAATATAATACACTATACTAAATTAAGATCTAACCTCTCCGGATGCAATGTGTGCAATAATCTATGAAGTTTTTCGAGAACTGAAAAGATTATACCAAACTGAATAACAGCAAACCCCGGCTCGGACACGCTAGATACAAAACCAAAACTAAACAAATTTTGATCCCTTTTCGCATATTGCATCTTGAAAACGTTCGGTCTGATTTCTAAATGGTTTTGAGTTCTTTGTATCTTGTTTTTGAGTCTTGGGTATCATTTGAGCCCATTAGAAACAAAGTACATAAGCCCCAATTTTTCCCAATAACCTTTCTTACGACTATCTTAAACAGTTATTTGACAGGGAATCAATTCTATTTTAATTTGTTATGAAAAAGAGTTGAACCTTTTTTTGAGCAAATGAAAAAGAGGCGAATAAAAAAAAGATCAAAGAAGTAAGACACAACTCACAAGTTGTTGAGTCTACTTATTTGACAAATATAACCAACAAATGACACTTGAACTTATAAAGAGCTCACTGCTCACCACTTTTACTTTTTATCAATGTAGGATGGAAACTGAAACAATTTAACAAATCATGTAAGGCATCAAAAAAGCATAAGATCGCAAGTAAACTGAATCCAAGACCGTATGTTAAACTTGTTGCATCAGTATAATCTAATGTTTTGTAGTTATATTTCATTTCTCGTTATAATGTTATATTTCCTCTAAGTCTCTAACAGTTGTTACTTGGTAACTTCATATCAGAATATCAGATGATTATTTGGGATAATGTAAATATAAATTTAGTTACTTTGTAGCTCAAAATCAAAACATATACCGTCTCTAGCATAACTTTCAGTATGTACTAGTTCCAAATATTATCATTATCTAATATTTAGTTCATAAAACTATTTTTTTTGTGGGAAACGGTGTACACTTTTTATTAAAATAAAAATCAGATTAAAATTATTAAAAACTGAATGTAAAAACAGTAAATAAATGCAGACAAAAAGGAGTAGAAGCAGAAGACAGACTCTTTAATAATATAGAAATGAAAGCGATAGAGAGATGTACGAGGCTCGTATTGGATCGATTCCCTTAAAACAGATTCGCGTCTGTTTCCCGAGGTACAAGCGTGCGTAGGCGTTGTACAGCGGACTAAACTTACTTGCTGAAAAATCACCGGAAACTGCGTGTTTCTGATCGAAGGTTGCTAGAATAAGTCTGCAATGGAGCTGCGTTCTTATTCTGTATCTGAAACTGAATGAGAAGGCGTTTATTATATAGGCTAAACCTATCTTGTTCACCAAGACAAGATATCTGCCAATAATAAACTGATATGCATAATCTGTTAACTAATAAAAACGATTTGCATATATCTTAATTATACACAATTATTCTGTTAAACTTTGTCACCAAGTTTCAATCTATTCCTTAAATAGATTTACAGAAAATATTCTGGAAAAAGGGAACCCGAACCTGCAGCAGTTTCAATCTATTCCTTAAATAGATTTACAGAAAATATTCTGAAAAAAGGGAACCCGAACCTCTGACAAAAGATACGCATCGCATATCACGAGGCTGCGGCTTGCATTCGTGTCCGCATGAGTTGAAGCTTGAACCCATTTTGGCCCGAAATCACGAAATCTGCACCCCCCAGCGGCGGCGTAGGTGTTGGAGTAAAAACCAACAAATCAATTTGAAGGTTCATATCAAGATTTCTATATAAACAAGGTTTCACTTCTTGTTTTGAGCGATGTGGGATACTCCCACTTTTCCATATTTTGTGTTTCACGTGTCCCACTTTGAGACACGATATCTCATTCATATTAACTCCATTTTGGACGCTTTAGCTCGTTCGACTCTCGTACGGAGAAGGAAGCTACTAAGAAACATAAATATATATTACATATATCATATATTAAAAGGTGTCCAAAATTTGCAAAACTCATTTTGCAAAACCACTTTTCCAACAATCCCCCACATGAATGGAAATCGGTCGAAAACACACGAAGTTTGGTTGAAATTTCTGCGGTTAAGTCTTGCATAGGATAGGTAGGTGTAACCCTTTGAACCTTCCTTTGTGAGATGCACTTAGTCTCCTAGATCTGAGTAGACGCGATGTCCTTGAACTCATTATCCATTTACGTAGACGATATTACACTTCACACAAGACTCTCCCTGACATTGTCAAGTCCTCATAGTCGTGTTCGTTATGGTCATGAACACTAGCCTGGTTCTGCAAGAGCTCTTAGGAATTACGCCCCCACATTTCCCTTCGAAGCGACCCCACTTCTCTCTCACATAGGTGATTTCATCTTGAATCATTAAAACATATGTTTTGTGATTTCATCTTGAATCATTATGCTTTATGATTTCATCTTGAATCATTAAAGCCATATGTTTAACCTCTCAACAAGTCACATTTGTTATAGGAATGGACTAGGAAAGTTACAATATTTAGTAACTCCCCACATTGACGTGACTTCCCCCACATTTCTATGATTAGGTTGTCCTATTGAACCCGGATCTTGGGATCTCCGTCAAGCTGGGTTAGGTTTTCCATCATAGAAACTCATTCCTTCAAGGGCTTTAGTCCCATTCCTCTAGACGACTTACTTACTAACTCTCTGCTTAAGCCTTTCGTAAGCGGATCCGCGATGTTATCCTTTGACTTCACATAGTCAATTGAGATAACTCCTGTTGAGAGTAGTTGTCGTATCGAATTATGTCGACGACCATTATATGCTGACTTTCCATTATACACTATGCTATGAGCTCTGCCAATTGCCGATTGACTATCACAATGTATACTAATGGCGTTACGGTTTAGGCCTGGGTATGTCCTCTAATTGCGTAGCCATTCCGCCTTTTGTCCGCATTTATCTAACGCGATAAATTCTGATTCCATCGTGGACTTAGCTATAACATTTTGCTTGGAAGACTTCCAAGATATAGCCGCTCCTCCTAGTGTAAACACATATCCACTAGTCGATCTAGAATCCTTTATGTGAGATATCCAATTTGCATCACTGTATCCTTCGATAACATTTGGATATGTCGATCATAATCACGATCCATAATCGTATTTGTATCTCAAATAGTGAAGTACCCTAGTCATAGCTTGATGTGCATAGCTTGGGTTACTAGTATACCTACTTAGCACGCTTCGCGGCATATGCTAAGTCGGTAGAATACACAATCATTAAGTACATTAACATCAGCCAAACCCATATCCTTCATGTCAAACTTTGATTTCAACATGTCTTTAGTAGATTTGATCATCTTGTCGTTACTGCCAACGATAAGCATATCATCAACATATAAACACAAGATTACATATCCACTATTTGTGTCTTTGACATAAACACATTTGTCGCATTCATTAATTTTGAATCCACTCTCTAGCATGTCGTGGTCAAATTTTTGATGCCATTGTTTGGGAGCTTGCTTTAAGCCATATAATGACTTAACAAGCCTACAAACTTTGTTCTCTTGTCCAGGCGCCATGAAACCCTCAGGTTGATTCATGTAGATTTCTTCTTCTAAATCTCCGTTTAGAAATGCCGTTTTCACATCCATTTGGTGAACTTCCAAATTTCTTAAAGCGGCAATAGCAAGTATCATCCTAATCGATGTTATTCGTGTATGGCGAATATGTATCAAAGTTATCAAGACCTTCTCGTTGTCTAAATCCTTTGATTACTAATCTTGCTTTATACTTGTCAATGGTGCCATCGACTTTCATCTTCTTCTTGAAGATCCATTTATAGCCTAGTGGTTTACAACCGGGAGGTAAATCCACGAGCTCCCAAGTATGATTTTGTAAAATAGAATCTATTTCACTTTTAATGGCTTCTTTCCATTGAGGCCCTTCGAGGAAGTAACGCTTCTCGGTATGTAGTAGGTTCGTTTTCAACCATAAAAGAAACAAAATCGGTCCAAACGATTTCTCGGTTCTTGCCCTTTTGCTTCTTCTAGGTTCAACCTCTTCTTCCTCTGTTTGATCTTGTCTCTCATCTTGGAGATCATTATCATCTCGTTGTCTCTTATCTTGGACAACTTCTTCATCTATTCTAGATGTACTTCCAGTTTCCTTCGTTAAACAAGGAAATATATTTTCAAAGAATGAAGCATTCCTTGATTCCATTAAAGTACCCTTTTGTATATCCGGATTTTTCGAATCATGTACGATGAAGCGTAAGCCTTTGCTATTCTTAGCATATCCGATGAATATACAATCCACAGAATTAGGTCCAATCTTTTGGGCCTTGGGAGTCGGTATAGCTACCTTTGCTAGACACCCCCACACTCGTAAGTACTGATATGATGGTTTCTTCCCATCCATAATTCATAAGGGGTCTCTTCTTTTACGGGTATCTTATTTAAAAGAAAGTAGCCGTTAGAATGGCTTCCCCCCACATGTCCTGGCTTAGACCAGACCTTATCAACATGGCATTAACCATTTCTTTCAAGGTACGGTTCTTCCTTTCGGCAATACCGTTCTGAGGTCAATAGGGAGCAGTGAACTCGTGTCTAATTCCATGTTTCGCACATAGGTCAACGAATGGAGAAACATATTCACCTCCTCTATCACCGATACCACCTTGATTTTCTTACTAAGTTGATTCTCAACTTCGTTTTGTATAGAACAAACTTGTCTATAGCTTCATCTTTACTTTTCAGTAAGTAAACGTAGCAATACTTTGTACAATCATCAATAAACGTGATAAAGTACTTATTGCCACCTTTTGTGGGTAGTGATTTCAAATCACATATGTCAGTGTGTATCATATCAAGTGGTTTGGTTTTTCGTTCAACCGATTTGAAAGATGCTCTTGTAAGTTTGGCTTCAACACAAGTTTCATATTTATATTTTGAGTCAATATGGAAATTAGGTATGCAATTAAATTTAATCAAACGTCGCATTGAATTAAAATTTACATGTCCAAGACGGCCATGCCACATATTAGAAGACTCAATCAAGTAAGCAGAAGAATTCATATTATTGATATCTTTCTTAACAACCATTACATTGAGTTTAAACATACCATTCAGGGCATATCCCCTACCAACATACACTTGATTCTTAGAAAGAACAAACTTATCAGACTCAAAAACAAGACGAAAACCAAACTTGTTCAACACCAACTGACACAAGATTCTTGCGAATCTCTGGAACATACAAGACATTAGTCAACTTGAGCTCTTTCTCAGATGTCATCTTCAAGATTACATCTCCTTCACCCTTGATTTCAAGATTGCAGAGTTGCCCATGTACAACTTCTCTCCACTATCAACCGCCGCTGAAGAGTGAAACATACTCTTATCGCACACATGACCGGGTAGCCCGTATCCACCCACCATTCCCTGTTGTTGGAACCTACCAAGTTAACTTCAGAGATCATGGCAATGACATCAGACACCATAGCAATCATGTCCACATCTTCATTCACCATATTAGCCTGGCGTGGAGTCACCCGCCGGCATCTTACAATGCAGACGGTGACACGGGCTGTCACAGTTGAAACCACCCCTTGGAACTTATGTTTCACAATTGCAGCTTTAGGAGAAAGGTACTCAGACTTCCCTTTGCCCTTTTTGTCATTCTTTCCTTTTCCTTTGCCTTTAGCTTTGACATTGGACTTTGAAGATGACGAAACATGCTCAACCATATTTGCCTTTGCAGGTCAGGGCATGTACGTGTTTTTAAGCCAGCTTGTTGTCTTGTTCAATACGAAGACGAACAACCAAGTCTTCAACACTCATCTCCTTTCGCTTATGCTTCAGGTAGTTCTTGAATTCTACCCAGCTTGGAGGTAACTTTTCAATAATAGCAGCAACTTGAAAAGTTTCACTCAAGTCATTCCTCAATGAATGTCGGTAGCAGAACACCAGATCTTGAACTGACTTATCACATTCTTTGAATCAACCATCTTGTAATCCAAAAACGAGCTACCACGAACTTCTTTGTACCAGCATCCTTAGTTTTGTACTTGCGCTCCAATGACTCCCATAATTCTTTGGCAGTCTTGGTCTTGCAGTACACGTTGTACAAAGAATCAACCAAACCATTCAGAACATAATTGTGACACAAAAATCTGAATGTTTCCATGCTTCCAAGGCTTGAACAGCCTGTGATTGAGGATTGACCTTACAGGAGGTTCCACGTTAGGTGGGTTTTCGTTTAAGAACCGCGCAAGGTTCAAAGTAGTCAGATAGAAAAACATCTTCTTTTGCCACCTCTTGAAATTCTGCCCATTGAATTTCTCTGGTTTCTCAGCATGATTAGCCGTGTTAGTAAGCGCACCATTCTACGTTCACGGAGTATTCACAGGAGGGGTATTCGTGTTTGTCATCCTGAAAGATCAAACACAAACAATTAAGCAAACTGTTTTAAATGGTATCTACTTGTACGGATCCGATTCAACAAAACTCTAGCTTGGTTTTGATGGATCGAATAAATCAGCTTAAGAAACTCTATCTTGGTTTCGTTAAAACTGATAATAAACGCTTAAAAAACGTTATAGATCTGTTAGACCAATCATATGTTAAATGTTTAATTGAAACTGATTTCCAAAAGAAACTCAACAAGGTTTACAGAAAACAGTTTATAAAACAGTTAATAATTAATCCGATTTTTTAACAAAGTGTAATAAATTCGGTTAAACCGAATATGTTTTAAGACTGTGGGAAACGGTGTACACTTTTTATTAAAATAAAAATCAGATTACAATTATTAAAAGCAGAATGTAAAAATGAAATAAATGCAGACGAGAAAGGAGTAGAAGCAGAAGACGGACTCTATAATAATATAGAAACGGCGGTAAAGAGATGTACGAGGCTCGTATTGGATACGATTCCCTTAGATTCGCGTCTGTTTCCCGGTACAACGTACGTAGACGTTGTACAGGTGGACTAAACTTACTTGCCGAAAAATCACCGAAGCCTGCGTGTTTCGTCGAAGGTTGCTAGAATAAGTCGCAATGGAGCTGCGTTCTTATGCAATATCTGAAACTGAATGAGAAGGCGTTTATTATATAGGCTAAACCTATCTTGTTCACCAAGACAAGATATCTGCCAATAATAAAGCCCGATATGCATAATGTTAACTAATAAAAACGATTTGCATATATCTTAATTATACACAATTATTCTGTTAAACTTTGTCACCAAGTTTCAATCTATTCCTTAAATAGATTTACAGAAAATATTCTGGAAAAAGGGAACCCGAACCTGCAGCAGTTTCAATCTATTCCTTAAATAGATTTACAGAAAATATTCTGGAAAAAGGGAACCCGAACCTGCAGCAGTTTCAATCTATTCCTTAAATAGATTTACAGAAAATATTCTGGAAAAAGGGAATCCGAACCTACAGCAAAAAGATACGCACGTATGCGAGGCTTCGGTTTGCATTCGATGTCCGCATGATTGAAGCTGAACCCATTTTGGCCCAGAAATCCGAAATCTGCACCCCCATGGCGCGCTGCCGGTGTTGGAGTAAAACAAACAAATCAATTTGAAGGTTCATATCAAGATTTCTATATAAACAAGGTTTCACTTCTTGTTTTGAGCGTGTGGGATACTCCACTTTTCCATATTTTGTGTTTCCGCGTGTCCCACTTTGAGACACGATATCTCATTCATATTAACTCCATTTTGGACACGCTTTAGCTCGTTGCGAAGCTCTCGTCGAGGAGAACGCAAAGCTACTAAGAAACATAAATATATATTACATATATCATATATTAAAAGGTGTCCAAAATTTGCAAAACTCATTTTGCAAAACCACTTTTCCAACAATTTTTTCTTTCTTTAAATTTGGGGAAACAGCTAATTTTGATCAAGATAATAACTTACTTGATACTTAAAAGTCAAATAATTCATTCAAGTTGTAGTAAAAGGAAATAGTTAAAAAAATCATTACTTTTGCTTTCTATCAATGTGGGACGGTATTGAAATAGTGTACGTTTTCTTTGCATTTTAAATATATACGGTAACGTTGTTTGCTTAAACACTTCAAGTTATGATGTTACCTCTCCAGGTGCAATGTGCACAAGCATTCCTAAAGTTGCTTATAGAAAGACACGGGTCGAGTGACACTGACACATACAATAATACAAGTTCTTGATGATAACATCTTTGCTTCCAGGCTCAACTATTAAGGAAAATGGTTCAATTTTAAGCTCAAAATCAGTCTCTTGTGGTGCACGTATATTTGAGCCTTTATAGTTATGTGCTTGTTTGTAACCTCCAATATTAACAAGTGTTGAATGATTAAAAATCAATCTAACGTCTGTCACAAAAAGTATCAGTACAACTTGAAATTGCCTATGAATGATGATGTGGGTAGAAGAAACATATGTATTGTAGTTAGCTGGAAACGAAACTAAACATGCCTTGATCGTTTTAGCATAAGCGCGTTCGGTTTTTGTTTCTAGATAGATGTACTTCATGTTTATCATGTTTTGGGGCATAAAGTTAGAACATTCGTTTTGTTATCTTGGGTTTTTAGGCTTAAACCATTCAAGCCTATTCATTTTTAGCCTTGATCGTTTGGTTTCTAATATTCTATTAAGGTTCGTTCTTTGTTCGATTTTGGGCTTGTAAATTGTAATCCACACATCATATTTATGACTTGTGTTCTAGTTACATGTAGTTACGACCATTTCAAACTGTTATTTTACACTGTATGAATATAAGTTTTGTACCAATTTGCGGTAATTTATGACCCATGTTATGAAAAAGAACTAAATGAAAAGAAATTATAGAAAACAAAATAAAAACAAGATAAGACCACACAATCAAATATTTGTGAAGTAATTACCTTGTCTTTATTTAACATTTAAATTACACTTCAACTTATAAAGAGTTTACTACTTTTGCTTCCTATCTATGTGGGATAAGCTATTGAAATTAAAAACAATATAATTGAAAAAGCTTGAAACAAAGAAAAAATGGGTGTCGATTTTTTTGTACCAAATGATCGCACAAATTGCAACGCTACCATAAGTTCATGTTTGATATTAAAAAAAAACAAACTCTGGTTTATAAACCAATTTGATGCCCTAATGGTTTTCTCGGCTCTGCCATTATTTTAGCAACCTTGGCAGATATCTTGATATGACTGACACCCTTGAATACTTTCTCGTCAATCTGTTCCAAAGCTTTAGCCGCCTCCAAATGCATACCCCCATCAAAACTATATCTCTCAAAGCGCTTCTTCAAGAGCGACAAAAAGCTAAGTCTATACACGCCATGCTCGATCTGCAGTTTATAAATTTCTCCTCGTTTGTCACATTTGAAAGAAACCCTGAAACTAATCAGACTTTGTAGCTTTTTCCAGAGAAATAAATGTTTTTCATTATCTTGACCAATCAATCCCGTTGAGATTATGGACTGCACAAATGTTGTCAGATGCATGTTTCTCCAAAACTGACACACACTCTTTCGTCAACATCATTTGGACCATGAAGAAATATATCAACTTGTAGACACTTCTTTTTGAGTTCCAAATGCTTTATATCAGCACCAACACCAAAAAGAGCTATAGGTGGGGAGATATTTTTTAAGAAACACACACTTCTCCGAACATTCATTTAGTTGCCACTTTCCATCACGGTCCAATACTCAATTTACATACTTGAAAACCCGTTCCATGTGTTCAGATTTTAGATGATGCAAATAAGTTGACTTCATCATGGTCAACAGAAACTTCCAGGCTGACCCGATCATCATGAATGGTATCCTTGATGTGTGACATAAAATACCTTGAACCCAAGTTTGACTTCACACAAAACATTTTAAGCAAAATAGAAACATCTACAGAGGCCTCCAACCAATATAGCAGGTATGCCAAATTGGCCATTTAAAATTTGGTGCTATTTGTTTATAAGTAAATGAAGATCAACAAATCTAGTTCCAATAATCCAATATCGTATGTTAAATTAAATGTTTTGCATTGGAATAATCTAATGTTTTGTGTTTGGTAGTTATATTACATTACTCGTAATGATGTTACATTTCCTTTAAGAATCTAACTACTAAGATTTTTCATTTGATATCACACGGGTCGATTTACACATACAAGTTTCGGATGATGACATCTTTGGATCCAGGCTTAACCAATAGGAAAACAGTTAACTTTTGAGCTTGAAATCACGCTCTTGTGGTGCACCGTCTATTTGAGTCTTTATGGTGATGTACTTGTTTGTAACCTCTATTAGTAAGTGGTGAATGATTAAAAAATGGATATAACTTGTTGTTGCAAAAACATATGAGCCTTTAAATGGTAAATGTATGTAGAAGAAAGTAACAATTAAAATAACTTTGTTGTTTAAAAAATAGTACTAGCAACTTGTATCCTAGTTAATTGAAACCGAAATTACAAAATTCTGTTAAAAAAAAAGCAACCGAAATAAACAACAAACAAGTTTTTGTCGTGCAAGTAGTTATCTTGAATATATAAATGTCACTTGAAGTTATAAATACCATCGATGTGGGAGAAGGTGTTGAAGTAGTAAAATAACCACTCATGAAAGACACTAAGGAAACACACGATCATTAAGTAAATTAAATACCATGTAACGTTAACTGAAAAGCTTGAAACTTAACCCTAGCCTTCGTAGTCTATACAATTTTCTTATTTATTCATTGTACTATCTTAAAATGTTCATATGAGTCACTATACAATTTTCTTATTTATTCAGATTATTATACTTTTGTTTAGATTTAAAAGACTCACTAGACTTTTGATTACAAAGCATTTTAGTCACTAACGTGACACCTCATCTCTAAATCATTCGGTCATTCCCATCTCATCATTTAAGTTATGAGTCATTTTTACATCTTCATGACTTTATATTTTCAACCAACTTTTGATGCGTTTGTCAACTCTTAGAGTGACTTTATACACAATTGCAGATTTTGATTTATTATTAGTTTTAACTGTTTATTCACCAACATTTCAGAAGATAATCTTCAAACTCCTAATAATATCCTGCAATGCCATAAAAGATTTAATAATCAAACAAAATCACAAACTATTTTATATGGAAAAAACACTAACTTACAAGTTTATATGGAAGAAACACTAAGAACCTTTTAAAATTTCGACATATATTTTTTTATAGGGAAGAACCTTAAAAATGTTTTAAAAAAACCAAAGCCCCCAATCTAGAGTTTGAACAGTGGCTTTTGGCGGTGGTGTTGAGAAGTGGGGTCCAGTGGCATTTTATACAACGGTGGTAATGTTGTCGACAGTAGTTCGAGTTGTGTTGGCCGGTAGTGTTAGTGACGGTGTTGGACACTGATGCAGCGGCTGTGTTGGTCGGGTTAACAGTGGCTATAAAGCAGCAGATGTATGTAGGTGATGGTTGTGGTATAGTGGTGATGGTGTTGCACGGGTTATGTGTTATGGTGATTGTGAAGATTGATGCTAAAGAGATGAAGTTTTTGTGGGAAAAAAAAGTATTGTCAAAGCAGTCATATACATAAATAAAGACACCTAAGGTGCCACATCAGCAAACTTTTGCCACGTCAACAGGTCCAACTAGTAAATAATAAGACGATGACTCAATCGGACAGTTTTAAAAGTAAAATGATGTGAATAAACAAAAGAATTGTATAATGACCTAAATGAACATTTAAGAAAAGTATGATGACTTGGGAGTGTAAAAACCCAAATAAAAATAATAAAAAAATAAGAAAAATTGGGAGTCGATTTTGGAAAGGATGTTGTTTATATTTTGTATTTTCGTAAATGTTTGAGAAACTTGTTTTTCGCCCTCGATCTCTTGTTCTCAACAATGTAGGTCGCGTGAGTTAATATATATCTAGGCGTCTTTGGCTTGTAATGTTTAGATCCTTATTTGTCTAGAGTTGTGCTTAGAGTGGCATTTCACTCTTTGTCTTTGGTTAGTTTCACAAATTGCGCATGTGTCTGTATAGTGGATTTGGTGCTTTTTCATATCGCCTGAAGTTATTATGGTTTATATCATTTATCATTTATCAGGGTAAAAATCTTTTACCAAAAAAAAAAAAAAACTTAGTTTTCGACAAAACTATGTAGGAAATTTCTTATGACCCCATATTATGAAGGGAAAAAAAGTGAAAAGAAATAGAAGGTAATTTAAGACCCTTTATTATGAAGAAAAAAATGATAAGAAATAGAAGTTAATTTATGACCTTATATTATGAAGAAATAGGAAAAAGAGTGGAACAAAAACAGAGACGAGAAACAAGTTTTTTTTATTACCGTTCTTTTCACAGTTTTGCTTTATGAATGACACTTGATATAATGACCTAAAATCTGAAACGACTTTTGAATTTCAGATACGAATATAAATTAAAGTCTATGAACGTTTGGCTAAATTTAAACACTTATGTTATAAGTTGAACTACAAATAAAAAAAGTCCTAAGCTTAATATTACACCAAAAATTAGACACACTTATATTCTAAATATTACACGATTTGTAAGTCTTGTGAAGGCCCGATGTCATTTTAAGTTTGTACACAACATTAGAGTTAGAATCAAATAAGAAGATTACTTAAAATAAGAAGGAATAAGAAGAACTATAACCGCAAATCGGAGATGCACCGATCTAATTTAGATGCATCCTTATAATTTTAGATGCATTATAACGCACCATAGTGTGTTTTCTAGCTTTTAATCAGATGCATATACGTATATTAGATGCATTTCATGATTTCTCTTGTTTTTTTGTTTCTCTGCACGTGCCGAAATCATGAAAATCAATTTGCACCATCTATACATCAAATTAAATTTCGAAACTCAAGATGTTGCATCTATATGAATAGAAATGCATCTAATGCAAGTCGTTGCATCTCAAATGCGTGATTTTGGTCACTTCTTACCACTTCTTATTTTAACTTACTTCTCACTGGATCTCTACTCCACAACATTATGGGCCAAATATATTTGAGATATTGGAGATGAAATAATCCGCCCATACTCTCCAAAAAATCACTCTCCTCCTTTATCTCACCCATTAGCTGCTCAATATCATCAACCGTATACTAATCTTTTCCCACTCTCAAAAAGCCTAAAACCTAAAAACTAAAAGGACGGAAGCCTCATTGTTATTATTCTGGAAGAGGGTACGAAGGGTAGAAGAAGATTGGTGATCGACTTCTGTTGTCCATATGGTGTGGTTGTGTACAGTTGGGTATTGAATTCGTGGTGTAGTGTTCGTGTTCTTCTTTCTCTTTCGTCTCGTCTAATCTGCCAAGAAAGGTATCACATCTCTTGTTCTCTTTTTCCATTCGACACACACACCTAAATATGTATAATCTGAATTAACAAAACATCTAAAGCTAATCGTTAACATCCTCGTATGATTTGTTTAATTGTTGGTTGTTCTTAATCTATGTAACTATAAGAAAACGCCACAGTAAATCATAACTATAACATGCTAAAACTTTGTATATTCGACCCATTGGTTTTACGTCCCAATCAGCCTATGTTTCTGATATGTTTCGACCCTAATCTGATCCTTTAAGCATATTTCAAAATCTAGAAATAAACCCTAGTATAGTTATTGGGAATGGGGCTTACATAATTAGTGCTTATTGTGAATTGTTTGTGTGTCGTTAAGTGTGTGTGTGTGTGTGTATGAGGAAGAGTGGTGTGAATCTTTGTGTGAATATATGATTATGTTATAGTGATGTTTAAACTATGTTACATGAATTATAAGGTCTCGTGTGCGTTCGAATATTCAAAACATGTGATATGATAGCCTAAACGGATTCAAAAACGGGACAACTTTGTAATTCGAATTTGTGTGCACTATAAATTGAGTTTCATAAATTTTAGAGTCTGGATTTTTTCTTGTAAAACTAGTTTGATGTCTTAATTAAGTTTTCCAATTGGTTTGGATGAATCTGGAGTCCTATTTGTCGTGTTTTTTAATTTTATGGAATCATGTGTCAAAGCTGAGTTTTGAGAACTTAATATCAGTCGACGTTTTTTATTTTTCATTTTCAAACCACAGGAAGTTGAGAGCTTTCGTTTTAAAGGTATCATTTTTAGGTTATTTGAGGCTTCTTTGAATTTTTGGGGATTTTTCTGAATTGTTCAAGTGGGTCTAATAAACGTAAACTTTTGAGGTATACCTCCTGTGCACTTTCTTGACAGGTCTGGGAAGATGGATTTTTAAACCATACTTATGCTTTGAAATAAAATCTGCAAAAATTTGTGAACTTACCTAACTAATATGGGATCACCTGGGAATTTTCTCAGAATTTTTTAAGCTATTTTGATAGGCCATTAAATTCGTAAGAAACTGGACTTGAACGTGATAAAATCTTAAATACAACCCAAGTCAAGGTTCTGGTTTAGCTTAACCCCTAATAATGTGTTTTCGCTTTAAGTACTTTTGAAACATTAATACGGATACTTTTAGACATATGTTAACTTAATATCATTTGTCAACCCTAAGTTGATTAATTGTGAATTATCACCTGAAGTTACCAAAGTTACTAATTATGGGAAGTTACTAAATATTAAAAGTTACTAAATTTGGAAAGTTACTAAATATGAAAAGTTGCTATAAATAGCAGAAAACCTGAATATGTCAATCTGAACAACAATCAATACTGAATTAGTAATAACTTATGAAATGGTTCTTAAATAATAAGACAATCATTCATTCGTGTAGATTCGCTGAAGAAGGAGTAACATCTGATCCTTGTGTTTTACGATACGGTTTCATTTTCGGTTTAAGGTATATATATTATACCCTTTCTTAGTAAGGGCTTTGATCTCATGACTTCTCGATCCTTGACTTTGATATAATTCCTTTAATATGATCCTTTGCTTGATTCCTTTTATATGATCTTTGGCTATGATTCCTTTGATGTGATTCATATGATATGATTTCATTCGTTATGATATTCGATCTGCTATCCGTTTCATTGTGACATTGGTTATGATATCCGTTTGCTATTCGTTTGCTATGATATGATTCAATTCAGTTTCATATGATATGTTTGGATATGATATGATGATTTGTTATGCTATGAATACGTTTTGTTCTGTTCCGTTGCCCGAGCTAACTAGTCATGGAGGTACCATGACCATGTCACTGATGCACTAGTGGCATGACACTATCTGTGGCGGTGTGATTAGTCCACGGCGTTCCCTTTTGATATGATATGATATATGTGATCACTTGGCCATTATGAATACGTATGTACAGTCTCGAACTGACATATGTATATTTGAATTGTTTTGCACGGAGTGTATGGATGCATCCTAGGTACTTTGATTGGTTTTGGTGATGTGGTGAGTGTGTGCAATACACCTACTCACATTTAGGAGCTAGCTACTCCATTTGGTACTTGAGAGGTCTCCCTTCCTTATGCACTTATGATTTGACGGATTATGATATATGATTTGATATGTGGCTATTGGAGTATCTCCTTTAGTATTTGAGCTCGCTGGCATTATTCTAATTTTGTGACTATGTGATTTTTGGCATTCTTATTCATTTGGTTGCTATGCCATACTTGATCCAGTTCTCCATTTGATTACACATTCAGTCTCCATTTGATTACACATTCACCCTGTACCCTTATGTGATTCATCCGACTTTCATACTATACTCCAGTTCATTTAATTTGGTATACTCTAATTCCATTTCGGTTGGCTACCAAGCTTATACTTCAGATTACCACTTCATCCGTTTACCATACTATTATAGTATTATGTGATTATTCGATTCATCTGTTACCATGCTAATATGTGATTATCTGATTCGTATGTCACCATGCTAATATGTGATTATCTGTTTACCATGCTATTATGTGACTATTTGATTCATCATGTTGCTAAGCTAGTATGTAAATATTTAACTCATCTGTTTACTATGTTATACTGATAACATCAAATAATCCTGATTTTTTAAGTTAAGTGTTAATTTCCCCCTTTATTAACGTATTATGCTTAAAATGCTATTAAATTCTCCCTTATTTCTTCTTATTTCGTTTCAGGAGTAATTATCTAATGAGAAGCGGTATTTGGACGAAATTAGGCTCAAGATGGATCACTCTTATACCATGAAGATTACGGTGTAACAAAGTGATGAAGTTACGCCGTAATAACATTTATGAAGACTACGTTGTAACCATGAGGTTACGGCGTAATTACCACACCGAATCTAGTTATAAAGACTACGCCCTAACCATCAGCTTAGGTTACGGCGTAATTGACTCTCCGTACGTGTTTTAAGAGAACCATAATGAGCAGGTGACGAAAGTTGCTTGGTATGAAAATCTTTAGAGGTACTCTTTCTGTAGTTAGCTCATGTTTCACTTTAACTGATAGAAGTTACAACAGAAGATCAAACAAAGAAACCATTCACACATGACTTGTTGATTTAATTGACAAAGAGACACGGGAGCTAGTGCAAATGGCAGACATGTTGCCCCTCACATCAAGTAGATGTGACCTTGTTGTGGAACTGAAAAAGAAAAGAAAAAAAAGAGGTCAGTTGTGGTTATCCCATTGTTTCATAACACAAGACAATTAAAGTTAATAAACTTAAGTGTTAAAAGATAGCTACTGTGACCAAATGAAAAATACCAAATACGATATGCACATTTCACTTTTCAAATATTTGTTCCATACAATTCACTTTTCAATTCTTTTTTTGGGCTTGTTTAATTACTTATGTACCTAAGAACAACCGCTAAGGACATGCTATCCAAACAGCCCTTAAGAAAATATTACGACGCCAAAATGGTTGCTCAAATATCTAAATAGCTCATAACATGTCAGTACACAAAACCCAAAGCTACCCATTTCAGCCCCCATTTCATGACCCAAACCCACACAAACCATGCTACCTTATGAAATCTCAGTAAACACCCCAAGGGCTATTGGGACCCAAACGCACACACTGCTGAAATAAGTATGTTACCTGATGAAATGGGTATGTTAACTTATGAAATCGTATTTTTCTTGAGTCTCAATGGCCCAATGTCAAGTCAATAGCCCAGTGTAAAATTTTATAAGATTATAGAAAAGTTCGATATTTTTTGAGTCTCAGTCAATTAATTTTTAAGCTACGAAAGTTGTTGTTGGATTTATATTTCAAAGTTGTTACATGATACAAACTACGTACCCATTTTGCAGGCATAACATTAGCCATATAAGTGATTTCAAATTTACCTTGCCGTTGGATCTCCCGTTCCTCAGTATAGCAATTTCATGAGCTTCAGCGCCGTTGGTTGTTCCTTTTTGTATTCTGCAACGATGAAGAAGTGTTGCTCCAATGGTAGTTAGCAAAGCCCAAAATATACTTTGCAAATATCTATGGGTCAAAAAGGGTAAACAGTTAGTCATATGCTTGTACATCAATATGGTTCATCAACATCATAACTGTAGTTTTAAGTATTAGTTATTCCATCTCTCTTTTGCCTTGGGATATATTTCACAATGTTTGTTTGTTCTTATGTAAGCATATTGACATTTACAAATATACGAACAACCTGATGCAAAATATTACATGGGTATTTAAATTTAAATTTATAACGTTAAAAATATAGCAAGATTGACCCATTTATTTATGAACACAGTCCAAGTTTTCTTCATCTCCAAGGGGTTTTAAAAAATATAGATATAAAGGAAATGCATCAAATACTTAAAGTTCTATTAGTGACATGATCGGGTAACCTCGAAAACCATCAATCCACATAACTGCATATTTCGTATCTTCTATAAGCATCATATAAACTATATAATTCATTTGACCATTGAGGCTTTATAGTAGCCCAAGAAA